>MU223713.1:1992229-2054428 GCA_018584345.1 Thuja plicata | reverse complement strand
AGTTATGATATATTATTGGTGAATTAATTTAGATTTCTATAATAACTGATAAAATTTAGGCGAATTGAATCTAACCATCTATCAAATATCAGGCGAATATTTGAGTTCAAAATTTTAATAAAATAAATTATTTGGCGATTTAAATATTTCTAAAATAAAATTTTGTAAAAGTTTGGCGATTTAGGTCGCCTTAAATCTTGAATTATTAGCCAAATTTGGATTCTCAAATTTCAAAAATTAGCCAATTGGCGAATATTAGCCACTAAAAAAATCACTGATGGGATCATTATCCCCAACTACAGTGGGAGCTTAGTTTCTTGAACTTATACTGAGTAAATGATGCCTTCATTTACCATAACATTATAAAAGTTACCTGAGGTTTTGGGTACCACCTCTCACAAGTGGTAATGATGTTGGTGAACTCCTATGGCTAGTATTTTATTTAGTTCTGGTATCACACCTACATTAGGGTGATAGGCTTCAATGGGAAACCCTATCTTCTTCCTTGGTATTGTGGGGATAGAATTATTCTCTTGGAGTTTTGTAAGAAGATGATGGATCTACATGCCTTCTTCACATTAAAGAAGGTCATCAATGTCCCATTCCCTTTCTCTTGTGGGAATTATACATGCAGCCTCATTGTGGCTTGGGAGACAGACAACAAATTAAAGAGCTTGGGGCTGGTTGAATTCAACCATGCCAGGAAAAACTATGATCCCCATGGCAAAATTGCCACAACACTACCTCAGGCGTCCCCATCACATAAAGAGGATATTGAAGACTTCTGGGCAGACTGTCAAGATAATTTTGACCTCTGGGCCGGACAACATACAAGGATGAGCAAAGGGCTCATGGAAGCATTGGACCTTTGGACTTTCTCGAAGGGTTTCAAAGATGGCGGGCTGCTAGAGGATCCAACATACAAAGGACAGGGGATGGATAAATTAGACCTCCCTCCAGTGGATTGGGCCACTCTAAAGGATTTAACAATTGAAGGGGTATGCCACCCCATCATAGAGGCAAGCCACAAATACTTTGCCTAGGTGTGCCCCAAGAGCACCCAAAATAAATCAACAGTCAGGAAGACCATTCCCTCTTCAGCCGGTGCCATACCTTCTTCATCTACCATAGTTTCTAAAGAAAGTGTAAGTAAAGGAAAAGAGAAAGAGGGAGTCCAGGTGCCTCCTTAGATTTCCACCCTTTTGATGGCCCAGCTACATGAGAAAATGGAGGTGGCAAAGCTGGCCAGCCAACAAATTAGCATGCAAGTATCTACCAGTCTCCCAATCATTCCAATGGCATATGCTTGCCCAACGGGGTCCCCTTCATTAGAAGCAATGATGAACAGACATAATTTCACTGAGGTGGGGTCTACTAACATTCTGGATACCAGGGCTCCACTCATAAGGAAGAAGAAAACTACAGTGACCTTTGCACCATGTGTAGCCACCACCCCTGACATCCCTTCAATGTCCCTAGTAGAATTAAGTTTTGACTCTCTGGAGTTGGAGGATATCTTGGACTCCTCTCCATTGCATGATGATTTTGATGATACCTTCTCTACGAATGAGCTCCTGGAGATTCAATAGGGTGTTGACCATGCGGTGAAAGAAATTGTAGCTTAGGACAAGGAAGAGGTCCCTGTAGAAAAGGAAATTCCCATAGAAAAGAATACATTAGAGCAAGAGGCTTAGGAAGAAATTCAAATAGAACCTAAGTAGGAAAGAATAATGGTCTAGGAGATCGAGGATATACAAAGGCAGCCCACAAATAAGCAACTGATGGTCAGAGAACCTAGATCTGAGGGAACAACTGTACCTCCAACCATCATGCTTCAAGTGCCTTTGGTAACTCTAGGTGACCAAGTGCCTTAGAGAACTTTCAGTGAGGTAGTAATAGCAGCTGCCTTGTTAAACTTTGGCCAGAAACCTCACCCACTTCCAGAAGATGTCCTGGTGGAGGAGACTATTGTAGTAGATGATGCCAATGAGGCCCAGGAATAGCAACAACAAATGGACTAAGAAGTCCTAGATAACAAAAAAGAAGAGACTGCTGATACCACCAGGGAAGATGAAGTCCCTAAAAATACAGAGAGTGAGACTGGGGAAAAGATCCCAGGCAATACTGCAGAAGACACCAGCATGGTGGAAAACATTGAGGGTCCCAAAGAACAAGAATAGGAAGAACCAGAATAGGAGCCCAAAGATAACATACACTCCAGGAATGTGCTGCTAGATTTTGAAAGGGATACTAATGAATAGGTCTTAGTAACAAAGACAACCTAGCCACCCTAATGGCTGGTGGAATCCAAGAAAAGGAAGGTCTCGACAGCAACAAAAAGCACTCCACTCTCATTGGCCAAAATGATGGACAGGAACATAGAGGCCAAGAAGCCTAAGAATGTGTGGGTAGTCCATACTCTCTGGACTAACCCAGCAGGCATTACAGTTGTGACCATCACAACACCCCCTTTTGATGTAGACACGGTGACCATAAGGCCTTAAGACTATAATGTAACAAAGGTAGAATTAGGGAAGAGGGACAAGCAGGGTGAGTTGAATTTACTGAAGGAAGCCACCAAAGCAATAGAGGCTTGATATATAAAGCAAGGCTGAAATCTATAAGAGGAAAGAGAAACAAATACCAATCTCCTCACACTTCTAGTGGAACTAACATAGCCCTTGTCAGAAGTCCACCCTGCAACTCCTTCCTCTGGATTTTCACTTGCACATGGTGATGTGGATTCTCTGTGCATCATGAAGAAGAAGGTACAAGATGTGGATGGGTGGGAAGCTGAGCAGGTGACTACAATGAGACATTTTCTAGTGGCATCCTTCTTGGACCTTTATCAGGTCAATCTTCTTCTCAACCAAGCAAGGGCTCTACTATCATTTGGGAGCAAGACCTAGCCAAGTATGAAAAATGAAAGGCCAGGTTCAAAGAGATCCACAATATCGGTGAAGAAGTAACTATAGAGTCCAAAATTTGGGGAGATGAATCATTTGATTCCCGCCAGGCCCAGTAGTCCAGAATTTTCCTTAGGGGTGAGTTATGCAAGGAATTGGTTAAGGCCCTGAGAGAGAAATTAATAGCTACCTAGTACCCCTTGGGTTTGTTTAAAGTATTTGTGGTTGGGGTATCACAAGTTGATCCCTTCACCACTAGGATGTGTACTCTAGAGGACTATGTCCTTAGTAAGTTCAATGAGTGGATGGATTCCCTAAATCTACCCGTTGGAGATTTTGACCAGGGTCGGCTGTCCAGATTATCCAAAATAATGATCCAATCACACGATGCCATCAGGGTGGTCGATGAATTCTAGAGAGGGGATGAGAATATTTAGGAAGCACTGGAGGCTATCCAAAGTAGGTGGGACAATGTCAAGGATGTGGATGATGAAAACATAGGCCAAGTATTGGAAACTTGGGAAAAATCATAAGGAACAATAAAATTCTCTGAATTCTAGAGAATCCAACCAACACCATGTTTTTTATTCTTTATGCTTTTAGAACATGAGTTCCCAGATCCCAAAATTCTGGATCCCACATTTTTTAATTCTTTAAGTGACCCATGTCCTAGTTCCCAAGGCCAACTGGTCACTTTCAGGGTAGTTAATAAAGGTTGTTAGAAGGTAGGTAACCGCAACAAGGCATGTCAGCTCAACAAGAGTTTTTCTGACAGGTGGTCTTCCCAAGGCATCATTTCAATGTTACACTTGGTGCATCAAAAACAATGAGCCACCCTCTCCTTTATGAGGCATGTAGCCTCAATCCCTGGGGGATCAAATTTCTTCTCTCCTTCCAGCTCTCTTCTCGAGGCCAGTTCTTCCCCTCTACTTTTCTTGTCTTATTCATCTGACTTGTTAGACCTTTTCCATCTCAAGGTCTTTTGTAGCATGTTGCAGGTAGTACCGACCACTAGATATTATATTATATTGTAAAGTGTAAAATAAGTTAGGGTTAGGTTTAGGTCAAGTGATGTGTATAAATAATAAGTCCAATGTCATTCCAAGGGTCGATGAAATTGATGATTTTGATGTCCATAGATAATAGAAATCTGGTTTTCTTAGTTCTTAGTTGCAGAGCTCAATGCTCCATAGTTTGAAGCTTTCGGTAGTTAAATGCTCCCTCAGAGTTATCATTGTACCATGCACTAGTGCTTACTAGAAAAGATGTTATTGAGGAAGGAAGAGTTCTCTTGATGATGTTGTTAGCATTCTCTCTTCTGGGTTAACGGTATTTTATGTTTTGTGTTCTTTATGTCCTTTGCTCTGATACTTAAAGTAGATTAACGACCTCCTTTCCTTTGCTACTGATAAAATATGAACTGATGGTTGCATATTTCTTCAGTATTTAGTGTAGTGTGTTAGAGCATTATTGATGTTTCAAATGTTAAACATAACTATAGGTAGATGAAATCCTTCTAACTCTGTAGTATCTTTTGAAGTTTATTTGCAAAATGAATGCATGCTTGCCGGAAACCCCACTTACCTAATTCCCCAGAGTGGATGAGTTGAAGATAACCAGCTATCCCCCTCAAAAAAAATAGTCACATCTCCCAACTAATCCATACACTATTGAGAACCAATTCTCATGTGCTTGGGGGCTTAGGAAATCTCATTTCCCTAGACAACCTTTATAGGCAGAGTTGGCCGGTACCCCGGTACCCAGTGACAACCTACCTCTGTTGGCAGACCCGGTCATAAAGTCCTGTCAATAGTATATAGAAATTGCACTTATATCTAAATTTAGTTAAAATGATGTTTGGATCATAGATAGTGGCTGCACTTATCATATGACTGGTGACAAACAAAATTTTGATACTTTCGAATACTATAATGGTGGTTTAGTAAGAATGGGTAATGACACACCTTGTCCAGTTGAAGGTAAAGGAACTATAATGTTGAATAACCTGATAAAATTTGAAAATTCTTATTAGGTGAAAGGATTGAATTATAATCTATTGAGTGTTTCTTAGTTGAATAATTCAGGTCATAGAGTAGCATTTGAAAATAAGAAGGAAATTATCTTCAATAAATCAGGAAGTCTGATTGGTACTAGTGAGCAGATAAAAGGTAACTTATTCTATTTGTATGATACTGACACCACTTGCTTAATGGTTAGAAATGAAGATATATGGTTGTGGCACAAAATATTGTGTCATGTAAAATTTGACAACATGATAAAAGTAAGCAGAAAGAGAAATGTAAGAGGCTTACCGACAGTGAGTAAGCCCGATAATATCATGTGCAAAAATTGTCAAATAGGTAACATGAAAAAGTCTAGTTTCAAAAGAAAAACCCATACATCTGATGTTATTCTAGAATTAGTCCATACTAATCTATGTGGACCCATGAGGACAAAGAGTTACTATGGTGATAGATATTTTATTCTCTTTGTTGATGATTACTCTAGAATGATGACAATAATGTTTCTAAAAGATAAATCTGAAGCATTCAAGATGTTTAAATGATACAAAGAAATGGTAGAAAAACAAAGTGGTAAAGAATTGAAATTCTTAAGATTAGATAGAGGAGGGGAATTTATTTCAGATGAATTCATTAACTATTGTAATGAGCATGGAATCAAAAGACAGGTCTCTACACCAAGAACACCACAATAAAATGGAATTGTTGAAAGAATGAACAAATCCATTGTTGATTGTGCAAGGACACTGATGATAGAGAAAGAAATTACCCAAATATTTTGGAGGGAAGCTATTAGTACTACTGTTTACACATTGAACATAGTACAATTGAAGAAAGACACCAAGAAGACACCTTATGAGCTATGGTATGGTTACACACCCAACGTAAGTTACTTCAAAAATTTTGGTAGTCAATGTTATATCTTAGAGGATAATAGAAATGGAAAGCTTGACTCCAAAGTGATGAAAGAATCTTTCTAGGGTATTCCACCAAGAGCAAGGCTTATAAATGTCTCAATAAAGCCTCTAACAAAATTGTTGAAAGTGCAAATGTAAAGATAGATGAATTTGCAAAGAAGAATGAAAAAGAAAGTACAAAATAACTAGAGGCCTACAATAGGTTTTTTTACAATGAAGAACCTGACACTCTACCTGAGAAACAATGTATAGCTCCCGAGCAACAGATTATTGCACCTGAGCATCAGGCTGAAAATACCAACAATTAGGATATTGCTCAAGATGATGTACCAAGTGATGGAGATCAGAATGAAGGACACAATGATGATCAAGATGATAGAAAAATAATTGAACCTATACTTGCCAGATATTTCAGAAGGAAAAAACCATAGAACTAGATCATTGGAGATAAGAATGCTGGTATGAGAACCAGAAGTAAGTCTCTAAACACAAGATGTCTAATTTGTGATTTAGAGCCAAAATCTGTCAATGCTGCACTTGATAATAATGAATGGATCAGTATTATGAATGAGGAGATTGAGTAGATTGAGAAAAACAAGACATGGACACTTGTACTAAGACCATATGACAAGAATGTCATCGGTACAAAATAGATATTCAAGAATAAACTGAATGAGAATTGAGAAGTCACCAGAAACAAAGCAAGACTAGTATGCAAGGGGTATGCAAAAGAAGGGATTGAATATGGAGAGACCTTTGCACCCATTGCTAGGCTAGAAGGAGTAAGAATATTACTTTCTTATTCTTCATGTAAAGGATTCAAGGTATACCAAATGGATGTCAAGTCTGCATTCATAAATGGAATACTTGAAGAAGAGGTATACATTGAGCAACCAGAAGGGTTTGTTGATCTAGATAGGATGAACATGGTATGTAGAATACACAAAGCCTTGTATGGATTGAAACAAGCACCCTAAGCCTGGTATGAAATACTTCATTCCTATCTCACAAGTATTGGATTTGTAAGAACTAGTGAAAATAGTAATCTTTATTTGAAGGAAGATACTGATGCTAACATTTTGATTGCTGAGATATTTGTTGATGACATCATATTTGGAGGCAATGATATGCTATGCAAATCATTTGCAAATGAATGCGAAAAGAGTTTGAGATGTCTATGCTTGGAGAGATTGAGTTCTTTCTTGGTCTACAGATCATGCAACAAAATGAAGGTATTTTCATTACACAATCCAAATACATCAAGGAAGTGCTAAAAATATTCAAGATGGAATATTCTAAACTAGTTGGAACACTGATGACAACATGATGTAAGCTGACAAAGGAGGAAAAGGCATTAGAGGTAAATCAAACTTTGTACAGATCAATGATTGGAAAACTCATGTATGTTGTACATACTAGACCAGATATTGCACATGCAATAGGAAGAGTTGCAAGATTTTCTACTAATCCCAGGCACATATGACTGCTATGAAAAGAATCCTAAGATATATGAAGAATACTGAGGAATATGGCTTATGGTATAGAAGAGAAGGCAAATTTGAACTTAAGGTCTTTACCGATGTTGATTGGGCTGGAAATATTGATGACCAAAAAAGCACAACTAGAGGAGCATTCTCTATGGGTGATAGACTTGTCACATGGATCAGCAAGAAGCAAGGATGCATCTCTCAGTCTACTATAGAAGCAAAGTATGTTTCTTCTACTGCAAACTAATCAAATATTGCATGGATAAAATAGTTACTGGAAGGTATGCATATTAAAATTCTTGAGCCACTAATTATCTATTGTGATAATACCTGTGCAATAAAAATTTCCAAGAATCCAGTCACACATGCTAAGCCAAAGCATATTTCTATCAAGTATCATTATTTGAGAGAACAAGTTCAAGAAAAGGAGGTGATACTTGAGAATGTGCAATCAAAGGAACAATTAGCCAATATCCTCACCAAGCCACTACCTAAGGATGCATTTGAGTACTTGAGAAAGAGACTAGGGGTTAGACCCTTGTCTACTAGTTAGTAAAATGACTAGAAGGCTGCGTTAGCCTACATATTATTATAATATCATTCATGTTGATGCAAGAAGAGAAATTGACTTCAAATACACACACACACACACACACACACAGTAAGGTATTTATCTACTCCAAGCACTAGAGTTGTTTTATTACTAATGGATTGGGAAATTCTTAGAGTATATTATGGATAGCAAGGATTTTTTTGGCATTACTACCAAAATATTTGTTTGGCATTGCTGTCAAAGGGAGAGATTATATTGATGCAGAAGGTTTGATACTCTAGGATTTTCTCCACTCCAAGTTGCTTAAATAACTAACTCAACCATCCAATGAATTCTCTTTGTTGGATCTTCCTTATTTTAGGACCTCCAAGATCCTCTCTACCAACTTCTCCTCCAAGGTATAGTTGGTACTTTGAAGACTCCAAGATTTCTAGGCCTAACTAATCTAACTAGTTAGCTTAAAGCCTCATTTTCCCCACTAGAACTCCACCTAGAATGCCAATCCTCTAGCTAGGATCTCCCCAAACATTCACCAAGCCTCTCAACACCCTTCTTGACCCATTTTAGGTCATTCTAAAATCATCCTAATACATCAAGACACTTTACCAATCCAATTGGTCACTGTTTCACTAGGAGGCCTAATTGCCTAATTCCTAGTAGGCCTATTTACACCAAATTTGGCCAAATGATCACAAAATCTCCAAGTGACCCCACACACAAACTTGAAAATCTTCAAGAAATCACCCAAACCTATCAGAATCTAAAACCTTGACCTCTGGAAGCACCCAAAACACAACTTTCTTGCAGGCCCTAGATTATAGCCTATTAATTAGGCCTCTAAACTAGTCAGCATGACTAATTGATAAATTTTTCTCCAACCTTGGATTCACCTCCTAAAACCTTTGAATCCTTTTAGGAGACTATCTAGTGCATCTAGAAATGCCACTAAGTCTTCCCCGAAAGGTCATGGGTGCTTGTTTAAATCCTTCCTTCTCCCTATCCAGGCTCACTTGGTTTCACCAGTCAGCCATAGGGCTTCACCTCTAACCTATGAAATCCATTGAGCCAACCAAAAAGAAAACATAAAACCTATCTATAGAACCTAATGCTACTTCCCCCATGGTTTTAGACAATTCCACTAGAGGGACTTTAGGTTAGAGCCATTTCTAACTAGGTAGCACTATTTTTGTCTCTATCAGACCAGTGACCTTTAAAAACTTGAAAATTAACACCTACTAAACTTAAAAACAACTACCTATTGCATATGGAATCTGAAAGAAAACACTACACTACCATGGAGCCTAATCACCTATGTCAATCTGTACATAGTCGTACAAAAGCAAAGGCACAGTGCAGATTACATAAAAATGGATATAGTCATTTGTACAAGGTTGTCAGAATTAAGTGTCTCAATCCAAAATCTCATTAACCTCTCCAAAAAATCAATTCCATTCTCATATACCAAGCATAGGTAGTTACAATTATTTCTAACCACATTTTGTCATTTCTTGCAAAAGTTGCTCGAGCAACTTTTTGCATTTTGATGCATTTTGACTTTCCTTGTCAACTCAATGATTGATGTTGACTCCCAAGACCCTAAATAGGATAGGTAAGGTCCTAAAACATACTTCTAACCCATGTTGCACTAAAATGGCAACGTTTCACAATTTGAAGCCAAAATGATCCAAAACACCTAATGAGCACTAAGGCCCTTACAAACATGAAGTTAACTAACATTGCTTCAAAACTTGTGGAACTTATTCTAACACACACACAAACTCCTAATCCAACCCTAAACAACATCGAAACATCAAGTGGGGAGGTTCCATGCACCATGTATCCATTATCACTATTATCACATCAAGGTAGCACATCAGGGAGAGATTATATCCAAGGGAGAGATTATATCCATCACATTATCCAGAGGGAGAGATGTAATAAGAAAGGGAGAGTACATACAAAAGGGAGATAATTACTAACAAGAAACATCAAAATAAAAGATAACAATGAAAGGGAGAGAGTTTGACATAGAAAACAAACACATCACATATGTAGGAAGAAATATTCTACATATATCCAGTGAAGGGATTGAAGATAGAAAGAAAGCTGCAAGAATCAAATCTAAGCTTATATGAGCTTAAAATGGACCATATATTTGTATCGGTTATAGTACATAATATTGGTAGTTTGATAAACTTCAACTATTATATTTCATATTGTATTAGTAATAATATAGTGTGATAATGTAGTGCATTTTCATCAATGCCAAAGGGAGAGATTGATGAACTATAACTGATTAAAGTTTGAAGATGTTAAGTTGATGATCACAGAGACAAGGAAGTTTGTGCAATGTATTAAATCAGTTAATGTATTGTATTGTCATTGATGTCAACTTGATATAATCTGTATGGTCATGGACATATTGCTAAAGACTTCAAAGAATCAATGAATCAAAGGCTATGCTATCAGTAATGCATATAAGTCAAGTATTCACAAAGTGACTATATACATTGACAAAGTGCACACCGAAAAATAGAGTAAAAGAGAAAAGTCACAGTGTTACCTGATGAGAAAAATGCACAACATTACCGATCAACAAAGTCATAGTGTTTCCCAATGAGAAAAGCATAGAGTAACTTGATGGACAGAATTATAGTGTTGCTCGACAGACAAAGATCCCAAAGGCAACTGAAGTCTCACCAATAGAACAGTCAGTCATCACCGATGACTAACTAAAGTATTAATCGACAAAACAGAGAGTTCAAAAATGACAAAATGATTAGCTGTCAAGAGATAAAAATAGACTTAACTGATACTATCATTGTTTTCATTGACATGATAAATCCGGAGATAAGTAAAGGATTTAAAGCTACTTTGTCTAGTTGGAAAGAAGATCTCAATGAGATAAAACTAGAGTTTTTATTTAAATCTAATTGGAAAGAATTGTGGATCACGCCAAGATCAAGAAAATCAAGAACCTAGAAATGGTGATATCATGTCTATAAAGAGACAACCTCATTCAATTTGAAGGTGGTGAAGGGGAGTGACAAGAGAATAGATGCAGAAGAGATTCTAAAGGAGAAGAAATTCTTCATTCAGACTTGATCAATCAAGCTAAGGAAAGATCTAAATTCTACAGGCACTGACGAATAGTGATACAACATCACAGAGAAGAATAGTATGGAGGAAAGGTATTGAATTGATAAAATTGATCAGAAAGGTAATGTACTTACAATAGATCTGAAAATCTGCAATTCAAGTTGTATATGTGAATAGATCAATTTACTATTTCTATGATGCCCCGCCAAGGAACCCAAGAGAGATTAACCTAGAACATGATACTATGTGTGCTAAATAATTTTTTTTTAAAGTTAATATAAAGAAACACACATTCATGTGGAAGAAATTACCATTTATACACATGTCTTACACTCACATAGATTACACGACTCAAGGGTTCCATGATGTTGAATTACTCAAAGAAAAACACAACTAAAAATATAACAAAAGATTCCATCTGATTAAATATAACAAATACAACTTATGTAACCATAATTACATCCTCATGGATAATCGTGAAACCACCATAAACTCACATCCACTGCACATGTCACAGGGTATGTAGTAATCAATCTAAACTACTTAATTACAATTTCCAGATTAGGTATCACATGTGATACTCTAATACAAGATTTACAATAATGAAATTACATAATAAATGATGAAGGAACATAAGGAGCTCATCTACAAAGAACTGTCAAGCACCTAGTACATGGACGTCAAATCTCAATGGATAAAGAATCACTACCACCCGTCCGTGTGGAACCACAAAGGTCCACCCCATCATGCTGAGGAGATAACAATAGATCCCAGTTGGATATCCAATACAAAGAAGGAAAACCACTAAGCAAGGGATCCTAATAGCTCTCTAATCTAGTGTACTAATCATCATGATAGGTAAGACTCACTAATCCAGAGGCAACTAATAATGTAGGAAATCTAGCATGTGTAAAGGAAGGTGTCATCATGTATGTGTAACCCTTAAGTTTAGCCTTGATAATCCCAATGGATTCTGGCACCTAAGTGACCATACATGGAGCTAATGACCTCTCAAACTAACAAGATCACTAACTATGTCAGATACCTCGCAGGGTAACTGACATCCTCTCAACACCATCTTAGCCTATACTAGCACTCAAGCATGGGTGAGGACACATCTTATTAATCCATTTTAATATCTCTAAATATGTCTTTAGTTATCACTTATTAATTAAACTCCTTAATAACCAATCCAGTAGTCTCTTAAGGACACAACTTATTGCAAGCCACCCCCTACTACACATCTAGGTAACCTACCCTAGGCTCAAAGATCTTAATAGATCTAGCATAGGTCACAACCCAAGTGTACTCCAAATTTAGTATCCCACACAATCAAGAACGGTCACATAGATACACAAACAGATAATAGAAGCATACGGGTCAACATGGTCAGTTCAGGGTAACAACAGATAACACTCATGCCATAAAGTAACAGAAATATAAGCACTCCCCCAACCTCTATATACACCTTAGGTCATCTATTTCCCCCAAAATAACACATGTAAGCAAAAAATATCCATACAAGTGCAAAGATACATAACTATCTCAAAAGGTTGAAAAATGAACTATATCCATGTAAATACTTACAGATAACTCATACATAATCTCTATTTATTTAATAACTTAATCTAAAATAATTAAAGGTCAATTTGCAATTTAGACTATTTAACACTACCTCTTGCAATCCAATAATCAAATCAAGGTATCCATTAATTATATCAAACTAATTATTTACTCCTAATTAAAGTCTCAACTTTTCCTTAGAGTTATCGAATCAAAAATTAATAATAATTAATTTCAAATACTCAAATCCATTAATAAAAGTAATTAACAAAACATGTTAATAAATTAATTGTAACTTAACAATTAATATATTAATTCAAACTAATAATAAGACAAGAACTATTAACTTAAATTAATAATTAATACATTAAATATGATTAATAATTAACATATTAAATTAAAACTATTTAATAAAAATATATCTATTAATTAATAATTAAGCATGATCAATATTTAATAAAATTATTTAACAAAGTATTTAAATTAAATAACAAAACGGATTTAATAAAACAAAGAAATTTAAATTTAATTTAATTTACAATTTTATGGGGGAGTGGGTTCCCCATGGGCCCCCCTATCCTCCTTTCCTTATGGCAACTGCCGTAGCAGTACTGGGTTTCGCCACAAGTGGTCCGGCATGCCGTGGGCAGAGCCGTGACCTACCGTCAATGGTCTGGCTTGCCAATGGCAGTGCCAAAACTGATCGTTGGCGGCCCGACCCCATATGTGGGTGGGGGTTGGTGGGTGGAGCCCACCGCCCACCCCATTATATATATATATATATATATATATATATATAATCTACAAAAAAATTCCGCTAGCACTACGGTATGATTTTTTAATTTTAAAACAAATCTTAAAATGTCGTTTCCCCCCCAAAAACAAATATAACATTTTTTTTTTTAATTAAGGAATTTCAAAAATGGAAATTAGTAAAAAGGGAAGGGATTTATTTTTATTTTTAAAACTTTTTCACCAGTTTGTGTAAAAACAGAGAGTTGTATTTTTACAACTAATTTTATTTTCTCAATGAAATACAAGGCTAAATAATTATTTTTTTCTTCTATAGTCCTACTATAGACAAAATTTAATTTTTTTGATTTCTAGGAGTTTAATGAGAGACCCCTTCATGAAATTTTTGACAGCATAAGGGTACTATGCTAAGAACCATATAAACATGAAAATGACAGATCTAAGCTTCTCATAATCCCCAAAAATATCAAAACATTAATAATCCATAAATTTAATTTTCTCTATAGTCTAAACTATACAAAGGATTAATTTTTTATTTTCTAAGAGATCTAGAGATAATTTCTTCCCAAAATTTTGACAGCATAACCCTATAATGCTAAGAAAACATAGAATGAAAGAAATTCAGATCTAGGGTTTTTATAAACACCCAAAAATGTATAAACAACAATAATCTATTTAAAAGCCAAAATAATGAACATGCATTAATCCAACAATGAAAACCTCAAATCTACAAAATTGAAACCATACATGGCAAATGAATCCTACCTTGATTCCAATGCTAGAAATATAAGAATGTAGCTTGGATGATGGAAGCAAATCTGAAACCCTTCAAGCACAATTCAACCACAGATTTGGAAACTATGAAGATCTAAGCACACACATAAGCAAGAAAAATCCTGAAAACTTCAAAGTAACAAGTAACCACAACAATCCACAATCCTTCAAAAATCCCCAAAGCACCAAGAGCTCTCCAAATCTCAAAAACCTATTCTGAGAGAATGAATGACCAATTCCCCCTAAAGAGATTCAAATTCCCCTAAACATGCAAAGGTTGATAACAACTCCCAAGTCAATCCCTAAAATGACTCAACTTGAAAATTGAAAGTAAATCCAAATTAAATAAATAAAATATTTTTTATTGCCACAACTCAACTTTGACTCCTAATTTCAAGTTAAGATATTATAATTTGAAATTACTTTTTCAACACATTCATGCACATGTAAATAATAAAATATTTAATTAAATAGATTAAATAGTTATGTCACAATAATGCATGCAACCAAATATTTAATTATTTAATTAATCATATAAGCACATTTACTATAGTTTTCAATTAAATATTTAATAAAATTAGAATATTTCAATATTTTAATTTAATTAATTATTTAAAATAAACTTAGGATATAATTAAATAATTAATTCAACTTTAATCCATTAAATCATAGAATATGGAAAATACTCAATAATCCAAAAATACCTGAAAGTATAATCAAGCAAAACACACACATATTCAGGAGAGAAGGTATTTGAATTTTGTAAACCTAGACAAATCTGGATACGGTAGTCATACTGAAACTAATCCAACATTAGGATGATTAGGCTTAGGTTAGGGTTTTGGATCTGTATGTTACCTCCCCTCTTTACCTTTGAGGTGAATATTTATGGGCACACTCACTCCTACCAATTTAGGGAAGATGATGTCCTGTACCTGTAATCCTGTCATCAAAAGAACACGCATGTACACACATAATATAATATCATAAACAATGATAGGGATCGGTCAAATGTGTGGATCTTGCCAAAGCAAGTAACTACGTCTCCATCCTCTACCATAACAACATGTAAATAAATACATAAACATGATAACCATACACATGCAAGTATGGGGTAAGTATAATATGATCAAAACATAAATCATCACATCATGATAATCATCCATAACATCATATCCAATAATCACCATCAACTAAAAGAATAGTACCTCTCATGAAAGTAGCCTAAAAGAATTTGGCCAATCAACTGAAACCAATGCTTAAAAGAGTACGACATCACAAACTAAAAAGAAAAATATGAGTGGGTATTACAGTTTCAGTTTAACCATTGAAGCATCAAGTCTCTTAACTGAGCAGGACTTAAAATTCTTTTTTAATTGAGATACATCCCAAGGAGTATCAAAAAGTTTGATCATACAAAGTAGTGTTGGATATGCCCGATACCTATTGACAAGCCAAGTGAGTGTTTGATCAAAGATGGTAGAATTAGATGCCAGATGCTAAGTGACAAACTATTCTTTAAATCCTCTAACAAGGTCACACCTAATAGTGTGTTTGTAACCTTTAATAGGGTTGGCTCTTAACCGAGCTCACTTTAGAAGAGTGAAAATTTGGGGTACCAGTCCCAGTGGTTTTTCCCTTAATAGGGTTTCCATGTTAAAAATCTATGTGTTAATGTGTATATGAGTCATTACTTTATTGTTTTTTATTTCACTTAAGTAAATCTGGATTGATCGGTATACACTAGTTATTTACTGTGTTTCAGTAAATAGAAAGAATGCTTATTAGTAAACATACAGATGAAGGTTTACAAAGCATTCCAACAAGTAGTAATTTGATATAAGTATTTCAAGGAATTCATCTTATAAGACTAAAGATAACTAGAGGTATAAATTTGTGGTACTAAGTTTGAAGGGTTGATTTAAGGATTAATTTTTTAGGCCACTGATTCACCCCCCCTCTCAGTTATTATTAACACCTTCCTATTTAGTGCTTACCAGAGGTCAGCAAGGTGGAAAAGTTAATAATCATTTTTTCATCTCCATTCCAAAACAAGAAGGATAAAGAGCAGATGAATCAATTTGGAAGCAACTCAAAGATAGAAGGAAATGCATCACTGGAGGTAAAGATTCTTAAAAATTCAGACCCTGAATCTACCTTCAATTTTATTGATTTTTGTAAGTCTTCTAAAATACAGATTTATCCTACTGAATATTTGAGGTTAAATCTCGGTGAGATAGATAAATTAGTTGATGATGTGAAAGGTTCTCCATCTGAAGTTACAAAAAGTCAAACAAATGTTATATCTACTCATGAGTCTCCTTTGGACCCTAAACTAGGTCCATTTGAAATCAAAAAACCTATCATTATCTTGGGCTCCTCAGAGCCTACTCATGTAATAGGAAATATAGAACCTTTTTATGTATCATTGTTTATTCATGGTTACAAGCTCAACAATTGTATTATAGATTATGGGGCTTTAGATAATATTATGCCCTCTTATATAGAAAAAGCCCTTGACTTACACCTAACCAAAAATTTTGGTAAATTTTATTCAATGGATTCTAAACAAGTTCCCTTACCTGGTCAAATTAAGGATGAACAAGTTTCTTTAGCTTCTTTCCCAAACAAGAGGCTGAAATTGACCATCTTAGTCGCTGACATACCTGCCAGTTATGCCATCTTATTGAGTAGAACCTTTTGCAGAGACTTAGGTGGTGAAATCAAGTTGAATCAGTGATAGGAAATTGTCCCCATTTGAAACCATAAGGTTATTTTTCAGCCTAAAACCAAATCTAAGTATACAATGTTTCCTTCCGAGGACCCTAGGTCTTAGATTTTGTATCAAGAGACTGATTTTTCTAATTACATAATTATACCTGAAGCTGATATTGTAGATGTAAAATCCTTCGATGATGAAGGTCTATGGACACTTGAATTCAATGGAAGTTGTTCCTCTATAGGTTTTGGTGTAGGGGTGGTTTTGATATCTCCATCTGAATAAAAATTTCCCTTTTCTTTTAAGCTAGAGTTTGAGAATTCTAATAACACAACCAAGTATGAAGCATTACTACTTAGAATTCAGGAAGCAAAAAGGAAAGGTATTAAGATATTGAAACTAAAAGGTGATGTAGAGGTGATCGTAAAGCACGTAAGAGGAATGTATGTAGTGAGAAATGAAAGGATGCAACACTACTAGAATAGAGTCTAGGATGAAATTGAAGGGTTCAAAGCATTTTAAATTGAAGTAGTACCTATGGAACAAAATTCTAGAGAGAATATTTTGGATGGCTTTGCAACACTATTAATTGCTCATCCCGACTTTAATAATGATCACTACACTATAAATCTTGTTCATAGGCCCAATGTACCTGATAATGCTAATTCTTGGCAAGTTTTTAGTGATGATGCTCATGTATTGACATTTGTACAAGGTATTGAGAAGTTCTCTTCAGTGTTCTTTGAAGGATCGAATTTCAAATGTCAGGAATTTTTTGTCAAAGAGGAAGTCAACCAAAAAGAAGATATTATTCAATTAAAAGGAAATAATATCCCTAAGGTCCTTGTGAGGATGGAGAGTTTTTTTTATCACAGTGATATCTTTATTGGTCAATTCAATGAAACCAACAACAAAGAATCCAACAATTTTGAAAAACTAAATATCGAGAGTAATGAAGATCCTAGATTTGTGAATTTGGGTACCAGTTGTAATCTTGAGGAAAAAAAAATATTCAAAAAATTGTTAAAGGATTTCAAGGATGTATTCTCTTTGTCATATGAAGACCTAAAGGATTTTTGGAAAGGACAATTTCAACATCATATTCCCCTGAAACCTAGAGCCAAACCATTTAGGCAAAAGCTAAGAAATTACAATCCTAGAGTAGAAGATGCCATCTTTAGAGAGGTAGATAAGATGCTTAAAGATAAAATAACTTTCCCAATCCATAATTCTACTTGGGTGGTGAACATAGTGCCAGTTCACAAGAAAATTGGGGAGATTCCAATCTGTGTTGATTTTTGAAATTTGAATCAATCTAGCCTGAAAGATAATTTTTCCCTGCCTAACATGGATTAGATTTTGGAAATGGTAGTTTGATCTAAGATTATGTCTATGCTGGATAGATTATCCAGATACAACCAGATCACTATGGCTCCTAATGACCAACATAAAACAATGTTCACCACTCCTTGGGGCATGTTCGCATACAATCAAATACCTTTTGGCCTGATTAATGCAGGTGTCACTTGATAAATAAAGTAATTTTGGTGTATCTCAATGACATGATGGTGTTCTCCAAATAAAAAAATATTTAAAATATTTGAGGCTTATCCTTCAAAATTGTAGAGATCAAGGAATATAACTCAATCCGAAGAAGTCTATCTTTTGTCTAACTAAAGGAAAATTGCTAGGTCATATAATGTCAAATGAAGGAATTAAAATTGACCTAGAAAGGGTGCAAGAAATCCAACAGTTATGTTTTCCTTCCAAAAGAAATGGAATATGATCATTCCTTGGACAAAATTTTAGATGGAATGATGAATCCAAGAAGTCTTTTGATGAGTTTAATAATGAAATTTCTCAGGCCCCGGTTCTTTCTCACCCAGATGTCAGGAAAGATTTTATAGTACAATTTTATGATTCTCAGCACACCATGTCTGGTGTTCAATTGCAAAAGAATGAGGATGGTGAAGATGTTCCCATTTATTTTATGAGTATACCATTAAATAAGCATGAATTGAAGCACTCTCCTATAGAAAAGTAGGATTTTGCAGTGGTAAAGGTTGTTAAACTATTCTAGTACTACATTCTTCATTCTCATTCTATAGTTTATGTTCCAAATACTATTGTTAAGAGCATTCTAACCCAACAAGAGGTATCCATGAATAATAGAGCTACTTGGGTATAAAAGGTACAATAGTTTTATTTGAAAATCAAACCTACCAAATCGATGAGAGGTCAAGGACTCTGTAAATTAATTGCAAAAAATGATGTAGAATCTAGTGGTGAGATTCCTCTATCTCTCTTTACTGGGAAGAAATATGCATTGTTCTCAAATGTAGCTTATTTTATGACCTATGGAGAGTGTCCCAATAACCAAACAACAAAGGAGTAGAGGAATTTAAAACTCAAAGTGGCCAAATATGTTATAGTTGATGATATCTTATACAAAGAGGCCTAGATGGGATGTTTCTCAAGTGTGTAGATGAGGATCAACAAAATAAGTTGCTATAGTCTTTTCATAATGAAGCTTGTGGTGGGAATTTTTCATCTACAGTAACAATGTTCAAGATATTGAGGAACTTCTATTATTATCCTGGGATGTTCAAAGATGCGTATAAATGGGTGACACAATGTAGCAACTTTACCAACTTTACCATTAGCAACTTTTAGCAACTTTACCATTAAGATCTGTAGTCATAGAAGATCCATTCAAGTAGTGGGGCATGGATTTTATAGGCCCAAGAAATCCTCCATCAAGTGCTAGCCATACCCATATTTTGAGAACTACAAATTACTTTACAAAGTGGGTAGAAGCTATCCCTTTGAGGGAAACTAATTCAGAGGTGGTCTGTTCATTTCCAAAAGAAAATATTTTGGCAAGGTTTGGGATTCCCACAAAGATAGTAGAAGATAACGCACAAAATTTATCTTCTCATGAGATGCATTTGTTTTGTTATGACAATGGTATTCACCTATCACACTCTTCTGATTATTTTCCCCAAGGTAATGGGCAGGTTGAATCTACCAATAAGAACTTAATTTCCATAATGAAAAAGCTTGTTAATAAAAATGCCAAAGATTGGCACAAAATACTGTATGAAACTTTATGGGTTGATCGCACATCTTCAAAGTGAGCCATAGGGATAACTCCTTTTGAATTAGTATATGGCATGGAGGCTAAACTTTCTCTCCCTTTAAAGCTAGTAGCGGCTAAGTTACAAAAAGTAATTGAAGATCAACAATTTCATAGTGCTTTAGAAAAGAGGGTTATGTATTTCACCAGAATTGAAGAGGAACAAGAAAATATTGTTGATCATATTACCAATCACCAAGCTAGGGTAAAAAAAAATTTTGACAGAAAAGCCTGGCCTTGACAATTCATGGAAGGAGATAAGGTTTTATTATAGGATAAGAGATAGGAACCTCGTGGTGCACACAACAAATTTGAATCATTATGGAAGGGCCCCTTTGAGATTAGCCAAGAGCTTAGACCTAATTTAAGGTATGCCGATAGAACTGAAATTCTCTTGTCCTTAAATGGGAAAGATCTCAAACTTTATGAATTGTATGTAGTAAGTCTTTTTTTGTGTACATAAGTTTTGTTGTCCTGTAGGTTTTAGTGTGTGCTTGTTAGTCAGCCCTATTTTGTGCAAAACCAGAGATTTTGAGTTCATTATTTAGTCCCTCATGGTCCTAATCACCAGTCGGAGCCACCTATTGTTGGTTAGGAAAATTGACCTATTTAAATTTCAAATTTCAAAAGTTCAATTCACACCTTGTCAACGTTACTTAAAGTGTTCATTGTCCTTTCTTTATCAAGGAAGATGAGTCTTGATTGTGGTGTAAATTGTCAATAGTATATTGAATTTTGAACCTTGAACCTCCCATTTGATAGCTCAAAGTTCAACATTAAATTCAAACTTCACCCAACAGCTTCTTATCATACACCTCACTTGTTCGGTGTCACGTGTCTTCGTAATATTGAATTTTTAACTTGTCTTTTTTGGTTCAAAGTTCAAATATTTTTGTGCAACATGCATGTGAGCCATTTTAGCTGTAAATTGTGTAAAATTATTGGAAGAATTATGAACTATGAACTTTGAACCCCATCTTTTATGGTTTAAAGTTCAATTTTTGAAGTGCAATAATTGATAGTATCAAGCGGCCCATGCTAAATCTTCCCATATCCGTAAGAAGTGTTTGACAAGATAGTTGGAGTGATGCCATGTCAATTTAAGTGTAAGTGAAGTGGATTTGAAGCATGGTGGTTAGACATATGCATTAAAAGTGAGATAGAATGATTAAGCTTTTTTAGGTGTTCATAATTACAAATTAAGGTAAATGAAGTGAGAGGGTATTAAATTTCTTTCCTAAACTCTTTTCTCATTGAAAGCAATCAATTGGAAGTAGTAACTAGAGTAGGAGAGTAGCGAGGTAATTACAAGAGCTAGGAGACGAGTAATGGTGAGTTCACATTAAACTTCTTAGTATTTTTCTTTTAATATTAAGATAGTATGTTCAGGAGGAAAGATTTTGGGTCTTTTTCATGTTACAGTTGCTCATTTATCTTTTGAGGTTAGCCACTTTTAGTTTTAATATGTTAAACCCGAAGGTGAAGTTTGTAAAGGAGAATAAATTTTCTCCCATTATTAGTTGCCTCCTTGATATGAGAGATACCACCCTATTAGATGAAGACATAGGATAAATTTTTCATTGGTTGAGAAATAAAGAGGCAGGGTCCATGACTTCTCGAATGGCAGAAAGTGGATTGTTAGAAGCTGCTAGTTTTCCTGAGGTGACTCCATGCCCAATACTGGTAATGGAATGCTGAAATAGGTATGAAAAATAAAATAGGTGTATTTGCACCTCTTCCAACAAAGTATTAGTGGCTATAAATAGACAAATAGTCATGGTAGCATCGTAAATTCCTCCATTATATATTTATGGTGATTGGAGCATGAAAAAGGCTTGTGCAAAATTTAATTAGAATAGTAAGGATTGCAGTAACAACATTGCTAGAGATTGGTTGTTAAAACCTAAGAAAGGAGGTTCCCGTCTGCCTAGACCTATAAAGAAAGACCATCTGGTCAGAGAGATCTGATATTTGGTTATAATTTTAAATAGGGTAAAGGGTAACCCTAATGATGCTCTCTAGTAGGATTGGATATATTTATTTGTTCAAGATATCTTAAGCAAAGGAAAGTATGTGGATCAAGATAGAATAATTCCTGAGAAACTTCATGAAGATTTATCCCAATTAGCAGAAAAGTCAAATTTCTACATGTCTTCATACCTCTTTTACACCCTTGCCATTTGCAAATATTTGGATGGTTTTCCAAATGAGTCATGGGAGCAAAACATGATGATCTATGAATATCACCCTTAGTTCTAGAAGAAGAGGAATCCTATGAATTTTTGAAGAGTTCAAGAGACTTTCTTCTCTTGGTTGGTTTTTGAATTGAGAGGAAAGGTTAATTCCAGATTCTCTGAGGAAGCCATGGAACTGGTTAAGATTTATGGTATCTATTACATTCAATTTCCAACTTTCAGTCACCTTAGAGTTGGAGGTTCTAGTGGAGAACCTCTAAAATTACCCAGATACTGCCTTGATATGTATGTGTTTCTAGAAGTTTGTAGACAGTTACTTCAGGCAGAAAAGAAATACAAACTAAAGAGAACTACTGGTTCCCTATTTCCAATTGAGCTGGGTCATTAGAGGTTCAGATTGTTGCATATTACATCTTCCGTAGATGCAGAATTAGGGGTGATAAATCTCCATTTTTATCAAGAAAGAAGCTACTTTGATAGTAAACATTTTGTATGCAGTTATTTTAAATTTTATGTTGTGTGTGTGATTTTTACACCTTCGTGAGATTATTTTTTTTCCTAACAATTCTATGGAAAAACATTAACGAATTAAGCTAAGAATTTAAAGAAAATATTTAAGCATCCCATGGATCTATAAATAAGCATTCTAATAGATCTCTCAACCTTAATCTTTACTAGTGACAGTCCTAGAATCAGAAAATGATATTGATATTCCTATCTGGTTCATAAATTCTCTCAAATCACCTCAACATTCACTCAAATTTTCTCAAATTATGCTTTACTATTGCTCTAATTGCTTTCAAAATACTCTCAATTTCTCTCAAAATGACTATAGTATGGATGCTTTGCATTTGAATGTCTAGGATTACCTATGCTTGCAAAATTGCCTCTATTTATATAGGATTTTCCCAAGTGTAGGGGGTTGAGTCAATTGATCATGGTTTAGCCTTGGTTGAGTGAAAGCATTCAAATGGTTCAAATGGGGGGACAATTTAAATGATTGTCTCAAAGATTGGGACAAGATAAGTGGATGAAATTGAAAAGACCGAATGAGTGGTATAGATTGCAAATTTGGAGTGATCCATGTGCTTTTCTTTTTCAATTCTCATTGGTTCCTCAAATTCATGTTGAAAGATATTCAGATTTATTAATTCAATCAATTAATTAAATTAGCCATGTAGGGGAATATGTTGGATTTGATTTTTGATTTAAACTATACAATTAATTGATTAAAATCAATTATATGGTTTTGATTAATCCCTTTAGGCTTATATTTAATTAATTAATGTCATTGTTAATTGATACTTTTATTTGTCCCAATTTGATTTAATAAATGTCCATTTTATTTGATTTTGTCCATTTTGATGAGATTTAGGGAAATTTGAGGAGATTTGGAACAATTTGATGAGATTTGTAGATTTGGTTGATTAGAGAACACCTAACCAATTTTAGGTGTCTAAAAATCCCTTTATTTGAATTGATGTGTGAAGCACATTGATTCAAAGATAATTTGATGTCCTGATCACTCATTTGATGCCTAATTGATTGATACAAAACCTAATGCAAGATGTAAAACCTAATTTGAGATAACCCTAATATGAAATGCAGAAACTGATCTGAGATGCAAAAATTGATTCAAGATGCGAAACTTGATGCGAGATGCAAAACTTGATTTGAAACCCTGATGCAAAAATTGATGCGATGCCCTGATGCAAAAATGATTTAAAATGGTGCAGAATGCCCCACTAGTGATAGTTTGAAATTTCAATGCCCTAGATTTGATTGATGTTTGATGCAGAATACAATGCTGAATCCTGACTTGATAATGTGATGATGCCCCCTCAGAAATGAAAACAAATTGATGTCTGGAAGCAAAAGATGATGAAATTGATGAAGAATAGATCCAATATGTTTTCATTTTTTAAAACAATGATGATGATCCTAGCAAGAAAACATGCCCTAGTGTGAAGAAAATGTAGATTAGGTCAAACTAGGCAAAAAACCTCTTCAAAATTAGGTCAAATAGTATAAATAGGTTGAAAAATCCATTTTACTATTCATTTTAACTTTTTACTATTGAGACTTTGTTCTAATCCTACTGAGAATTTTGATGATGGTGGTCCCTATTTGAGAGCATTAGTTTGAGAAAGGGCACAAATATCAGAGACCCACAGACTATGGACCTCTGTTAAGTGGTTTTTAACCTCTTAGTGCATTTATTACTTTGTACAAATGTATTTCATGCTTTTAATCACGCGTGCTAGGATAGATTAGGGTAATTTTAGGCCAAATTCTGGGTAGGATATGTGAAATGACACCTAGGATGTCCACATGCCACATCCACATTGTTAAATTATGCCTATGCACTTTAAACTACCGCATATAGGTTAGGTCAAAATATTCTTGTGATGAATCAAATACCACCTACAGAGCCCTGGGGAAAAACAAGATTTTAAATGTCACCTAGGATGATTGAAATGCTACCTGCAAAGGGAAAATGACATGTATAATGCAAAGTACCATGTGTAATAATTCAAGTCATGCCTATGATAGATAAAATGATGCTTTAGTATGAAATGACATGTACACTGTGAAGTGACGCCTGTAAGAAAAGTTGATGAAAACCTAATTTCAAAAAGCACAAATTGATTTTGATTGAACATCTCAATTAATGGATGTATTTCTAAGATAGATAGGTGTGTTTATTAATGCTTCAAAGTGTTTAGGATGTTAGAATGATCATATAAATGGATGTTTGATATGTCAATCTAATTGGATAGAAAACTGATTGGTAGTGTAGACGTCTAAAAATATTAATATTATCTTCCCTATTAGTTCAATCAATTAAATAGTTTCATTTATCAATAGTTTAAATACTATTCTAATGTATTTTATTTAAATACATTTGCCTCCACAAAATCCCCTTTTAATAAATTAATATTCATTAAATCCTCCATATTCCTAATTCTTCTAAAGCATTATTTATTCCAATTCAATTTGGATTATAATCTAAACCGTAACTAGGAACCTATTAATCCCACCCTAAAACCTACCCTATTCCTACCCTACTCCTATCACCTTATTTCCTAAGTATGAATCCACACCTAACTGTCCTCTAACTATGCTTAATGGGTAATTCCTAACCTTTTTAATGCTAATGGAATGCTCACCCACATGGGAAAATTCTCTCCAAAATGGGCACCCATTCCTCTTTAATTCCTTCTTACAAATTTGTCTCCCCTTTTTGAAATATTGAGCTACTCAATATTAAATGCCAACTTTGACTCAAAATTGGACATCTTTTCAAGTCTATGTGTCTCCTATGTGGCTCTTATGTGGATGCCACATAGGTGCCCCTTCATCCAAGCCTCTTTCTCTCTCCAAAAACTCTATAAATAGAGGCCTTCTCTCATATTATCATCTCTCATTGTGCATTGTTATTATGCTAGAATTGCTTTAGAATTCATAGTTATTTTCATGCTAATGTTCTTAGTTTCTAGTTTTTTTTTATGCTTTCCATGTTTAAGTCACTTAGAAATCACATGCTAGGTTTCAAATTGGTGAATGAATCTTACTTTCTATATAGCATATGCATATCATCTTCATAACTAGCTTAGAATATCATCTTCTTGAAGAAAATTTGAGACTAGTTCTTCATACTAGCTCTTGAATCTTTCTTCTTGTCTTGTAATCTTGCATTGCATTGGGATCCATAGCATTTTGTGTGTTTGAGAGAGCACACCTACATCCAATCTAAAAGAGAAAATCAAAATGAGTAAAATAGTGTGCATTTGTTTACTTATTTTAAGCTCAATCTAATGTTATTTGGTATTCTTTGTTGCTTGCTTGTTCTTTTACATGCTTTTGAAATGATTTATGTGCTAACCCACTAATGTTTGCATGTTTAAGCTTTCTCCCAATAGATTGAAGGATTCCTCATACTACAGGTAGGATAACTGATATATTGATCCCTTCTCATGATCTAGAACTAGGAACAATAGTTTGATGCACTCAAAAAGAGAAAATGATTGATTTTATTGTTGTTGATTGAATTGAAATGATCCCTTGATGTGAAGATGCTAATATGATTCACTCAATTTTAAAAATAGGCACGGTTCTGTAAGTTATATGTATGAAGCCTACCATCATGGTTACTTGATTTAGTTGATGATCTGACTAGACCAGAGATGTGCATTATTGAATAGTATGGTTTGTACTTCCTCCTTGATATACCTTGATTCTAGATGAACCAGGGAATACTCACAGCTATGGCAGAGCATTGGCACTCTGACCATAATACTTTTCACTTACCCCTCAGTGAGATGATGATCACACCTGAGGATGTATACAGATTATTATGCATCCCTACCTGAGGAGACAAATTTTATTATGATCAGGTATATGATGGAAGTGCATGCAGATGAGTCTTTGTAGATCCAATGATAAGAGATGATACTATTATATGGGCATTGTTCATGTCATTTCCTACTTTGCCTACAGTTTTAGGTGAAGTGATCAAGGTATTAATTCTTCTTGAAAGATAAGGTAATATATTTGCAGTCAGATGAGGATGAATCCTGGAGGACTTACTTGCACATCCTCAGAGATTTGATTGGGGTTCTTGTGTTCTCGCACAATTGTATCATGATTTTCATGATGTTGTTTATTGAGAGAGTGCAACATTATTGGTAGGAGCTGTATTATTATAGTTATGGACCTGGGAGCACAACCCACTCACTAGACCAATTGTAGATTGAGTGCAGAGTTGAGGATGGTTGTATGCATTCCTTTATGATGACATGATTGTCTAGCATCGACTGGGAAAAGTTGAGTATTGGTGCAAGATTATAGATGATATCGATTAGGTCATCTAGAGACCTTACCTAGGCTATGAGGGATGGAGAGAGAATGATGATGAGTTTCCTTATATGTTATCCCCTTAATGGATGATTCCTTGATCACCTCTTGTGATTGAGCGATTCATCTTTGGTGGAGTTTTATGACAGTTTGACAGGGTACAAGATATGCCATAGGGTATGGCTTTATATGAATGAGTACATATAGAGTGGTCCATGTGGGGAGCTTAGGTAGATTATGAGTTCACTTTTGATCAGATTGACATATTAGGATTCATCACATGGGATATGTTAGAGCATGTTGGTAATGCAGGGATGTCTACAGAGTACATGGAGTGGTTTTCCTAACATAGATTTATGAGATACATAGATCCAAAAGAGCCTATCCCTGATGTGGATGAGACCTATGATGATGATGATGATGATGATGGAGGAGGTGGTGATAGAGGAGGTCTAAGAGCACCTAGAGTTCAACAGGCTCTTAGAGCTTGGAAAGCTCCTAGGGTACCGAGAGCTCCTAGAGCTTTAGGAAAAGGATAGATAGGACCTCAGATGCAGGGTGGTCATGTTAGAGCTAGGGGTGGTGGTTATACACCCAAACAGAGATAGGTTCCTCCTGTATGGGCTATAGCATGGGGTCAATAGAGATAGAGAGATGCTAGATAGGCACATCTTGATTAGGCTAGACAAGTATCAGGATCACAAGTTTAGGAACATTAGGTACCCTTACAACATGTCCTAGTTATACAACCATAGGTTATGTCAACTCTTATAGGTCTAGTACAGCCACCTCCACCTAACAGAGTAAAGAAGGATATATAGAGCCTATAGACAGGTTTCTCAGCAATGACAGCTCAGATGGCTCAGTTTAGTGCTATGATGTAGACATTTATGAGCAGGATCGATTAGATGAGAAAGGGTACATCTACCAGTCAAGTTCCTCCTAGGATGACAAATAGATCAGATAGAGGTCCAAATGGGCCTGATGATATAGGTATTGGAGATGGATTAGTTGATGGGATAGGTGATGGATCAGGTGCCCTTACTGGGTCTTGATTGGACACAACTTGATATTGATCCTCTTAACATGTATTGTTGTACCATATGATTGATTAGGACTTTGTTGATGTACCATTTTGTTGATGATGTATCATGATATACAGATATTTATGGACATTTTGATGGACATTTATTTATAATGCTCTTTTAGAATATGATGTTGTTTATTATGTTGATGTGATATTCTTTATATGAAGATCTATATGATTTCTATGATGCATTTACATTTATATGCTATGTATGTAGTGTCTTAGATATGACACAGATAGATGGATGTAAATGTTTATGCAACTATTTCTATATGTTTTTTAATTTATGATGAATGCAATGGTTTATGGTTTATGTATTGGTAAAATGAATGAAACTATCTTTTGGATTGTGATGCATGCAACTTATATGAAATGCACTTTTTAATTGGATGCAAAATGAATAAGATTAATGCTTTATGAATATTTTCCTTTGTATCTTTCCCTTCTCTAATATAAAAGATAATGAATAATGATTAATGTAATGAATGAATGCAAAAGAGAATCTCACCTGATTGTTTTGAAACAAGATAAATTATATTAACCCCAAAATGATTAACCCCCTCGAACTTGGAAAAATCCTATAAACGTGCAATTGATCTATAATGAAAATGTAATGCAATGCAACTATCTGTCACTAGCTTTTTGTAGAAGAAATGCAATAGAGATATATTTTCATCATTGAGCATTGTGGAACTAGTAGCAAGTACAATCATCACTGACCACATCATGATAATATGAATACCGCTTTCATCGCTTTTGTAACCATTGAGAAACTAGTACAACCCTCACTAGTTTAAAAATCTACTATGGTAGTATGAATACCAGTTTCATCAGATTCAATATTGCAATTGGATTTTGGTATTAAGATATGGAAGATCTAAATAGCCAAGATATCTATTTGCATAAACAAACAAAGGTTAACCCTTTGTCTCATATGAAAGTCCTCAATGATTCTTTGATGACCATTTCCTTAGATAAATTTACAAAATTTGGTGTATATTCCTCAAAATAGTCACACAAAGTCAAGAAAATAGCATGTCTTCATCAAAGCCAATCTAGTCAAACCATCCTTGATTAGCTAAAAAGACATGACCAAATGCAATGAATATCACCAAAAGATTCAAGTGTTTTGTATTGTATCAATATTTTCAATAGAATTCCAAACATTCTAATCATTTAGGTTTTGTCAAATTTTAATCCTGATAATAAGGTCATGAAATTCAAGGATGAAGTTGCAAGATCAAATACTTGGTTTTGAACAATGATGTCCATCAAAGGTTCCACAAATATCTCTCCTCTGAATTTCTAAAAATCTCTTCTATCATGTGACCAAAAAGTAGCACTTATCAAATCCATTGATATCAAAACCAATGCTTTTCCCCCAAGTGAAAAATGAAACCATGTGAATCTTGGGCAAATGAAACCTAGTATGTGACAATGCATCTCAAAGACTTTATTATGACTATGCACAAATGACGGATGCAATGAGGATATACACATGGGATGTTGAAATGGAAATATGTAGAAATTCAACTAGGTAAGACCTAAGGGATCAAAAAGTGCCTAATTGCCAGGTTTTCACCTTTTGAGGTTTATTGCTCTTTTTCTCTTTTTTTCCTTTTTTTGCTACCAAGGTGCCTATTTGCTAGGTTTTCACCAAGGCACTTTTCTTCTTTTCAATTTTTTTTTATTTTTCAATTTTTTTGATATCATCAAGGCATCTTTTTGCTAGGTTTTCACCAAGACAACCATTTTTTTTATTTTTTGAATGTTTTTTATTTCTTCAAGCTCAATTTTCCTCTTTTTATGATTTTTTGCTTTTCCATTATTTTTTTGAATTTTTTTTATCTTTCTCATTTCTTTTGGATTTTGAACTATTTTGATATTTTTGGATTTTTGAACTTTTCTCATGTTTTTGGATTTTGAACTTTTCTCATGTACAAAGAATGATGCTAAATCATCGAATACACACTCGTCTGATACTATTTCTTCCTATACTCTTTCATCTGATCAGGTATGAAACCTCTTTAAATGGCTATTGTTAATAGGCTCTTGCAACTCATCACCATCACAATCAGCTAGCTTGTAGGTCCCCGTTCCAAAATAAGAAGTAATTACAAAAGGTCCAAGCCAATTTTCCTCCCATTTTCCTTTATTTTCTCTATCTACTTAGTTTTTAGGGTTTTCTCTTAACACTAAGTCTCCCACTTGAAAGATTCTAGGTTTGATATGTTTGTTATAATTCCTTGAGATTATGTTTTGATACACTTTCAAATGATCATAAGCTTGTGTTTGATGTTCCTCCAAAAATTCCAATTGTTGAAGTTGAGCAATCCTATAATCCTCATCATTGATTAATCCTTGTAATGAAACTCTTAAGGATGGGATCTCAACCTCCAAAGGTAGAAAAACTTCTGCCCCATAAACCAAGGAAAATGGTGTAGCTCTTGTTGGTGATTGAATGCTAGTTCTGCAAGCCCACAATGTCAGGTTTATTTGGATGTGCCAATCTCTTCCTGATTTTTCAATCGATCTTTTAATATTTTGAGAATATTCTTATTTGTAGCTTCGGCTTGTCCATTACCTTGAGGATAGTAAATGGAGGAAGAATAGTGTGTTATATAGAAGGTCTCACATAGTTCATCCACATCTTTGTTCTTGAATTGTTTCTTGTTGTCCATAATGATGGAATGAGGAATACCATATCTACAAATGATGTGATTGAGGATAAGCATAGAAATCTATTTTCCCATTTCAGTTGTCAAAGGTACGCCCTCCGCCCATTTGGTAAAATATTTTTTTGCCATGATGATGTATTTATGACCATTCGAAGAAGGTGGATAAATCATTCTAATAAGATCAAATCCCCATTGGTAAAATGACCATGGTGTAATGAATGTGTGTAACTCTTGTACAGACACATGGATCATGTATCCATGGTATTGAATTTTTGAACACACTTTAACAAGGTGGCAAGCATCCTTTTCTAAGGTTTTCCAGAAATAACCCATACAAAGGATTTTCTTGGCTAGGTTTAAACCACTTAAATGTGATCCACAAATACCCTCGTGAACATATTTTAAAGATAACTTTGATTCCTCTTCCTATAGACACCTAAGTAGCCTTTTGTCAAGACCTTTGGGATACAATGTGTCAGATAGGATAGTGTAACGAGCTGCTTGGCATATAAAGTGTCATTTTTGGGCAGAAGTTTGGTATAAAGGTAAAAATTGGTATTTGAGATAGGTATAAATGGGTCCATACCAAGGTGAGTCATGTCCATTTATAAGGAAAATGATTTGAGTTTTAGGTAGGTCAAAATCTGGTTTCACCAACTCTTCCATCAAGAATTCGTACCTCACATTTTGATTAGGAATTTGAAGTAAAGAAGCCAAAGTAGCCATAACATCTTCTGCTCCATTCTTATCCGTTGGGATTTTCTCAAATGTAATCAAGACAAAGTATTTCTTCCATTCATCAACCATCCTTTTATATGGCATCAATTTTTCATCCTTAGTTTGATGTCACTCATTGATTTGATTGATGACCAATTAGGAATCCCCATAAACTTGCAGTTTTGTGACATTCCATTCTAAAACCATTTTGATGCCTATGAGTAAAGCTTTGTATTCTGCAATATTGTTTGTGCATGGGAACAAAAGTTTGTAAGACTTAAGAATGGTGTATCCTTGTGGTGTAATCAATAGAAATTTTGGCCCCTGAAGCATATTGAGTGTAGGATTCATCGAAATGTAATTTCCATGCTTTGGCTTCCACATTACCTGTATCTGCATCTAGAAATTCAACTTGAATAGGATGACTAGAAACTAAAGGATTTTTAGCCAATTTATCAGCTATGACTTGTCCCTTAATATCTTTTTGATCTACATACTCAATGTCAAATTCACTAAGTACCATCACCCATTTAGCAATTCTTCCTATAAGGGTTGTTTTGCTAAGAAAATACTTTAATGGATCATTTTTGGAAATCAAATTAGCCTTGTGCATCAATAGGTAATGTCATAGTGTTTGTGAGGAAAAAACTACTACTAGACAAGCTCGCTCCATGAAGCTTTAATTCAACTCATACTTGAACAAGGTTCTACTTAAGTAGTAAATGGCTCTTTCTTTTCCTTCATCATCCTCTTGTGCCAAAAAAACCCCTAAACATATCTCCATTGCTGAAATGTATAATAGTAAGGGTTTTTCCTTGATGGGAGGCATCAAAATGGGTGGATTTACTAAGTATTTCTTCAATAGGGTGAAATCTTGTTCACATTCATCACCCCACTTAAAAATGGTATCCTTATGTAGCAATCTTGTAAAAGAGTGGCACTTTTCCGCTAATTGAGAGATGAATCTCCTAATAGATTGAAGTATTCCTTAGAGTGACCTCATTTGACTAATGTTTTTGGGAGTTTCCATTTCCATCATTGCTTGCACTTTCTCCGGATCCACTTCTATCCCTTTTATTGAAACTATTTAGCCCAATAGCTTGCTGGATTGAACACAAAATGTGCATTTCTTTGGATTTAACCTTTAAATTGCTCCAACCTTGTAAAAATATTTTATAGGATAGATAGATGGTCTTTTCTTTAATGTTTATTTTCTAATATGTCATACACATAGTCTTCTAGGAAAATATACATCATGCCATGGAATTAGTTGACATTTCCCTTTGATAGGTTGCTCCAACAGTTTTGAGGCCGAAGGGAATAACATTCCAACAAAAGGTACCCCAAGGGAAAGTGAAAGTGGTCTTTTCTTATCCTTAGGTTAAATTCAAATCTGATTCTAGCCACTAAATCCATCCATCAATGAAAACATAGAATGTCCTGTTGTCAAATATACTATAGCATCAATGCTAGGTAATCGAAAATCATCCTTAGGGAAAGAAAGGTTAAGGTCTCCAAAATATGTGCATATTAGAATTGATTTTTCATGTTTAGTAATAGGTAAAATATTGGAAATCCATTTTTCATAAGCTATGACTCTTATGAAGCCAAATTTTATTAACTTTTCCAATTCAGCCTTAACTAATAAAGCTACATGGGGATGCATTTTTCTCAACTTTTGCTTCACAGGGTTTACTCTGGACCTCACATTAAGGTGGTGCATTATGAAATTTTGGATCCAATCCTAGAATTTTGGCATATGACCATGCAAATATGAATTTATTTTCTTGAAAGAATTCGATGAAATCCTTCCTTTATGTTGGAGTCAATGATACTGCTAAATGAATAAACTTAGGTTCCATTTAGGTTCCAATGTTGAACTTTTATGTTGGATCAATGAGAATAGGAGATCTCTCTTCTTCATTTTGTAGTAAGGTATCCAATATCTCTTCCTTAGGTTCCACAGTTGGGCTTTTACCTTTGGAAACATCTGTTATTTCTACTTTTTTTGGATCTAGTACCGCCACATGGTGGTTTTCACCACTAGCCCTTATCATTTTTTTTCTTTTTTTTTCCTTTTATCTTGTGGATTAAGAGATTGGACTCCTACCTCTATCATCATGTTCAAATTGAATTTTTTGGTGGAAGATGGCTCAACCGCGTTAAGGTATTGAACCATGGCATTGTCATTAGGAAAATAGAGTAAGTCATTAGGTTCCGTTAAGTCCCAATCAATGAGCTCAGGATGAATAAGGGCTAAGGACTGATTAGGAAAGTTTTCATTTGAAGGGTTCAAGGAAATGAATTTTTTTGAGGGTTCATACAATGTATCACTCAAGTCAATAACATGTGATTTCTTGAGGTGTTGCATGGAAGTAGGATCAAAATTCTCTTCACTAGACTCCTCATGGATTTCCATGGGAAAGAATGTGTGTGGATTAAATCTAACATTTGAATCACCCCCACGAAGGTACCCAAGGTTCACCTATCCATTTATTGTCACTCAATGCTTGTCTTACATTTTATTCTTGAGAAACAATTGGTACATGTGTATAACTCAAACCTTGATCCATATTGTCTTGACTTTTGGCATTAGGTATAGTATCATAGGTATGAATGACATCTAGCTCTTTTTTTTTGACAAGAATCTTTGGATAGGGAATCCTAGTCATATTCTCTAGAGTAATCTTCACTCTCAGATTCTAACATGTGTATATGCTCATAAGGATCATGCCTAGAACTTGAACCAACTTCTTTCTCTTGATACCCTATTCCCAATTTCTCATCTTTTGACCTCCAAGGAGGTTGGATAGGTTCTAGAAAGCCTTTATTTCTAATTCCTAAGGGTCCTCATCCCTTGTATCCCATATTTTTGATTATTTGAAATCCCTTGCCATATTAATCAGTTTAGATGGCGACATGTTGCACTCTTTCAACGAGATTTTTTGAAGTATACTCATCTTTTTAAAGCCATTGTAAAAATTCATTATCCTCCTTTTCTAGGGCTGATTGATCACTCTCTCTTACAAAATGAGAGTTGTATTTTTGAGGTGGATGAGAATTTGAAGGTTTCCCATTTTCCTTTTGGGAAGTTGGTAAATCAAATAGGGAAATAGAATATTTCCCTACTCCTTTTGAATTGATTCTGTATTGTTTTTCAAATTTATGCATCATCTCACTCATCTTTTGATAGTTGTCCTTCTTGGTTTGTTCTGTTTTATCCTTAGAGGATCTCAAAATGTGTTCCTTTGGTGTAGAAACTTTGGCTGAATTTTCATTTGCATTTTGACCCTCATAACTAAGTTTCTCTTTTCCCTTAGTTGATGTAGGTAAGTTAGTTTCATTAGGACTTGAAATAGATGTAGCATTTAATGTAGAATTAGGACCTTTCTCTTTGGTTTCTTTAATCTTGACACTAGGAATAATTACTTCCCTATTCTATGGAATAAATAACTCATGAAGAGGTTTCACCATATTTCAATATTGAAAGGGATTGGAATCTCCTCCAATAGTTATTTTTCACCAATGTATAGAAACTTGATTCATTGATGATAGGTCAAAGGCACTGCTTGATTCTCATGAATCCATTGTTAGAAACAATGAGAGCGGGGGGTGAATCATTGTTTGTCTATAAATTATATTTCAGAACTTTAAACATAAATCAAACATACATTCAATGAATCTTAATACAAGAACTCATAACACATGATATGATTACGGGGAAACCTTGATTAGAGGAAAACCCTGGTGGGAATTAGTACCCACAAATATTGCACTAGTATACTGAACCTGTTAAAGTTCCTTTTCCCTGTTAGGAGCAGTCTTTACAATCCAAGTATAATGACCCTATTAGGATTCTATTACAAAATGTTTTTAAAGGTGTATGGCTCACTGCTTGAGCTTGCTGCCCAATAAGATGAAGGCTACAACCTTTTGATAGTTGATATACACTATATCAAAAATGAACTGCTATGATGATACTGTTGTCTGATCAGTTCTGTTTATGTGTTGATTCTCTTAATCTCTTAAAGAGATTTATCTCATACTGACTTCACTATATTTCTCTTCAATATCTTTCTTATACATTTTCTTCGACACTTGTAATATACATTTACATTACATATTTATATGTTCATGTCCGAATAGACGTGACTCAAAACAAGACTATAGTTGGCCCTAAAACATAATGCACAATGCTTCCAAACAAATTGGCTTAAGTATGTTTACAAAAATACAAAATACATTATTACAAACATATAATCAAAGGCACTTGGCCTTTACACAACAAAACAATTCACACTGATCCAAAAACTAAAGTTGGCTACAAGCTCTGTTTCCTGAACTGTAGTACTACTATTCTTTCTATAACTTGTCTGTACTATCATTCCGTAACACACGTGTCTAGAATTATCATGTACACATGTCATAGAACATATATCTAAGCACACATATTTTGATTCTATCTCTCGCATGTGCACTGATGTGTTGATCATTTTATATCTCTATCTTCCATGTTTTCCATACTTAGTCATTTTGTCTTTCTTGACAGAAACTTAATATGACTTTGTTGCCATAATGAAAACACAAAATAATTCATATATCCTCTAGGAGTCAACTTTCCAACAAACTCCCCCTTTTTCATTAATGGCAACAAAGGAATGTGGCAAGTTTCTCAAAATGACTTAACACACAAAATAACTAAATATCATTGCATCTCTTAACATATATATATTTCTCCCCATATATACACATTCTCTATATACATTACTCCCCCTTTGACATTAATGACAAAGGTGTCCAAAACTTGTAAGTCTCTAGATACTTACTCCATGTAAACATCTGGGTACACAATCTGAAGAGATTGGATCTCTTTCTGCCAGAATACCTTCATTGCATCAACTATTCTGAGATGGAAGCATAGGGCATATGTTAACTTCTCCATCTTTATCAGATCCATGTAGGGACCTTGATCATATGTGACAATGGTGGCATCAATCTATTTGATGTTATCTTCCAAAACTGCTAGAGAGGGTGCTAGAGCAATGCTTAGTTGGGTTTGCCTAATTCTTATCTTATTGATCTCCAATTTTGCTTTTTCAATTTTGTCCAACTGTCCTTGATAGACATTGTTACATATGTTCATGTCTTGGGTGGATGTCTCAACTAATTTTCTAATAGTTTCCACCATGATCTCTACCTCTTCTATCCTTTTGATATGTTCAGAGGTGAACTTCACTCTGTCCATGCAGTTTTCTATAACCTTCTTACCTTTAGCCGCCAACTCTTTCAATATAGATTGCCCAATCTTTAAATATTTTAGGTCTAAGGTAAAATTCCTTATCAATTCATTCCATCTCTCCTTTTTATACTCATCTTTTGAAATTCTAGTAGTAGAGTCTACTAGGTCTATAAAGTGTGTTTTGAAGCTTGTTACAATGCTATCGACATCTTCAACTGATTGAATTTTGGCTACTTTCTTGTTTGCGCACACTAGATCATTCAAAATGTTTACTGATTCCAAGAAGAGAGGGTTCCTCATAACTTTTTTCTCTTTGGCTTTTTCCATAGTTAGAACACTGATCTTCATTAATTCCTCTTCTCCCCATGCATCTAGGCTTGTTGAGTTAGGAGTTAACCTTGACAACAATGAAGTAGATGGTAAAGTGGATGGAGTGAATATAGTATTTTGACTGGTTTCCATGCATTCACTCTTAATTGGTATCTCCTTGACTGGTGTCTCAATATCTTGAGTATCTTTCTCTTTATTCAAGTCTATTGGATCATTAGAGGGAACTTCATCTTTTTGTATAGATGTATCATCATTGCACATCTCTTCGGTGCTTACTAATGCTTTATCAACTTTGTCCATGTCATTGTCAGATGTTGTCATGGATATCTTGATATCATCAATTACTATAGTATATTTTGAGTCTTTTTCTATATCAAAAGTTATTGAAATTGAGGGCACTAAAATATATGGACCTATCATAGGTGTATTTTGAATCACTGGTTCTGTAACCTATTTGGGAGGAGCTGGAGTTACCTTTGATGTAGGCATCATTGATGGATACATGTGTCTATCCATAAAAACTTGTGCAAAATCTTTTTTTGTCTCTTTCGCAACTAACACATATTCCTTGTTCATAATATGAAGTGTCCTTGTCTTAGTTCTTAGATGAGCCTTCACCAAATCTAACAGAATTTCCTTCTCATCATGTGAGCATATAGGGAAAATTTTATCCAATGTTTCTTCTCTTATCCTCATATCTTCCTCAATTGCATGTCTCTTCATTATTTCCAGTATGTTCCATAACTTATCAGGTATCACTATCTTGAGTTCTAGAACTGATTTCTTAAACTTAATCATATGAGAGATGATCATAGAATGTATCTTAGATTTATCTATCTCTTGATACTTGTCATAAACCTTAGCAAGTGTGTCTAGTCTTCCTACATTAACAATCCTGTTCTTTAAGACATTTAGAATAGGTCTAAATCCTACTTCAGGAGGAGCTTGAGTATTTATTATTGTGCTTTGTGTAGTTCTTGAGGATGGGTGACCTGTGGGCACTTTCTTTCTTCCTCTAGACTTCTTTCTTGGTATAGAAGGTGGAGATGAGTCTAGGTCAATGGTGGTAGAGGGTGCATAAGTGCTCTCTACTTTCTTCTTCTTCTAGATGTCATCAGTCTTCTCAAGTTCTTTTACAATATTAGCTTCCTTGGATTTATCTAAGTCTTCTTGAGTGACTCCATGAACTCTTAGGATGATAGATGTAATATTGAATGCCTTCCTTTTGTTATTAGCACTGTATAATACAAAATCAACTTTATTAGTCTTCTCTCTATATGTGCCCCACCTAGGCTCATTAGGATCTTTGGGCACAGACAAGAGAACTTGTGCATATCCTTCTAACACATGTTTCTCCACTTCATAACCAAGTGGGTGAATCTATTTGGTATTAGGTTCAACTGCCTCCATACAAGTGCAATCTATTTCTACCATGAAACATATGGCCTCCTTATATTTCTCAACTATCTTCTCAGATAATCTAAACCTTTTCTACATCTTGATCTTGAATGTTTTAATATCCATGTCCATGGCATCTTTCACACTGCTTTCTATTGTGGCTTTAAGTGAAATCTGAGACATTGTAGGTTTTCTTCTATCTAGGTAAAGATTTGAAACCTTACCAACAATATGGAAGTACAAGTAGATGATCAAAGATCCAAACTTGAATGTCTTGTTCTTGTCATACTTGATAACTCGAATGTTGTTAATCAATTGACCGTGCAATATGTCACATAGATTGTACTGAGTGTTATCCTTCACCATCCTTATAGCTGCTAGGACTGTGGCTGTTAACACACTATTTATTCTGCTTGCATGGTGGAACTTGTAACCAAGTATCATAGTTAGAATCTTTATGTCATCTTCCTTGATAGGATCAACTGTCATACCGCGCTTGTCACTTTTAGATAAAAAAACTTGTTCAAATTGCTTCTTGACATCCTTGCTAGTAGGAAGAACTGGTCTAGTCTTGGGAAGTCCTATTAATTCATGGATTAGGTCAAAGGTGATGCAGACAGGAACCTCACCAATCCAAAAGAGGTCATCATGAATTCTACTCAGTAATATCTTCACCCATTCTGGCTCATAAAACTCATGCGCATTGGAGTACTCAAATATAGGGTTATCAGTCAGATGAGCAAATTCATCCTTGAATGTGTAGTATGGTTTCATCATGGATCCCATGAGAGTATTAATGTTGTTGTCTCCTACTGTTTCCTTCTTGCAGTAGATGTATGCGTGAATATCTTCCATGTGCACGACTCCGAGTGGAGTTTTGGAGAATGCTCCTTCAACATCATCTAGAATGGACTTGAATGGATGTTTCTTAAATACAAATCTCTTCCTCTCAGCAATGTCGATAACAACTGGGGTTGCCATACTTACTTGGAACTTGATTAAGTAGGGTTTCACGATAATTTAAAACAACGCGACTACTAGGGTTCCGTTTCAACTTCTTATCCATTTACTTAACCACCAAATTTGTTGTGCTTCCATGCTTTGATGCTCAGTGCTCCTGTGCTCTCCAAATTCTATAATCTCAAATGTAAATATGAAGAAGATCAAACATTTACATCTTTTTATAAAGGTTACTACGTTTAATGTTTGCAACCATACACAGTTTTCACAGATATTTTTCAAACTTTATTCTGAATGCATTATAGACAATGTGTGTATGCATACTGCTATAACATGTGATCATAAGCATGGATCCATAGGCACATACTCAAAGGTGAGTATACCATCCACGTAGGGGTTTTGAGCTAGAATAACTCTCCCTAAGACCAAGAAGATCTATTCAACTAGAAGTAGAGGATGCATCCATTGTGGATGCATCAACCACTTTGTTCTCTGTATTTTCCTTGTTCACTTCAACCCAAAATTTTTTTGAATATTCTTTTTCTTGAACAAACTTGACTTCTCCTTCTTCTTCAAATAGTGATTTCTTAGGATCCTTTTGTTTTTGAATTCTGGATCTATAGAACCTTGAGATTTGTCCAACCTTTCTACATGTGTGACAAATGATAGGAGGTCTGATGTTTTTATTCATCATGTTGCACTACTTTTCTATGTGTCCATTGTAATTACATATTTGACATGTAATGTTCTGTAAATTTCTTTGAGGCTGATTTCTCTAATTGTGTTGTGACTTATTTCTTTGATTTGTTCTGCATGTATAGCCCTGTGACCAAACTTATTACAGGAGTAACAATAACCATTGAAAGGTCTTACCTCTTTGCAATCTCTTGCCAAATGACCATGTTTATTACATGCATAACAAGTTCTGTTAACTTGCTTGATTTCTCCTTTAGGTGGATTTGTTTTAGTCTCTACGACATTTTCAACTTTCTTTGCTTCTAAAGATGCTTCATGTTCTTTCTTTCTTTCTTTTAATGAAATTATTTCAACTTGTGCTGTACTATATCCAAGGCCAATAGTGTCACCTCTTAGCTTTTGTGCATTGAGCTAAGATTGAAGTGAATCAGAACTTGTGTGGATTTTATCAATCTTATCCTTTGCTTTTGTTAATTTAGATTCCATATTTTTCATTATGTTCTCCAATTCGAAGACTTTCATATTTGCTTGCAAAAGTTCATCTTCTAATTGTTTGCTTTCTTTGATCTTTTTTTCAGTAGTAATTTGATTGTCTATTAGTTGTTCATCTAGATTTTCAATTTTATCTTTCAAAGACATGTTCTCTTCATTCAGCTTTTTGACCATTTTCCCTAAATCACTTGTAGAACAATCTTTTAAATCTTTTCTCAATTTCTTGATGAGCATTTGTGAGCCATCAACTTTCAGTCTAAGTTCTTCATTTTCTTTTTTCAAATCTATCAAGATCTTCAAGAGCTACTTCAAGATTATTTTTCAAATGTTTTGCTTATGTTGAGTCCATGATCTCCTCAAGTGGTTAAAATTTATTTCAAAGGACCAGAGCTCTAATACCAATTGTTAGAAACACTGAGAGGGGGGGGGGGGGGGGGAATCAANGGGGGGTGAATCAATGTTTTTCTATTAATTATATTTCAGCACTTTAAACATAAATCAAACATACATTCAATGAATCTTAATACAAGAACTCATAACACATGATATGATTACGGGGAAACCTTGATTAGAGGAAAACCTTGGTGGGAATTAGTACCCACAAATATTGCACTAGTATAATGAACTTGTTAAAGTCCCTTTTCCCTATTAGGAGAATTCTTTACAGTCCAAGTACAATGACCTTGTTAGGAGTCTATTACAAAACCCTGTTAAAGGTGTATGGCTCACTGCCTAAGCTCACTGCCCAATAAGATGAAGGCTACAACCTTTTGATAGTTGATATACACTATATCAAAAATGAACTGCTGTGATGACACTCTTGTCTGATTAGTTCTATTTATGCATTGATGCTCTTACTATCTTAAAGAAATTTATCTCATACTGACTTCACTATACTACTCTTCTATGTCTTTCTTATACATTTTCTTTGACACTTGTAATATACATTCACATTACATATTTATATGTTCAAGTCTGAATAGATGCGACTCAAAACAAGACTATAGTCGGCTCTAAAACATAATACACAATGCTTGCAAACAAATTGGATTAAACATGTTTACAATAATACTAAAGACATTATTAAAAACATATAATCAAAGGTGCTTGGCCTTTACACAACAACTAAAGTCGGCTACAAGCTTTGTTTCCTGAACTGTAGTAGTACTGTTCTTTCTCCAACTTGTCTATACTATCATTCCGTACCATGCATGTCTGGAATTAGCATGTAAACATGTCATACAACATATATCTGAGCACACATATTCTAATTTGATCTCTCATATGTGTGCTGATGTGTTGATTGTTGTATATCTCTGTCTGCCCTGTTTTCCATACTTAGTCATTTTGTCTTTCTTGACAGAAACTTAATATGACTTTGTTGCCATAATGACAACAAAAAATAAGTCATATATCCTCTATGAGTCAACTTTCCAACATCCATGGACTTTCCAATAAAATATTATAAGTTAACATCATGTCAAGGACTTGACAAATGGTATATTTCTTGATAGGACCAACCTGAATGGGAAAAACCACCATTCCTTTAGAAGATCTTTCCTCCTCATCATAAGCCTTTATAGTGATTTGTTTCTTGGGGTCAATAGATGTCTTGGTTAACCCTAAATCTTTGAATAGGTTCAAGGTAAAAATGTTTAAACCGGCTCCTCCATTAATGAGGACTCTCTTGACCCTATGATTTTGGATTAAGACTTCTATATGCAAGGGAAAATTTTGTGGATGATTGATAGACATATCATCTTGTTCTAAAAATGAAAGGAAATGTGGTACAACAAGATGTCCTACCATGTTTTGAAACTTATCTTCCTCCAATTTTATAGGAATATTAGTTTCCACAAGATATTATTACAAGATCTCCTTATGATTGGGAGAAAGTTTTAATAACTCCAAAATAGAAATTTGTGCTGGAGTCTTTTGTAATTTATCAACCACACTATAAGGCTTTATTTTAGGAGGTGTTTGTTTAGCCAAAATAGTTTATTGTGTAGGACCAATAGGTTTAGGAGCACCTCATTGTAGGGTAATCCTTGCTTCTTGCCATCTAGTGATAGCATTAGAAGTCTCCTTTTTAGGTTGTTCCTTTACCACCACAACATTAACAACATTCTCATGTCCATATAAGGTATTGATAGTATTCTTATAGTGATGAAACAAATTAACATTGTTGTTGCCTTTGGAATTGTTTCCATTGTTATTTGAATTTGAAGACTCACCCTTTTCATGATTAAAGAAAGGTGTTTTAAAGGTTGTATGATCCTCATTATTTTGGGGCCCTTCCACTTTAATCACACCATTATCAATTAAATCTTGCACCTCATGTCTTAGGCACATGCAATCATTTGTTTTGTGCCCCCTATTATGATGGTATTCACAATGGTTTGACACATTCCACCATGGTGACTTTATGGGTGGCTCAAAAGGCTTAGTTTTGGGTAAATCAATGATTTTTCTGGCAATAAGGGTTTGAAACAAATTTTCAAGGGGTTCTCCCAAAGATGTAAACTTCCTTCTAGGTGTTGGAGCAAAGAAGGGTTTAGGCTTGTTAGCCGCTTGATTATTTCCAAAGTTATTATTATTTTTAATGGAACCTTGGGAGCTTGATTCACATTATTAGCTTGATTTTAACTTTGTGTGAGGTTTAAGGGAGTAGATTTTAGATTATTTTCCTCCACAACCCCATCATTCACAAAACCCTTGTTATTATTCTTGATCCAAAACCAGTTATTATTTGGAGGAACTTTGTTAATGTTGTTGTAATTGTTGGAGGTATTATGATTAGTGGAATCTTATTTTCATTGTAAAGCTTTATCTCTCCACTTTTCAACAAAACCTCTTCCATGGTAACTCCATTCTCTATTAGGTCTTGGAATAAACATGGGGATTGAAACCTTAACTGATAGTTCATTTTTGTGTTCAAGCTATTAACAAAAATGTCCATCTTTTCCTTTTTGGGCACACTTCGAGGGTATAGTGCGAATACCTCTCTCCATAATTGTAAGGAAAAAAGGAATCCTTCTCCATCATGTTTCTTGGTGTTACATAAATTTATCATTATGACCTCATTCTTAATGATATAGGAGTAATGGGTCACAAAATTGGAAGCCAACTCTTCAAATGTGCAAATAGTGGAGGGTATTTTTGAAAACCACTCCATCGTTGTTCCTCCTAGGTTTCTTTAGAAAAGTCTCATTAAATATGTTGTATCATGCATGAACTCCAATCTCAATGCACAAAATTCCCTTAGATGATCTTGGAGATCATATATTCCTTTATATTTATCATACTTAGGAAAGATTGCATTTAGAGGGAATGGTACAATAATTAAAGTTTTGTCAAATGGAGATGGACATAGCACTTTGATAGAAAAGGGTTTAGGAGCCCCTTCTTGCTTCATGTTGTCCAATTGAACTTGAAATAACTTAAATTATTTGTTCATCATAGCCATGGGATCATCTTCTTCTTTCTTCTTCAACCTACGAACATCATAATCATGGGGTAATTGAACCCCTTCTTGGGCCAATTCAAAGAAGTACTTATCTCTATCCTTCTATAGGATCTTCCCCATGAAATTCATGAAGAGTCAATTTTGTAAGGCCTCATTGATTATTTATTTCATGGGTTCTTCATCTTCTTATTCATGGCCATCATGTAAATGGGTATCTTCTTGGTTTATCTCCTCATGTCTTTCTTCCCTCCCACCTAGAACATGGTTTAGGTTTTGATCAGCCTCATGATTATGCAAGTCATTCATGTTCCCCAAGGGAATGGCCATGTTTGGTGGCTCTTCTTATTTTTTTCCTTCAATGGGTAAAGGAGTTACAATGGGTTCACGAATTGATAATGAAAACCCTTGATGAAGATAAGTCTCATCTTGTAACAAAGTATTTATGGTGTAATGTGAGCTAGTAAAGGCCGACATTAATGTGATTGATCACAAGTTGGCAAGAACACCTTACAATCTTTTTGTAATGTTAAATTTTAACTAGATGTAAGGATTTTAACTAGTTAGGGTTTCAGTCACAGAGAACTCTAGAAAGGGTATCTAAAAAAGTTACAAAATTATGTCCAAACTCTCTGGAAATTATCTATGTTTGCCTCTTTTTGTTTCTAGGCGTCACTTTAGTACAGTGTACATGTGACTTTGCACTTTGTAGGTGTTAACTAGAATTGTTCTATGTGGAAGTCTGCAATTTGTAGGTGGTGTTTAGCTGTTTATAGGCATTATTTAAAAAATGGCACGCATCACTTTTGAGTGAGCTAGGCATTATCTCAATACTTGCAGGCATAACTTCAGTTTATAGGGGTGACATAAATGATTGTAGGCATTGTTTAACCTTCTATACGCATCACTTTGCTGATCAACTTGGTTTTTTCATAGTTTTTATGGTTTTAAAATTATAATATATGTGATCAAATTTGTAGGATAAAATTATTGCTTAAAAATTAAGACACAAACACAACACATAGATCAAATTTGCATCTTGCTCCTAAAACACACTAAGTGTATGTTTTCAAACATTTTCACGGGTTTTGTACAAGAAATTCTTTCAAACAATCTACCTAGAGTCAAATTTGGAAATTAAACAATAACTCTAAAAAGGTATCTTGCTACTTAACCAGGTTGTATCCTCCATTCTAAACCATGAAGAGTCTCTTATACCCTCATTACAAGGTCTTCCCACACGCATGAAAGTATGATTTTGTGCAATCCCAAAGGACTACTTGAGGAAGTGAAGATTCTCAACACAACTTAGTCACCACCCCTTTGGGAATGAGTGCATTTGATTATAGTGGGTCAGATTAGTCTCATAGATAAAGTGAGTGTATTCCACTTGGGTCATTCCCTCTCACTTCCTTCATGAAGGTATTCTCAGGAGGCAGGCCCTCTATGGATCTAGCATGTTCATGGAAAGAAAAAATTGAACTTAGTTAAGTAAGTTTGGGAATTTGATTCACTCAAAGAGAGAAGAGAATATCCCTATTACTTTCCTTAGTTCCAAACACTTCAAACACTTTTGTTCATTTTTAACTTCTTGACAAGGAGGTTTTTAATGAATTTAAATCTGTGGTTCAATTTCTTCCCTTTCTTTCTACCACCCAAACACAACACTTTTGACTTTTTGATCAACTTTGAAAAATTGAGAGCATATACCTAATGTCTTGTTTAGAATGAACAATAATAGGGTGTCCCTATTAAGCTAGATTCAAATGAAATTCCACAATTTAATCAATTCAAGCTTGTTAAGTAGAATACCTTTTTCCAAAGCTAGCAAAGGCTAGGCACATTTTTGAGAGATTTTTTCTTTTTTATTATACTCACCTAGTGGTGATAGTTCCCTCTCCGTCTCCTCCAACAATGTTAGTCAAAACCACAACCAAAGTGAACAAAAAAAAATCAAATTGACAATAAAAATTAAGATCCTTAATAAAATTTTGCAAAATTACAACTTAAAGACTTAATGAACAAAATCAATTTAGAGAGGAGAACTTTATTTTGTAAGCATTATTGATTTTAATAAAATTCTCATATAGCACTTGTTCTTCTTCTAAACTTTCCAAACTAAAAGCACTATGAATTTTCTTGGAGTGCTTGTTTTGGATTCTTACCTCTTTGCTTTCCCTTTTGACCCTCAACTCTTCTTTCTGCACCTTTAAGTGTTTATTCATCTACAGAAAAAGTAACAACAGAGAATTAGTAATCTGAATTTATCAATATGCAAGTAATAAAACACAGAAAACAATAGGCATCATTTTGCAACTTATAAGCGTTACTTTGCAATATGCTACACATTGATTTGAACTACTTTAAGCATTATTTTTCACTCTATTAACCATGAATTTACTAATAAAAAGCATTAAAAGAAAGTGATCAGACATGGAAAAGCCGATTAAATGTGGTAAACAAAAATGCACAAGTGGCATAATCAAAGTTGTAGGCGTTATTTCCTGAATGCCAGGCATCGCTTTATGAGCATAGACATCACTCTTTAGCTGACAGGTGTGATAGAAGTTAGACAAGAAGTGAGAAGGAATTCTCAGGCATCATTTTAATGCTTTCAGGTGTCATCATTTAGCTTGTAGGTGAATATTTACCTATAATATGCAAAATAAACACAAAATGAAGCACAAAACACACAAAATATGAATAAAAATGAGGAATATAGGCCTAAAGCCCCATGGTGTGTGCCATTTGTGTGTTTGATTTTTACACCTTCATGAGATTATTTTATTTCCTAACAATTCTATGGAAAAACATTAACAATTTAAGCTAAAAATTGAAAAAAAATCATTAAGCATCTCATGGATCTATAACTAAGAATGCTAATAGAGCTCTCAACCTTAATCTCTATTGACAGTCCTAGAATGAGAAAATGATATTGATATGCCTATCTAGTTCACAAATTCTCTCAAATTGTGTCAACAAGTCACTCAAATGATCTCAAGTTATGCTTTTCTATTGCTCAAATTGCTTTGAAAATACTCTCAATTGCTCTCAAAATGACTATAATATAGATGCTTTGCATTCAAATGTCTAGGATTACCTATGCTTGCAAAATTGTCTCTATTTATAGGATTTTCCCAAGTGTAGGGGGTATAGTCAATTGATCATGGTTTATCCTTGGTTGAGTGAAAGGCTTCAAATGGTTTCAAATGGGGGGACAATTTAAGTGATTGTCACAAAGCTTGGGACAAGATGAGTGGATGAAATTGAAAAGACCAAATGAGTGGTAGAGATTGCAAATTTAGAGTGATCCATGTGCTTTTCTTTCTCAATTCTCATTGGTTCCTCAAATTCATGTTGAAAGATATTAGGATTTATTAATTCAATCAATTAATTAAATTAGCCATGTAGGGGAATAGGTGGGATTTGACTTTTGATTTAAACTATACAATTAATTGATTAAAACCTATAATATAGTTTCGATTAATCCCTTTAGGCTTATATTTAATTAATTAATGTCATTGTTAATTGATCCTTTGATTTGTCCCAATTTTATTGAATAAATATCCATTTAATTTGATTTAGTCCATTTTGATGAGATTTAGGGCAATTTGATGAGATTTGGAACAATTTGATGAGATTTGCAGATTTGGTTGGTTAGAGAACACCTGACCAATTTTAGGTGTCTACAGATGCTACTTTTCTTCATCAGCTAGAACTGGAAGATTAATGGGATGACTATGTCAATGAAATGGAGGTATTAAGAAGACTGCATTCTAGGTTTATATTAAGACAAATCATTTCCCTTCATTTGTCTTTTAATATTAAAGGCCAGGATATTGAAGATGAAGAGGTTGTATTGGAATCTGACTATAAAGAGCCAAATGAAGACACATTTATTAGAAAAACAAACTGGACAAAGAGTGAAGATAAAGATTTAAATGCTTTGACTCAAAGTTTTGAAAGGAAATATAAGTGGCTTAAAGGAAAAAAATAAGGAAAAGAAGCAAGAGACAACTAGGTCAAAAACCAGAAAAAGCCCAAGAATCTCGAAAGCTAAGTCCTCAACCATACTTACTAATCAATTTGAAAAATTGCTTTCTGCAATTAATACATAGTCTGAAGAAGTCTTCCTCCCAAAATATCAAGTAGTAACTCTTGAAAAACTTGTAAGAGTCACAAGGGCATGAAGAAAAAGAAAAGAAGAGTCTAGTAAAGTAGTTTACATCTACCTTGATCCAGAGACTCATAAAGGTGGTACAAAAGCCCAAGAAAGACTCAAGGTGGATAATAATCTAGTAAATACCCCTGAGACCAAAGAGAAGAATAAATATGTAGGTTAAAAGGATTTATCAATACTAAATAGTGTAAACACTCAGTCTCTGATAGGTACTTCCACCCAAAATCTCTAAATTGGTTGGAGTTATCTATAAGTAAGAAAAGGAGTATTGTTCCTATGTCAGCCCCTATTGGAGACCTGGTAAGAAAATATCTGGGAAGAATGCCAAGGACTAAAAAGACAAAGACATAAGACATGATAGATGTAGATCCACAAATTGGTCATTGGGTTGCGAGGCTTTTAAACCAAAATTCTGATAAGACCAAAGAATAAGTCACTGAGCAAGACTTTACTGTAGAAAAAATAGACTTGGGATTAGCCACAAGAGCTATAGATTTGAAAGTCTTGAATTTAGACAATAAAAGATCAACCATAAAGTGTAGAAAGATGTAGAGGAAAAATAAAAATTTAAGCAAGCACTCAGTGGAATGGCATAGTATATTCAACAGATGCAAAGCCCTATTCCTCAACCTTTGTCTATGGTCCCAATTAATCTGGATGTTAAGTCCCCAGAGGAACAAAAGTTCCTTAATCAGGTACATAAAGAAAGGTTAGTATCTAGGAATTTCTTTAGTTGGATGAAGAAATTCATCAAGGAGATCACTAAGTTTTCTCATAAATATGAAGATCTATCCAAAAAGTCTGACAGTTTGATCGCAGCTATAGAGGGAAAGGTTGAAACATGTAAGAAAGGAAGGGATGGGATGGAGCCTAAAATAATAAACATAGAAGTCTATACCTATGGAATAGACAAGTTCCTTGCAAAAAAAAACAATGTCTAGTGTGGAAAATAATTCATTGTTTGTGACTAAGGCTAATATGGAGTGAAAAGGCTCACTTTATGAACAAGCCATTGAAGAATCCACTCAGGTTATTCAAACACTAAGTTGTGTTAAAGAGGCCATGAACACCTAGATTGATTGTTTGAGCAAGATAATTGGACATGAAATAGAAATAAAAGATGATATGGATAAAATGCTAGCTTCTTTTGAAAATAAGATGGAAGATTTGACAAAAGCCAAAGAAATAGAAGTAAAATATATTACAATGATCACTCAGGTGGAATCATTCATGGTGGTTGGATATGAGAGGATAAAGTCTCTTGTAGATAAGCTCAAACTGATGCAAAACTCTAAAGATATTTGGGAACAGAGGATTGAGATAGTTGCCATGCCAAAATAGGAGATGTTGGCGAGCTTTGCGATAGTTATTAAGGAATGGAATGCTTCAAGGGATGTTACCAAGACTCTAGATGAGGATGCAGTTAAAAATAACCAATCAGTTAATTATTTTTGGTTAGAAAGGTTTATCTTCATAGTTTAATTTTAGTTAAGTTATTTCCATGGATAGTTGGTTACTAAAACTAAATAGCCCTATGTGGCTTTATATTCTATTTTTTATGACCATTTGAGGGTCGGTTCTCTAGTTATGAAGGACATTGCTATACTATTTTATTTTCTAGAATTTTCTTTGTTTTATACTCTAAATTATTTTATATACATATATAATATCAGTTGGATTATAGTAGATTACAATGTTTATCTTCAATCAGTTGGTTGATGAATGTATGCCTTTAATTTTAGTTGGAGTTGAATGTTATACTACTTTAATCTGTGCGTGTATTTTCCTTAATTTTCATGAGTTATCTTTCATAATTGTGACATAAGATTGAATCAGCCTTTGCAAAAATTATCTTGTGAAATTAGAGTCAGTCGGCTCTGATATCTAAATCTTTTTGAAAAAGCATTTTATTTTATGTTTATGATAGAGTATTGTTGGCCTTTCATTATTTCTAGTTAAAAGTATTCTCTATTTCTATTCTTTTATAATAAAGGTTATAAAGATAAATCTTTGTAGAAGGTGGCTTCTCCTTTGAAGTAGAGAGTTTAGTTGTGAGAGACTATCTCAACTGTCAATGATATTTTTCTTTCTAAATTTGGGTTTAAGAGTCATTTAATTAATTTATTGCAAGAGAAGGAAAATTTGTTCACTAACATGTATCTTAGGAAGGGGTTAAATAATTACTTGTATAGTGGGGAAGCTTAATTGGTCAACCTAATCAATTATTGTAATAGGGTATATATGAGAGATCTTTTCTTTTGAAAATATGTGTGTATGTAAGAGGCGAATATAGAGGTAGAGAAGTGTGGAAGCTGTGAGCTTGATTTGTTGTTGGATGTAGAGAAGAGTTCATGATTGTGTTACTTCATTGGAACTGACCAAGCAAAGACAGTTGCTATCAGATATTTCACTTGATTGTATATTTTCTATATACACTTGTGTTTCACACTGTAAGTCTTGAGGGTGGATTTAACCTTCTTTAGGTAGTGTGCTTAGGCAGTGAGCCCACTATTAATCTTGACTCCTAACATGGTCTATCCTTTAACATGTACTATGTACTATAATGACTTAATAAGCTCCTAACATGGCTAAATATTTTAATAGTGATACTATACTCTGAGTACATTATTTGTGGGTGATAATTCCCACCGGGGTTTTACCTTTAACAAGGTTTTCTCGACAACAAAGGATTTTGTTATTGTGTTGGCATTTATCGTGTTATCATTTGAATGAGAGTTTTGTTTATAAAGTTTAATGTTTAATAATATATCTCACAACTGATTCATCTCCCCCCCTTAGTTGTCTCATGGACTGTTATTCCTAAAAAATTCACCTTCAAACCAGTCTTTGTCTCAACCATGGTCTTGAAAATCTTTAATTTGTTTAGAGTCTCATACATTTCCCTCAAGAGAGTAACCCACATCATTTGAGAATAATCATCAATCAGAAAATTAAAATATATGTATCCCTATAAAATTCTAACTCTAGAGGGACCACACCAATTGGTATGCACAAGATCCAATAATCCACTTCAACAATGATTCTTACTCTTAAAAGAAGGTCTATTTTTTTCCTAACTGACATTCCTTGCACATGGGTGTTATTAGGTTTCATCAACCTAGGAAGATCTCTCACTACCTGAGTATAACTTATGTTAACAATATTATCAAAATTCACATGATACATTCTTCTTTTCCACAACCAACTTTCTTCAATCTAAGAAATCAAGCATCTTTTATCAACACTATTTAAATGAAATACAATACCTATATTATTTGAACCCGATTCAATCTCAACTTTGGAACTTCCCAAGATTCTACACTTGTCATTCATGAATTAAATATCATATCCCTTGTCAACCAAAACTTAGGGGATTATTCTTTAAACCTTCAATATATAATACATCATGAGTATTAGTCTCATCATCAAGAGAAATAGATCCTATGCCATAAATTATACCATTTGCATCATCACCAAACCTCACAACACCACCTTCATACTTTTCCAAACTCATAAAATTACTCTTATCACATTTCATATGATGAGAGAGTCTATTGTCAATCACCCATTCATCTCTTTTTTCAACTTGCATAGCCAAATATATTTTTACATTCATGCAGCTAGTAGATTTAATAAGTATTGGATAATCTTCCATTCAATAGTAATAAATACCCATTCATTGTCACTTGTACCTCCATTATAAGATTAATAATTTGAAACACATTAATTACTATCATAATAACATCTCTTCTAAAATCTAGGTTTCTTAAGTTTATCCTTAGGAACTCATTTGGACATCTTGAAGCAAAGTGGCCTATCTTATTGCAAGAAAAAAATTTAAGGGGCATTTTTCCTTCATACTTACCAAAAACTTAGGGTAATCTCATATAAATAAGGGATTAAAGCTCCTAAATCTCTCACTCTTCTTCTTCAATCTCCTTCATCTCCTTCTCATATCTAGATATCCTCCTTGAAGAGATTTCTCCCAGATCACATCTCTCCTTATCCTTTCTAGAAAAACTTGTTAGAGTAATCATTAGTTTGCTTATTAATTAAATCATGTTGATTTAATTAATTAAGTTATTACCCTTTAGTGCTTAAGCTTTCTCTTAGGTGCATTAATAATTAATTCTTTTATTAATTATTAATGTGCAACCTAGCTTTTTTAGGCTTTAGGGTTTTGTTCACCTTTATAGGTTGAATTTTGTAATTTTTTTTCCATTAATTCAGATTAAGATTTTGCTCTCACATTTTGAGCAACTTCTGAGTTCTTCTTTTTCCTCTTTCTGCTTCTCTCCCGTAATAGGTTATTTGCATGCAGGTTTCTTGGAAACTGTGGATTTATCCATCAAATCCTACATGGTATCAGAACCATACTATTGCTGCCTGGTCTGGGGTTTGTGAAGCTGTGATTTGAGGGCAAAAACCATAGCTTTTTTGGGGTTTTTTCTTCATTTTGGAAGAGACGCTTATTTCTGGAGGACTTTGAGCTAAAATGGACACTACCATCATGCTCAAAAGGCTTGGTAGAGTTAATTTTCATATAAATTTCACCATTTTTGGCCACAGTAGCCTCTGGGAAAAAATTTCTCTCTCCCAGGCCATACGACTCAAATTTCGAGGTGAAAAATGAAAAAAATCAATTTTTATTGATTTTTGCGTTAAAAAATAACACATGCAGTGTTAAAAATCAATGTAGCAGTGTTTATGGGTGCTTCCGTCAGTTAACCGCTAGTGGTTAACCTCTAGCGGTTAGCCTAACCGCTAGGGTTAACTCTCAAACCCTTTTGGAGCAGTTTTAGTATTTTGCTCATATCTTGAGCATACGACATCAGATTTTTGACTTCCTTATATCATCGGAAATATCTTTCTGAGATCTATCTCATTATGTAGGTTTTATTTTCTGGTTTTGTAGTTTTGATGTCTATTTTTCTAGTCAAAGTCATAACTTGTGTTTTTCACTCTCGAGGGCATATCTTTTGCGTCCGAACTCCATTTTGTGCAAATGAATAGGCGTTGGAAAGGTGTTGTAGTGATATTTCTATATTTACTATCTATTTCATTAGAAAATTTACCAAGTAAATTTCATTCATATTTGTGTGTTTTTACACTTTGCACAATTACTTGGACATTTTGGCACCTACAATATGGGTTCTGTTTGCATGGGATGGGTTATATTAATTTGATCTAAATGCAGTAAGGTTAGCTTTATCAGTTTGTTTCATTTGAAGAGTTATCATGGGTTTTTCTACTCACCCTTCAGTTGTTATTCTGGAACAGGGTAATTATGAGTCATGGGAAAAGGGTATACTTACACATTGTAGGTGGCTTAATAATTTGCCTTATTTGTATGATCTCATACCCAAACCAGCCACTTCAGAGGGAAACCTAGCATGGGATATTATTCAAGATCACATAGTAGGACTTATTGTGTCTAGTGTTGATCATGACACTGTGTTGGCTATATCAGGCATTGATTTTCCTCACCCACTTTGGACACGTCTTTGGTCTATGAAGACCATAATGCCTCTCCATTCCCAGAGGATCCTACTTCAGATTGTCTCATACTCATTGCTTGGAGAGAGAATACACCCTTTGATCATGATACTTTAGAGGAGCTTGAGTATTTAGACACCCTTACATGTTCCGATGGATTAGAGGCTTGTCTCATAGTTCCCACTCTTCACATTGAGACTTCATTAGCATCTCCTGTTGCTCCTGATTCTATGCAATAGAAAATCATACATCTACCAGACATAGATACTTTGGACTCTTATGTTGTAGACATATCTTTCTTTTTTGTTGAGTCTTATACTACAAATTTGGAGGATTATTTTGAGGACATTCATCTCCTCTACCTTGATAGTCAAGTTATCATTGTTTTCCCACCATTATCTGTGCATTATGCGGTTGCATTTCAGGATTCTCCACATCAATTTGGATTTGGCATCATTTGTTTTAGTTCAGAAAAAGAGATTCTTCAGCATCTGATCATGGCACACATCCTGAGACAGAATGGTTCATCACTCTTCATAGGGTTTCTTTGACATCATCCTTTGGATTCATTTCTTCCCAGGGGGAGGAATATCATTTTCTGCTTCAGGATCTCCTTTTGGATTCTACATCAGGCATCTACCATTGTGACAAGATTTTCTTCATTTTGGGGGGACTTTGGTGTCTCATCCCTCTCTCATGGGGGGGCTGGTTGTACTTATGGTCTTGAGAGAGTCTCTTAAGCCATTTCTTTTCTGCATTTTTCTATCTCTTTTTGGAGAGGGGTTTTTCCCACTGGGTTTTATTCTTTGTCTCCGGTTTATAGAGATTTCGTTGTATTAGGTACCTAATTAGGCCTTGTTGCCGGGACCCTTTTTTTTGCTTTCATAGTTGTGCTAGGTTAGCTTACCCCCTATGCTTAGCTTAAGGGGGGGTATTAGAGTAATCATTAGTTTTCTTATTAATTAAATCATGTTGATTTAATTAATTAAGTTATTACTCTTTAGTGCTTAAGCTTTCTCTTAGGTGCATTAATAATTAATTATTTTATTAATTATTAATGTGCAACCTATCTTTTTTAGGCTTTAGGGTTTTGTTCACCTTTATAGGTTGAACCTTGTAATTCTTTTTTTATTAATTCAGGTTATAATTTTCCTCTCACATTTTGAGCAACTTTTGAGTTTTTCTTTTTCCTCTTTCTACTTCTCTCCTCTAACAGGTTATTTGCATGCAGGTTTCTTGGCAACTGTGGATTTATCCATCAAATCCTACAAAACTAGCCTTGAATAAATATTCTACCTTAGGAAGAGAATCACAAAAATTTCTCTTCTAAAAGAAATAAGCTTAGAAATCAACGTCTCTGGTTACATTAGTTTTGGTCTCCTCAATAGAATCAACTTTAAACTTATAAGATGTAGGTAAGAATCAGAGAAATTTAGCAATAATGTCCAATTCTTCCAACTATCCACCGACACATTTGATATTGCACACAAGTTCATTCACCTTTTTCATGTAAGAAGTAAAGTTATCATCTTCAAAATCTCATATTTTCCTTTTAGGCTTTGCAAATTTTGAATCTTCACAAAATTATTGTCTACATAGAAGGTTGAAGGCATTATATTTTTCCATTAGTATACACAAGGAAAAACATGATCTGCATCAACGGTTTACTCTACACCAACAAATAGGGCACAGGACTACCCAATGCCAAGGTTACCCAATACTGCAAAGTTCAAAGCATATCCGATGATAAAAAAGTTAATGAAACCCAATAAGTAACAACAGTGCAACCCGAAAGAACTGCATAGAGAGGAACCCAATAGATAAAGGGAACCCAATGATGATTTCAACAAAGGAACACCAACAGACTTTTAGTTCAACTTGACAACCAAGAATCGACAGTTAGTTACATCTCGCAAAAAGTGGATTTGACTTTCCATGTTAGATAAATCACTGAAGTTGTATATATAGCTTCTTGATTTATTTTTTAATCCATTATGTGTGGAGGAAGCAATATATTTATTATTGTTTTAATTAGTTTTACTATTTTAAAACATGCAAACTAAAGATCAAGGTCAAGTTGTAAACCTTGGATCTTAGAGTTAACATTATAATGCACGATTCAAAGATAGGTAAAATACTTGTATAAATAGATGCTCAATATATTGAGAATAGTTGTTGTTCAATGAATATTGTAGCCACAAAGAGCATCTAGAGACTAGACAAGAGAATTCACGCAGAAGGACAAAAAAGAATCAATTCAGTTTCAAGAACAAGAACACAAGCTACTGATGAGCAAAGAAAGGTATTAATTAGTCACTTAAGGTGATATTATAATTATGAGAGCTTTAATGGATATGTAATCAGTACTTGTAGATTGCATACAGCTAGGTCAACATTTGTACTCATTCTAACAGTGTAGTACACTTAAGAAATCCTTTCAAGAAAGGTGGGCTTAACCGTCCTATTGTAAATACCATAACTGAGTGTACACTTCATTAGTGTTCCTAAATATCTTAACAGAGTAGATCTTAATAGGTCTCCACCTTAATACTCATAATAGGGTAGATCATCAAAAGTGATCAATTGTAAGCATTTACCGGCTCCCTTCCATTCTGCAGATAGTGAAGTTTTGTGGGTACCATCCCCACCGCAGTTTTTACTTCCTAAAAGGAGTTTTCTGCAATACCATATCTTGTGTTATGTGTTTACCATTTTTATGAGTGTTTCTACCAATATTACAAACAATTAAAGATTATGGAATAATACTACATGCATAAGAAAGAACAATAATAATGGTCAGTAATGCATAATAAATGATTACTAATGATGAATTGTGAAAATTGTTAAAAGTTTTAGAGCTACTGATTCACCCCTCCCCTCTCAGTACTACTTCCCATTAATCCCAACAATTGGTATTAGAGCTAAGTCTCTTCTAGGAAAATCTTAAAGGCTTAAGAGAAAAGATCATACAATGGAGAAGTACAAACTTGATAAGAATATTGAAAATAAAAAGAATGAGATACAAATTTTCTATGAACAATATAAAGAAGCTAGAATCAAGATGAGAGAGTTGCTGGATGAGAGGAAAGCTATGGAAACCCAGAGCAATGAAAAAGATTATAAAGAAGAAGAGATTCTAAATTTCTTTGAATCTTTAGGATCCAATGCAACTAATACATCAAACACATCAGAAGAGAACATCACAAATCTTAAGGAGATCAATACACATCTGATAGAGCAGATACACATGCTGCAAATTGGTCAAGAGACCCAAATGGTGAGAATGATTAATGTGATGAGTTCTGCTAGACAAGCTGAAATCTAAAGAACAGTAGCCACTGATGATAGGAGGAAGATTACAAAGAGACTACAAGAAAAGGAGTTGGAAATTCAAAGACATGCTGAGCATCACCATGAATTCACTAATTAGTTTATTCTTATGAGTCAAGAAGCAAATAGAATGAATGTTGAACTCATTGAAAGAATACAGATTATCGGTGAACTAAGAGAAGAAAATGAAAAACTAAAGAATGAGGTTAGAATTTAGAAACATCATAATGATGTTATTAGAAAGGTTGAAGAGAGCAATAATAGAATGGATGATTTTCTTGAAGGACAACAAAGAGTCAACAACAACAACTGTTTAGGCTTTACCAAAAATGGACGTAAAGCGTATGAATGTAAGTCTAAGATAGAAAAACCAAAGAAGGAGACCTACATGGACAAATACTATCCTACATGCAAAATGAATGGACACAAGTCTTGAATGCTAGAAAAAGAAAAGGAAAACATGGAAGCCAAAAGGTTAAGAAACTCCCTATCAACCAAAAAGAATCGGTAATCAATATGTATGGGACTACAATACATGGAAAAATTGTACAATATGTGGTAGATATGGTCACATTGCTGCAAACTGCATGAGAGCATGGACCAAAGGTCTAGAGGTTGGTCAAACCCTGGAATGACATGCTTACACTATCACAAAGTTGGTCATCTCAAAAAGGATTACAAAGACTGAATGAAAAAAACAAGCACATATCCCAATGGAAACACCATTGAAGATATCTAGAGGGCTAGAGACAAAATGTGGAGAAAGGCTTCAAGAAATGATGAAGCTAGACCAAACAATGAAAATGGTGACACCACATCCAATGGATCTGATGACATCACCACCCCCACTTGAGCTGAATAAGTAAGTATGGAACTGCACTACACCAAGTCATATTTTGCATCAGTTCCATTATACAAATTGATAGATAGACAAAATCTGAATAATAAAGATGCATACTATGTTACTTGTTTCAAAATTTGAGAAAACAACCCTGTTGGTATACACATACCAAAAATCAGTGGTGAACATAATCGATGAGCTATTTACACATACCAATAATTATCGGTCAACACATAAAATGGTTAAGTTACCAATGTAACCCAATACCCATTAGTAAGAAAGAAAAGTTACAAAGTTGTCATGATAGAATATCGATATCCTTCGATAAAAGCAAAATTGTTAACATCAGTCCTGAGCATCATGTCAACATCGACGATGAATTTAAAAGTCTTCCCGATGAACTCTGTCTTCATGTCCCAACAATTCATTGAGCATTTATGACAAAGACTTAGGGAAAAAAGGCTATAAATAGTCGACGAGACAACTTCATTTTGCACCCACAATTTGAAGAGAAAGAAAGAGAGAAAATAAAGATATTAAAGAACAGAAAGCAGAGCATCCACAAGTTGATCCAAGCACACAACATACAAATATTTCATCATTATCATAGATTGTAGTAAGTACCAAAGGCACCAAAATATCTCTGTCACTATTTTTCAAGAAAGCCCTATATTACCAGAAAGCCCTAAATTTCAAGAAAGCCCTAGAAACTTGAAAAACAATGGCAACCATGTCAAGAACCATAAAGATTAAGAGTGAAAAAAATAATGTGGTTAAGTTGATTAAGAATAGCACATGTGTAGAGACAAAATATAAGATATGCCTAGAGATTGCATCACAACCTGATGAAACTGGAGCATTTTCTAAAATCCCACCTAGGGTTTTGCTCATAGAAGATGTTAGGTCTTATATTCATTGCAAGATCACCAAAATAGGAGATCTAGAGATGGATGAATATTATAAGAAGCTTTGTGATGCAAAAGGAAACCTACAGGAAGAGCACAAACACTTAGAGGTCAAAGGGATAACTAATGCCCTACATTTCCCCAGGGACTTCAAGACCGACTGAATCAGGTTGGTACTTAGCAGATTGCATGACTAGAAGTTGTGGTTGGATCAACCCAAACAAATCACCAAGGATGTCCTTCACACTGTCACTGGTTATACAATAACCGACAAGCCCAAGGCTCACAAACATCTCTCTAGGCCAGAAATCACAAAACTCACAAAAGCTGAATGGGACAACAAAGGTCTAAAAGTAAACACCATCACCGATGAGGAACTGAGGTTCGATGCATGTGTGATTGGTTATAAAATCTTTCAAGAAATTAGGTTGAACATCATATCTACAACATCAGTAATCATGACTTACAAGATTGTAACCAAGGGCATATAGATGGATCTATGTGAGATCCTGTTGAAACAACTTGATGAAAACATGAACACCATCAGGTCTACAAAGACCAACACATGTAAGTTTGGTTCACTTATCATGTGTATCTTTTTCTATTTTCAAGAGTACTTTCCTTCAATAGGAAAAGTAAAGTGGGACACTATGAAACTAGTGACATTATAGATCAGTGAACTAATCAAGTCACTAGGAGACAATTTTGAATCTGTCATGACTACATACTTCCTTGAATTCAAGGAAAAGATGATGGAAAGATCAAGGATCCCTGAACAACTTGTTGAAAAATGTAGGGATGCAATATGTTTCATGGTGGACATAGATTTCACCCACATCAAACTGGTTGTACCAAGAACAGCTTGGTTATTACCACTAGATTATGAAATCAACATTGATCAAGCTACAAACACAATTGAAGCTTTGATCAATGAACCTATTGATAGTAAACAACCAAGGTTTGGAACCTATGAAGAGGCCAGATCTAAGATAAAAAGAGGCCTAGAAATAAAGAAGACTGTTAATCTGATTTAAGGATCTAGGCAATTGTTGCTAAGTGAAATTGCATAAAGATGTACAAATATTTAATGCCTAATGTTTAACTAAAAAGACATTAAATATAAAAAAATAACATCAACAGTAGAAAGAGGGAGTTATATCACCAGAGATAGAGAAGAGAGAGAAGAGAACCAATTTGATTATGGAGTTTGTCTGATCTAAGTAGACTACGTCTCTGGGTCTAGCTCAACTAAGTCACCAGTATATTAATAATGCTCCAAAAGTTGATTACAACATCTTGTAGTCCATCCACAAAGTCGTTATACAAAATCCTTACTCCAACCACCTTGCATACTAGCTCTTAAAGTTGCAAGTCTAGTTTCTAAAAGAGCAAGAAAAGACTTTTCCTAAAAGGCTTTACTACAAAGATCGAGCATTATTACATAATATTTTTATTCTACAAGAATTCTTCTCATAAAATAATCTCTCACTTTTTCCTTTGCATTGACTGAATCGAATGCTAATCAAGTAATGAATGAATCTCTTGCATTACAATGGCCTACAACCCCCTTTTTATACCCAAAATTGTACCAAAATAGGCATATCCCAATTAATTATGAAATAACTCTTTTATCATGATAACATAAAATTTATCCCATAAAACTCTTTGATATTTATAAAAAAATTCATCAAAAATAACCCTTAAAACAACTTAAACCCGATTATAATCTTTTACAATTTTTGGGTTCTTAACAATAGTTTAAGTTCAGGCTATTTAAGTTTAAAGATCCTGTTAAATTGTGGAATGATAGAATTTGGATCAAGATAAGTATAAGTAATCCTAAAACACTTGCATGGAACAAAATAATGTAAAGGGTTCCATCCCCGCCGGTCTCGCTTCCTCCATTTGGTGATTTCTTTGAAAATAAAATCGTGAGCAATGTTAAAATAGCTAAGCACTCTATAGTCATCACAGAGTTCATGGAGCATCTCCTGAGATCAATTGGGCAATCCTTCAACCAATCATGGCATTTGAAAGCATAAAAAGTCATAATTTTGTATGTTGCCTTGATGGATTGCAATGTTGAAAAGTTGTAATTAATCCATGGAATAGGATCTAGTGGTTGTCTAGGGTAGAGAAGTCAATTGATAGGGTCTAGAGTGATTTCATAATAATATCAAGTCCTTTCATAAGTTGACACATTCAATAAGTCCTTTAAACTATAGTTTATTACTTTAGAAAATTTAAATTTTGAATACAAACGAATATAAAGGCATTTAGGAGGGAAAATCCATAATTTGAATTTGGTTAAGAGTTAGTAAATGTAATCAGTTGGAGTCGGTTGGGAGGAATGTTAAATACCTCCTGGAATCATAAATATGTCATGGTATGGCCTGTACCTCATGTTTGTACGGACTGTTTCTCAAAAACTGAATGAAAGTGCTCTGTTTTAATAGAAATTGGCAGGAATTTTGGGTTTCAAGGTCATCTTTTGCATTGGGATACATATTATGGTATTTTCAGACATGTTTTGAGATTCTTTACTCAGTTTTGCATTCAAACTTGAAGATTTGTTCATCAAATTTCTGTACTGTTGGCTGTAGCAGTCCTTTTATAAGCATTTTTACTGTTTTCTTTATTTAATCATGGTCATTCCATGAAATGTCTTCTATTTCTTCATGGAATGCCATTTATCTAACATGTAAAGATGTTTCTAACCTTGGAATGATCAACTAACTTGACTATTTGGTGGCCACCAAGCATAACCAAGCATTTAAGAGGTGAAAATAAGAGGAAAAGTTAGGGGACAGTCATATAGAGAGAGATTTCCCTTAAGGAGGGTAGTGTTTGAGTTTTGATTCATGGTTATGATGTTGAAACATTGATTTTTGCACTTGGAATTAGTCAAAGAAGTCATTGCACATGTGAGATTGGTGATGCCCTAGGAACAAGGGTTTGTAAGGGATGAATTGGGGCTTTTGGGTTTAATGAAGCCATAGACTGAAATTGAGTATGGATTTGTCAATTTGAAGACGTTTTAGAAGCCTATGAAAGCTGTGGAGTCCATACATTGAGTACTTCTATAAGTTGCTTTGTAGATGCATGATTGCTTCAATTGTTGAAAACAGGGTCACTGTCAAGAATCTTTGCTATTTGCCAAAGGAAGCCTATCTAATTTTTATATATATGTTGTACAAGGATAGAGAGTGTTTAAAAATATGATTTATTCAAGGGGTCTTTTGGTAAAAACAAAAGTTATACATCTTTTTGTCTTGCTGCGGTCACAGAGTTACAATTTTGCATTGACAACATTTGGCTACATTGTGCATTTTGGCCTAAAAGGTGTTGAAACTGAAAAGTATTGATTGGAACATGTCATACATGCTAAAACAAACCTATTGAAGCCT
>MU223713.1:1926197-1989629 GCA_018584345.1 Thuja plicata | reverse complement strand
GAAGTCAATTGATAGGGTCTAGAGTGATTTCATAATAATATCAAGTCCTTTCATAAGTTGACACATTCAATAAGTCCTTTAAACTATAGTTTATTACTTTAGAAAATTCAAATTTTGAATACAAACGACTATAAAGGCATTTAGGAGGGAAACTCCATAATTTGAATTTGGTTAAGAGTTAGTAAATGTAATCAATTGGAGTTAGTTGGGAGGAATGTTAACTACCTCCTGGAATCATAAATATGTCATGGTATGGCCTGTACCTCATGTTTGTATGGACTGTTTCTCAAAAACTGAATGAAAGTGCTCTATTTTAATAGAAATTGGCAGGAATTTCAGGTTTCAAGGTCATCTTTTGCATTGGGATACATAATATGGTATTTTCAGACATGTTTTGAGATTATTTACTCAGTTTTGCATTCAAACTTGAAGATTTGTTCATCAAATTTCTGTACTGTTGGCTGTAGCAGTCCTTTTATAAGCATTTTGACAGTTTTCTTTATTTAATCATGGTCATTCCATGAAATGTCTTCTGTTTCTTCATGGAATGCCATTTATCTAACATGTACAGATGTTTCTAACCTTGGAATGATCAACTAACTTGACTATTTTGTGGCCACCAAGCATAACCAAGCATTTAAGAGGTGAAAATAAGAGGAAAAGTGAGGGGACAGTCATATAGAGAGAGATTTGCCTTAAGGAGGGTAGTGTTTGAGTTTTGATTCATGGTTATGATGTTGAAACATTGATTTTTGCACTTGGAATTAGTCAAAGAAGTCATTTCACATGTGAGATTGGTGATGCCCTAGGAACAAGGGTTTGTAAGGGATGAATTGGGGCTTTTGGGTTTAATCAAGCCATATACTGAAATTGAGTATGGATTTGTCAATTTGAAGACATTTTAGAAGCCTATGCAAGCTGTGGAGTCCATACATTGAGTACTTCTATAAGTTGCTTTGTAGATGCATGATTGCTTCAATTGTTGAAAACAGGGTCACTGTGAAGAATCTTTGCTATTAAGGCTTTGAGGTTGGGAGAAGGTTGTGGGTTCAAGGTTTACAACTTCCAACTCTTTGTCTTATCCCTATTTTGTCTTATATGGAGTAAAAGACAAATTAAACAAAATGTGCCACCTACATATTCAACACATGCATATGGTGTGATGGTCAATTAAGGTAATACAAAGTTAAAAGTGATGGTCAATTAAGATAATTTTCTATACCTATTTCCTTGAGGTGCCATGTCAACTTGCAATTAGTCCTCCATAGCTGACTGTACTGTGCCACATCAGTACTTGTTGATTGTATAAAGTCAAACTTTTGACCAATCTTTGACCAGCTACAACTTATGCATATTATCTCTGATTTTGATGAAATGAATGTCGTTGGAATCATGGTGATGAGATCTTCATAATGACACCAAACTTGACCAGATTTGTCAAGATCAAATTTTCACCTTTTTACTTGGTTTTACCCAAATTGCATGAGGTTCATTTTGATGAGTTCTTGAATCTAGTGCTACTTCTGAGAGATTTTGGAACACTTTAATTTTTAATGGCAGATCCACCTGGATCAACTGTCAATAAAAAGGATAAGATGGTTAAGAATCTCAAGAAGATTCTATCAATTATAGAGGAGGAACATGAATAACAAGAGGAAATTGATGAACATGGCAACATCAGAGAATCACAAGATGAACACAAATCAGATTCTAAGGAGACTGAATCTGATACACCTCCAGTTCCTACAAAGAAGTAGAGAACAAGAAGTCAAATTTCTAAAACTGGCACCACACCTCCTAAGAAACATCAAGTAAGGACCTATAAGAGGAAGCAACCGACAACCAAGAAAACTATGCAGAAAACTGTTAAGGCCACACCCCCAAAGAGGAGAAAAACAATGGTCAGAACTAAGGCTAACATAGAGGACTCAAAATAAGATGAGCCTAATTTACTAAAGAAGAATTATAGGCATCATATAATTGATGAGGCTACTGAATCTATTGCTGCATCTGGCACAATGCATGGAAAAAGAATTAGACAATGGGATACACTCACACAAGAGGACCAAAACAAGATACAAGATGCCATAATAAGGGCAATGGTGAAATGAAAATGTGTACCAACTAAGTTCATCAACCAAATACCTAAAGGGATGGGCAATAGAATATCACAACAGTGGTCATATGCTCTACAGACCAAGACATAAGAAAGGGAGAGGGTACTTGTCAAACTAATGCCTCTTGAATCTAAGATTAAAGAAATCAAAGAGATAATGAAGAAGCATTCAGGTAAATTTGTAGCCAAGGTAATGGCTTACAAAGTACTTGAAGACAAATTCATAGAGATGGACACAATGACTAAAAAAAAATGGAGACAACTCCTAGATCTACCGGCAGAGTCAACAAGTGGTGAGAATCAGTTAATTCTCATTGACACACCTCATAGAGAGGAGGAGAAATACAAGGAAAGTCCTCGGCACATTTCTTTGGACAACAATGAAGATATGGAACAAATTGATTTGGAAAAGGTAATGGATGATCTTGACATTCAAGACATCACAAATTATGAATCTAATAAAGATCCACAAAAGAAAGAATGATGTTATATTCATAACACTTAAGGAGCAGGGACAACAACAATAATTGAAGACATTAGATGGAAAATAAATTAATGTTGCTAGTGAGATAGTGCAACACACTTTAGTCATGGACATAATAGAATAAGACCCTGCAGACCAAGTACAAAAAGATTAGGATGTCATTGCTTTAAAAGATCAAACTACCAAGCAAGATACCACTCTGGATACAACCCAAGCTACAACTCAAAGCAATATGCTTGTATTAATGAAGGAAATCAATATTTTAGAGGGTAATGATGGATCTTCTATAGAGGACACAAGCACACTCAAGGACAAGGGTGATGCTGAAGCAACAAACACTACAAATACTACAAAGGACACCACTACAGAGAAAGCTACTACCGATGATCAGAAAGATAACTCTACTGATCAAAATAAAGAAGAAACACAAAAGGTAGAGGAGGAAAAGAAGAAAGATAAGAGTGAAGAGGAAAATAAGAATGATCTGGAGAACACAATAGAAGAAAAATCCACAGAGACACCCAAGGTGGATGGAGAGACATCTTCACCAAACCGACAGGTACACCCTGAGTAGAAAATACAAGAAGCATCTTCTACAAAGCCTTCACCAAGCACTTCAGAGAGAAAAAATGAACTAGCAATGGTAGTTCATACATCTGTAAATGAGCTAAATACAAAGATGAGGTAAATGAGCTCCAAGCTCAGCTCTTACTGACACTTTCACTACTGCAACAAAATGTGGCAGAGGCAAACACACTAATTGCCACCCCCAAAATGTTTGTCCTAGACAACATTTATGATATGCATGCAAGGCTAGAGCTAGAGAACATGGCCCTAGAACTACAAGAAAAATGGGAAAAATTTCTTGAAGACATCAAGACAACCCATTCTCATATTCTTGACATATTGTAAGTTACACATTTTTGTCACACTTTTTGGCATCTTATAAGTTGTACATTTTTTTCATGAGTATCAAATAAAGGGGGAAATGATATGTACAGTTCAGTTTGTATAAAGGGGAAAAATGAACAGAGGAAATGACATGTACAGTCATACAACTGAAAGAGAAAATAACATGGAATGTATAGTAAAGAGGCAAGTATACATATGTACATATATACTTATACTATACCGATGCATATAGTTAGGGGGAGTCATATAATGACAAGGATATAAACATGGCGTACATACTAAACACTTTAGTATTGTGCACATATAAGTTTTTGATACTAATGGAAAAAGGGGAGATTGTAGACATTATATTTTTTCATTAGTATACACAAGGAAAAACATGATCTGCACCATCTATTTACTCTACACCAACAAACAGGGCACAACACTACCCAACGCCAAGGTTACCCGATATTATAAATTTCAAAGCATATCTGATGATAAAAAGGTTAATGAAACCTAATGAGTAACAACAGTGCAACCCAACAAAACAACACTGAGAGGAACCCGACAAATAAAGGGAACCTAAAAATCAGTTCAACAAAGGAACACCGACAGACTTTCAGTTCAACTAGATGACCAAGATCCGACAGTCAGTTACATCCTACAAAAAGTGGATCTGAATTTCCATGTCAAATAAATCACTGAAGTTTTATATATAGCTTCTTGATTTGTTTTTTAATCCATTATGTGCAGATGAAGCAATGTATTTATTATTAATTTAATTAGTTTTACTATTTTAAAACATGCAAACTAAAGATCAAGGTCAAGTTGTAAACCTTGGACCTAAGAGTTAACATTGTAATGCATGATTCAAAGATAGGTCAAATACTTGTATAAATAGATACTCAATCTATTGAGAATAGTTGTTGTTAAATAAAGATTTTAGTCACAAAGAGCATCTAGAGACCAGACAAGAGAATTCATGTAGAAGGATAGAAAAGAATCAATTCAGTTTCAAGAACAAGAACACAAGCTACCGATGAGCAGAGAAAGGTATTAATTAGTCACTTAAGGTGATATTATTATTATGAGAGATTTAGGATCTGTAATTAGCAATTGTAGATTTCATACATTCAGGTCAACATTTGTACTCACTCTAACAAGTGTAGTACACTTAAGAAATCCTTTCAAGAAAGGTGGGCTTAACTGTCCTATTGTAAATCTCATAATTGAGTGCACACTTCATTAGTGTTTCTAAAGCTCTTAATAGAGTAGATCTTAATAGGTCTCCACCTTAATACTCCTAATAGGGTAGATCATCAAAAGTGATTAATTATAAGCCTTTACCATCTCCCTTCCATTCTGTAGATAGTGAAGTTTTGTGGGTGCCATCTCCACCGCAATTTTTACTTCCTAACATGAGTTTTCTACGATACCATATCTTGTGTTATGCGTTTATTATTTTCATGAATGTTTCTATGAATGTTACAAACAATTAAAGATTATGGAATAATACTACATGCATAAGAAAGAACAATAGTAATGGTCGGTAATGCAGTAATGAATGATTAATAATGATGAATTGTGAAAAGTGTTAAAATTTTTAGAGGTACTGATTCACCCCTCCCCTCTTAGTACTACTTCCCATTAATCCCAATAAAGGTTTCCAACTTCTTCCGTATCTCTTGAGAAGTCTTCAATTCTATAACATTTTTCATCTGAGTGTCAGTTCGAGCACTCAACAATGCTTCCTTAGCCCTAATATTGTATTCAGTCTTCATAATATATTCTAGATTTGTAGGATTTATAGGAGCAATATAATGCGTGCTAGTAATATCCCAAAAAGATTCACCAATGTATCACAGATGATACTCCATGTGAATTTTCCAAAGAGAGTATTTTATAGCATCAAATCTCAGACTGTCCTTTTTGTAAGTTTCCATCTTGGATCTCCTCAAGTGGTTAAGCTACTTTGGAGGGACTTGCTCTTATACCAATTGATGAAAATAGGGCATAAAACTAAAGGGGGGAGTGAATCAATAATCTCAAAAATTACAAAAAAAAATTCTCAAATCTAATAATTAAACATGGAAGCATAGATCAAAAAATACATAACACCCATATTTTTGTATGTGGAAACCCATTAAGGGAAACACCACGATGGGGATGAACCCACAAGATAGGTATACTCTATAAAATTATTACAATGGGGAATGCACATGCATTTAGGTACACTTCCTAGAGCTCACTACTCAAATTAAAAGAGGCTCACTACCAAGGGAAGGATCACTACATATACAAGCAAACTAATATCACATCCAAAAATTATGAACTGTATAGTAGCATATCCTCTATGTGTGGATCAATTCCATTGATACACAAAAAAAAATTATTCCTCATACGTCTTCTCTTCCTTCAAAAGATGTATACATTCAGCACACATACATACTCATGCATATCCTCTTGACCACACTTGAATACAAGAATATTACATTTATTTATAAGTGACATCAACCTTGGAAAATTCATCAAGGTCAAATCAATACTCACCACCTAATTACAAAAATATAATCACACTCAATACAATATTACATGATGACTAATAAATTTTGTAAAGTACATAATACAGACAAAAAAAAATCACTTTGAACACAATACACCTCCAAATATTATGCCTCGAACATCTACAACACGCTACAAGCATACAATTAGCCAAGAACATGAAGAATACCAACGTATCGATGGAAAACATCAATTACAAGCTCAATGATCAATTAGGACCACAAAAAGAAAAGTAACACAATCTAGAAAAATCCACAAGCATCATGAATTCCTATAGAAATATCTGCACCAACACAAGTTACTGGAATCACCAACATCTTCATACCGAACCTCGGGAAGACTAACTACAATGAATCTCAACCTTGAGAAATCACTTGTGGACCTCCAAACCATAAACCACTTTAAATGAGGAGCACATGAACATACAAAACAAACCTCCAAAACCACATAGAATGATATTACAATGTGAAGCAATGAAAATCAAAAGGTTGTCACTTTGTCACCACTAAACAACTGTAAAACTAGTCACAACATAGATACTCAAAACTCACTCAAATCTCCATGTAAACCTCTTAAAATTTAACTGAATAAAATAAAGACAACTGATGACATTAATTTTTGCCACTAGTATACTTAAAGGGAAAACATGATAAAGGTCATCGGTATAAGCATAATCGGCAGATAGCAAGCATACCCGACGAGATGAAAATGTCTATTGTAAAAATTCCAAGTATAGAATTGCCCAACAAACATTGAAAAGAGTTAATTTGTAAAGAATGAATCAAGAATAGAGCTAGAAAATAGTATAAATAGATGTTCAATAATTTTTAATACAAGAGACTTGTAATCAGTTGAAAAATGATAGCAACCATGGAGAGCATCTAAGCAGCAAAAGAGAATTCATGCAAAGTACAGAAACAGATCAAATCAGTTATCAAGAACACATAAATGCTACCAACGAGTAGAGACCAGGTATCACTCAATCACTCAAGGTGATTAAATTTACATTGTAATATTTACAAGATCTGTTATCAACAATTAGAGATTGCATTCACTATCAGATCAACATTTATATTGTAGTTGCATCTAACAAGTGCATCACAACTAAAATCCTTTTGTAGAAGGTGGACTTAACAATTCTTTGATAAATATCATAACAGAGTGCACACTTAACTATGTTTCTAAAGCTTCAAATGATGTAGATCCTAATAGGTCTCCACTATAATACTCTTAACAGGGTAGATCACGAGAAGTGATCAATTGTAAACCTTTATCGGCTCCCTTCTTATCTGCAGATAGTGAAGTTTTTTGGGTAGACATCCCGACCGTAGTTTTTACTTCCTAACAGGAGTTTTTTGCGATATCATATCATGTGTTTGTGTTATTTGTTTTCATGAATATTTTTTGAATGTTTACACATATAAAGAACTTATATTATGATTTCACATACATATAGAAAGATGAACAGATAGATAGGAATATACAAATCTGATGATACAAAGGTTAATGGGCCAAGCACATAAAAAGTTTCAGAGGTATTAATTCACCCCTCCCCTCTTAGTACATCATTCCAATAATTCCAAAAATTGGTATAAGAGCAAAGTCTCTTTCTTGAAAAGCTTAAAGACTTAAGAGAAAAGATCAACACAATGGAAAAGTACAGACTAGACAAGGCTATTGAGAATGAGCAATTACAAATTCAGATTTACTATGAGTAGTATAAAGAGGCGAGAGTAAGCATGATAAAGTTTCTTGATGAAAGAAAGATCATGAAAACTAGGCTTAATGAAAAATACTATCAAGAAGAGGAGATCCTAGATTACTTCAACTATGCTGAATCATCAACAAGCAAAGCTTCAGACACATCAGTAGAAGAGATCACAAGTCTACAAGAATTCAATCTACATCTGATAGAGAAAATCAAGATGTTGCAAATCGGTCAAGAGACTCAGATGGTAAAAATGATTGATGTCATGAATGATTCAAGAAAAGTTGAATCAGAGAGAAAATTGGCTATTGATGATAGGAGGAAAATCACTGAGAAGCTACAAGAAAAAGAATCAGAGATTCAAAGACTTACTAATCATCACCACGAGATTACCAACCAGATTATTCTTATGAGTCAAGAGGTAAACAAATTAAATACTGAAATCATTGAAAGAATACAGATCATCGGTGAGCTAAGGGAAGAGAATGAGAAACTAAAGCATGAATTCAAGATTCAGAATCAACACAATAAATTGATCAAGAAAGCTAAAGATAGCAATAAAAGAATGGATTATTTCCTTGATGGTCAAAGAAGAGTCAACAACTACATAGGAATAGGGTATGTCAATAATGGAGAAACATCTAAACAATGAGATCAAAGGAATGTTTATGAAACTCCAAGGACCAAGAAGATGTCATGCAATCACTGTGGAAAACCAAGCCACACCTCAAACATTTGCATAAAAAAAATGAAAGGTATTCCTCAATCACAATCTACTTTCATTGGTAATTGTTATAAATATCACAAGCAAGGACATAAGGCATATGAATGCAGATCCAAGATGAAAAAGCCAAAGAAGGAAACCTAAATGGACAAGTACTATCCTACCTAAAAAATGAATGGACATACATATCAGGAATGCTGGAAAAAAAAAAAGAAAGCATGGACACCAAAAGAACTTGATAATGGCTACAAACTTACAAGAGTAGGTAACTCATATGTTTGGGAATATAACACATGGGTAAATTGCATAGCATGTGGAAGGTATGGTCATATATCTGCCAACTATATGAGAAAATGAAATAGAAAACCAAGAGGATGGTTCAATCCAGGTATGGCATGTTTATATTGTCATAAGATTGGACATGTGATAAAAGATTGCAAAGAATGACTAACAAAAACAAGAACTTATCCCAATGGAAACCCCATTGATGACATCAAGAAGATGAGAAATAAGATGTGGGTAAAAGCCACAAACAATGAAGGTGCTAGAACAAGAAATACAAATGATGATGCCCCATCCAATGGATCTGGTGGCATCACTATCTCCAACTAAATTGCACAAGTATGGAACTGCATTATGACAAGTTATATTATGCATCAGTTCCATTCACATATTGATCATATAGACAAAATTAGCATTATTGAAGATGCACTATATTGTTACTTGTAATATTATTGAAAAACAACGATCGATTAATGGGTATAAATTAGTATCGGTGAAAACACAAAGAAAAGTTAACACTACTTACCAAAATGTATCGGTCATTACACAAAAGCCAAGTCACTAAGTGTAAACCGATAGACATCAATAATCCTTGAGCCGACGAAAGTTGTCATCTCCATTTTACCAAAAATCATTGGTGAAGTCACCAAAGCTACTAGCAATCCTGACACTTTACACCTACACCGAAGATGTTATTTATATCTCAATCGATGAAATCAGTCTTTATATACTGATGAGTTGTTGGGAATTAATGACAACTTAGGGCATAAAAGTTATAAAAGCATGACAAAAGAACTCATTTTGCACCTGCAAATTTTGAGAAACCAAGCAGAGCTAAGCAAAGTGATTGGAGAGAAAATTGAAGTGTGACATCAGTAAGATTTTAACTCAACTCAAAGGATTCATGAGCGATCAGATTCAGTAAGTACTTGTATTCACCGACTACACTGTTTAAATTACAAAAAAGCCCTAAATTTCTAAAAATGATGGCATCTACTTCAAGAGTTGAAAAGTTGAAAGAGGATAAGAAGACAATGATCAATATTATTAGTAGAGGCACTTGTGTTGAACCTAAATACAAGCTGCACCTAGAAATCACATCACAACATGATGATTCTGGAGCATTCTCTAGAATCCCACCTAGCGTTTTTCTGTTAGAGGATGTAAGGTCCTATATACATTGCAAGATCTCAAAATTAGGAGATCTAGACCTAGTTAATGCCTACAAGGAACTTTGTGTTGAAGCTGGAAACCTAAAAGAAGAACACAAGCATCTGGAAGTGAAAGGTCTCACAAATGCATTTCACTTTCCCAGAGTTTTTAAGACATAATGGATAAAGATAGTTCTCAGTAGAATGAATAACCAGACATTATGGCTCAATAAGCCAAAATGAATAACAAAGGATGTTATTCATGTAGTTACTGGATATCCTACAATCAAAAAACCACAAGCTCACAAGCACCCATCCCTGAAGGAAGTGGAAAAGCTAACTGGTGCAAAATCAGACAAGAGAGGTCTCAAGGTTAGCACTATCACTGATGAAGAACTCAAGTTTGGTAAATGTGCGGTAGGATACAAGATCTTCTAGGCTAGAAGAATGAACAACATAGCAAGCACTACTATGAGCACAACTTACAAGATCATCAAACAAGGAAAGAAGATGGATCTTGCAGAGATTTTGTTGAATCAACTCGAGGAGAACATGAACACCATAGGATATTCAAGAACAAACACTTGTAATTTTGGTTCCCTCATTATGTGCATATTCTTTTACTTTAAAGAATACTTTCCTTCCATAGGAAAAGTAGCATGGGATATAAGAAAACTGGTCACCATACAAATATGTGAGCATATAGAGTCATTGGGAACAAATTTTGCTGACCTAATGAATGAGTATTTCAAAGGATTTAAAGAAAATATGCAAGAAAGAACTAGGATACCTAAAAGTTTTATAGAAGAATACAAAGAGAATATATGTTTTATGGTAGATACTAATTTTACCCATATCAAACCAGTAATACCTAGAAAATCCTGGCTATTACATTTAGAATATGAGATCAAAATAGGACAAGCCAATAAGTGCATCAAGGCACTATTGAATGCACCAGTTGACAACAAGAAAGCAAGATTTGGCACTTATGAAGAGGCCAAACCAAAGGTCAAGATAGATCTTACTATCAAGAAAATTATAAACAAGAAGAACAAAATGGTTAAAAAGTTAACCAAGAAATTTGTAGTTACTGAAGAAGGTGAAGAGGAAACAGAAGGAAAGGAGGAACAGACTGAAGGCCAACCACCTATTGGTGAAGAAATAGTAAAGAATGATTCAGAGGGTATGCAATCAGATTCACCACCTCCACCTCCACCTAAGAAAGCAAGAACAACAACCATTTCAAGAACAAGAAGAAAAACTGCAAAGGAACCAACTCCTTCACCACTTAAGAAAGGTAAAGTGAGAACCTACAAGAGAAAACCGATCTCACCTAAGGAAATACAGACCAAAAGGAGGAAATGGGTTAGGAAAAAAGAGGATCTAGAAGAATCAGCTATGGATGAAGCTGACATAGATGTGCAAAAAGGGAAAGAACCCTTGATTCCAAATACAATTGATGAAATCTTTAAGAACATATAAGAATCATAGTTTATTTCTGATCCAAACATTAGGAAATGGTTAAAGTTTTATCCATAGGATCAAAACAAGATAGAAGACACTATTATAGTTAAAATGTGCAAATATCATTATGTTCCAGTACAATTCTCAGAATATGACATTCCTAAGGAACTATCAACAAGATTGTCTGCTAGATGGACATTTTCTCTGCATCAAGAAAAAGAAATAAGAGAAAGAGTACTAGTTACTCTTATGCCTTCAGATTCAAAGAAGGAAGAAATAAGTGAGATGATGAAGAAATATGAAAAGTGGTTCTCACCAAAAATGAGAGCATATGAATTTATCAAAGGGAAGCTAATTGATCTTGATCAAGACAACATTAAAAAGTGGTGCAAGATACTTAACCAGCCCATTAAGGAAGCTAGCCCAGAGAAGGAAAACATCATCATCAAGGATATATAAGATGACTCATCTATGGAATTCGATAAAGAAGAGAGTGATCCAGTAGGCCCCAAACACACTGAAGTTATAGATGAAGTATGGCCCAACACTACTCTTGACAAAACACAGAATGAGGAAAGCCAAATTCCACCAAGTCCAATTCATATTGACTTGAGTAATGATGAAGAGGTTACCAAAGTAGATTTGACAATAAAAGATAACATAACTGACGATATTAATGATGAATCATGGCTGGATAACATTATCAATGACACTATAGGAAAAGACCCTGTAGAAGAAGTGCAAAAAGATGAAGATATCAATGTTGCACAAGGCAATACCGATAGATAGGATACAACTATTGACACTGTAGAGTCCAATACACTGATCAACATGAATATTTTAATACAAGCTATAGACATTGAATCAAGTCAGGAGAAATCATCTAAGAAAGATGATGATATACCTAAGGACAAGGGCAATGAAAAAAATAAAAATTCATCAGACACTCCAAAAGATACAGATACAGAGATGAAGGATGCAACCGACACTCAGCAAGAGGTGTCTACTAAAAAAAACAAAGGAGCAGATAGTAAAACATATGAAAAATTGAGAAAACATGAAGAGAAAGAAAAGAGTGAAGAAGTCAAGCAGGATGAAAGCATGAAAGAAAAGGAAGATAAATCCGTTGATACACCCAAGGCCAATGAAAAGACATCTTCACAAAACCAACATGTGGACTTAGAATAGAAACAACAAGATGCCTCATCTTCTTGACCCTCACCTACAAAATCCATCCAATCTGAAGGCTTACAAATGGTAGTACACCAATCTGCCTCCCAGCCGAAAAAGAAGAAGAAGAAAGTAATGAAGAAAGATATCTTGGCGATAACACTTGATGAGGTAATTGTATACCCAAGTGTGATGTATCTACTTTAGATATTGAAGCACTTCAAATTTTTGGAGTGATGTGTCAAAGAAAAGAAATACAAGAAAAAATGAAAAAGGCACATAGGGAAGCCCAAGCACTTGATAAGGCAAGGGACATTCTACATCAACTTGTTCCAGATATCAAAATAGAAAAAGACATATCAGTCATGGAACAAATAGAATTTCTTATCAATGACATAACAAATCAAAATATAGATGCAGAGAAGGCAATGAAAGAACAAGAAGAAATGAAGTATCAACACAAACTAGTTGAGAAGATCAGCCAAGAAGTGGCAGAGAACAAGGTAAAGCTCTCTAAACTAGCAAGTGAATTAGAAACTATGATTTCTAGAGTTGTTACCTTAGTTTATAAATTGTGCACACTAGAAAATTTCACAAAATAAAATAGTGAAAATCTGTCACAACTAGATTAAGATATAACAACTAGCACACTAAGTTTAACCTCTGATGCAAACACAATAAAGATGCATCATGAAAAGATCACAGAGGTAAATATATTGAGACAAGAAATATGGGATGTAGAGACACAATTCTGAAATGGGGTTATAGAGCTACAAGCTCACATATTTCCAAACCTCACCACTCTGCAACAACATATTACAGATGCAAGAAATCTAATCTCAACCCCAAAGATGTCTGTGGTAGACAACATATATGACATGCATGTGAGGATATCACTTGAGCATATGGATCTTGATAATTTAAAGGAGAAATGGGAGAAAATGATGGAGGAAATCAAAGCCTCACACTCTCACATTTTTGAAAAGCTATAAGTACATTTTCCCTCATTATCAAAAAAGGAGGAATGTATACATATGTACAAATATACTTTAGTAGAAAAAGGAGGAATGTATACATATGTACAAAATACTATATGAGGATATGTATAATGTATGTACAACAAGAATAGATATGTACATAAACTTACACTTACCAACATATGCATAGGGGGAGTCATTTCATGACTAAGGAAGAAGTATACACAGGTGTACATACTAATACATCTAAGTATGTTGCACATATCAGTTTTTGATACTAATGTAAAAGGGGGAGATTGATGAAATTAAGTTTTTCCATTAGTATACTTAAAGGGAAAAACATGATAAAGGTCATCGGTATAAGCATAAATGGCAGACAACAAGCATACTCAATGAGATGAAAATGTCTATCATAAAAATGCTGAGTATGGAATTGCCCGACAAACATTGACAAGAGTTAATTTGTAAAGCGTGAATCAAGAATAGAGCTAGAAACTAGTATAAATAGATGTTCAATCATTTGTAATAAAAGAGACTTGTAATCAATTGAAAAATGATAGTAGCCATGGAGAACATCTAAGAAATAGAAGAGAATTCATGCAAAGTATAGAAATAGATCAAATCAATTATCAAGAACATAGAAGGGCTATCGACAAGCAGAGACAAGGTATCACTCAATCACTCAAGGTGATTACATTTACATTGTAAGCTTTACAAGATTTGTTATCAACAATTAGATATTGCATTCACTATCATGTCAACATTTATAATGTAGTTGCATTCTAACAAGTGCATCACAACTAAAATCCTTTTGTAGAAGGTGGACTTAATAGTTCTTTCATAAATCTCTTAACAGAGTTCACACCTAATGGTGTTGCTAAAGCTTCAAATGAAGTAGATCATAATAGGTCTCCACTATAATACTCTTAATAGGGTAGATCATCAGAAGTGATCAATTGTAAGCCTTTACTAGCTCCCTTCTTATCTGCATATAGTGAAGTTTTGTGGGTAGACATCCCCACCATAGTTTTTACTTCCTAACAGAAGTTTTCTGCAATATTGTATCATGTGTTATGTGTTATTTTCTTTCATGAATGTTTCTTGAATGTTTACACATATCAAGAACTTATATTATGATTTTACATACATATAGAAAGATGAACAGATAGATAGGAATATAAAAATATGATGACACAAAGGTTAATTGGCCAACCACATAAAATGTTTCAGAGGTACTGATTCACCCCTCCCCTCTTAGTACATCATTCCAATAATTCCAACAACAACCCTCTACAAACTCTTTAATCCATAAAATTTGATCTTCATCATACTCTACACTGACCAAACAAACTCACTGAACATCACTGCATCACTATCTCAAGAAGAGAAATATTTTGACATCAATGACAAAACATCTCTCAAACTTATCTTGAGGAAATATTTTCACATTCTTACAACATGAATAAGGTTACCATTAGTAAGAACAACATCCATAAGGTAATCATATTGATGTTGTATCTCTTTAGGAGGCCTTATCTTGAGAAAATACAATTTGAGCTTGAGAGTTAACAATATGCATACATTCCAATATTTAATTGATGTTATCAATTGTCAAAGATGGAATACAAATATTTTCTAAGGCTTGTTTCAATGCCTCATGATAAGTTGGGGAAGTTTAGATAATTTACCAAAGATAAATCTTTGTAGGAATAGCATGTAATTTTTCTACTAAATCATATTATTTTCCAAGATTAGAGGGGAGACAAGGTTCTTTAGGAAGAAAAGGTTGAGAATATGGAAGAGGATTAGACACAAATGAATTTGTGGGTTGACGATTATTTCTTGTACGATAAGTTATTGGAAAAAGAAAATAATAGAGAGATTATATGTTTTCATTGATGACAACTACACATCTTGTAGATGATTGGCTGACACAGTTATGTGATACTGAAGGATAGAATATAAAGTTGGCTAAGTCTAGAGTTACTGGCACCCTGACATGGTTTTGGTATTATGATCGATACAGACACATAATATAATTTGATGTGCGATTGTAGGAGAAGATTCATAGATGATATTAAAATATATGTTTAGGATTATAGTTATTAATTTTAAGATTGTTGGAAATGAGTTGAGTAACTGAGAGGGGAGGGGTGAATCAATTACCGCAAAAAAAAATCTAAGTATCTTATGTGTCTTAATCAAACTTATCACTATTACTCGGTTAACAAAGTAATCTTAAGATATTAACTATGACTATCCTTTAGTGATTAAGTGAAGAAACATAAAGCATAAATCAAATTACATGTACACATATGACACCAATATTTAACATGGAAACCCAATTTGGGAAACCACCAATTGCAACTAGTTACTATTTTTCACTCTTATGAAGTGAGCCCTGTTAGGAGCCAACCCTGTTAAAGGTTAAAAAACACACTGTTAGGTGTGACCCTATTAGAGGATTTAATCACCCTATTAGGAGTGGCCTTGTTAGAGGTCTTCAAACACTTCAATGTAGAAATTCCACCTTGTGAGAGGATTTATGAAAGACTGTTAAGTCTACTCTGTAAAGAGATTTGGATCATTGCTATAATTTTCAGAGAGTAACAATGGATTGACCTGTTTGAAGAAGCAACTATCTTTTCTAATTCAAATCTCTACTCTAGCTTTAAACTAGATCCTCACTGATCAAATATTCTATTGCAGCTCGGTCTGGATGTTCTATCCTTAATTAGAATCCCATCTTATTTTTCTGTCTCTCTTCATATCAAAAACTCTACCACTTCTCACTTCCATATTCAATCCAAACTTGAACTTGTATATATATGATAAGCCTTGTCAAGTCATATTGAATAACCTTCCAAATAAATAATAAAACTTAAGTTTTTCAGCTGCATATAACCAATTAAACATAAAGTATAAATTGTTGTTAGTCAGCTGACACTAAATGCATAACTTGGTTAATACTGTAATCCTTCAATGTCTGACCTTACTGTATTTCCTGAGTGAACTTAGTTAGAACTAAAAATCACTTGGCTAATATATGAGTCTTATTCAATGCCCGAGAGAGCTTGACATACACTGACTATGCTCGGTTAGGTATAAACATTTTTGTAACATCACTACATTTGTGTATACATTAATAACAATACAAAATTGAATAATTGTCTTAAAAAATCTCCCTCTTTGGAATTTATGGAAACACAACATGTCATAATACAAAGAATTATAGAGAAACAAAAACAAGAATAAAATTTTATTAATGTCCTTAGCTTTATTTTGATTCTCATCCAGAAAACTCCCTCTGTCTTCATAATCACTGAAATACAGATTTCTTCTTCTTACATCAATCTATATTTCTGATAAACTTTCTCCCTCCATCATCAATAATCTTTTCCTTCAATAATTTATTTGGCATCAAATCAATAATCTCTTCCTCTTTGACATCCAAATGCCAAAGACTCTATCCAATGAAATTGTAGTGTACCTAATGTATTGATTCATATGCAATAAGCTCTGACAATCTGTATAAACTTGTTAGATCTTTATTATAGCTCAATTGATGCAACACTAATCTATCCATTAGAGAGCTTCAGTTAGGGGAATCACCCCTAGCTTTCCTCTAAGATACAAGAATACATCCTTAGGTAAAGGTTTTGTGAATATTTCTGCAATTTGTTCTGTAGTATTCACATATTCCAACCTTACTTCCTTATCCTGAACCAATTCTCTCAAGAAATGACACTTTATTGCAATATGATTATTCTTAGTATGCATCACATGGTTCTTTGAAATGTTAATAGCACTAGTGTTTTCACGTTAGATAATGATTGGTTCTTTGATTTCCTCCTTCATACTTGGCAACAACTGTTTGAACCATATGATATTTGAACAATTCACTATTGCAGCAACATACTTTGCCTCTACTGTAGACTAAGATATGCAATTATGTTTCTTGTTGGTCCAAGAGACTAACCTCTTTCCAAGAAATAATGCTCCACCATTGGTTCTCTTTCTGTCATCAACACTACCTAACCAATTAGCATCAAAGAATTATTTAAATTGAATTTTCCTCCTTTCTTATACCATAATCCATAATCTTTAGTGCCCCTAAGATATCTCAAAATCCTTTTGATAGCCATCAAATGATTCTCTCTAGGATTAGCTGAAAACCTTGCAACAATAACAACTGCTAATGCAATATTAGGCCTAGTGTGAACAACATATTGAAGTTTACCAATCATGGATTTGTAGGTAGCCTGATTTGCCTCCTTTGAGTCATCATCCTTAGACAACTTATGTCCAGTAGACATAGGTGTCCCAACTATTCTAGAATATTCCATTTTGAATTTCTTCAGTATCTCTTTGATGTATTTAGACTGAGTAATGTAGATACCATCCTTCATCTGATTAACTTGTAGACCAACAAAGAATTTGATTTCTCCATACATAAACATCTAAAATTCCTTACTCATAGATTTAGAGAATGCTTTGCATAAATCATCATGTCTAGTGAATATTATATCATCAACAAATATCTCTTCTACTAGTATCTTGTTCTGAGGTCCTTCTTTGATGTTCAGGCTACTATTGTCATTAGTTCTCTAAAATCCAATACTTACCAAGTAACCATGCAATCTTTCATACCAAGCTCTAGGATATTGTTTCAATCCATACAAGGCTTTGTGAAATTTGCAAACCATATTCCTTTTGTTAGGATCAACAAAACCTTCAGGTTTCTCAATATAGACTTCCTCTTCTAAATTCCTTTCAAGAATGCAGATTTTACATCCATTTAGTATACCTTGAATCCTTTATGTGCTGCATATGCCATGAGAGTTCTAAATCCTTCAAGTCTTGTAACAGGAGAAAATTTTTCTCCATAATTAATACCCTCTTCTTGAGCATATCCTTTACACACTAAACTTTCCTTGTTTCTAGAAACTTCACCTTTTTCATTCATCTTGTTTCTTAAAACCCACTTAGTGCCAATCACATTCTTTTCTTTTGGTCTAGGTACAAGAGTTTAGGTTTTGATCTTTTCTATCTTCTCAATCTCTTCATTCATGGCTTCTATCCAACTTTCATCATTTGACACATCTTTAATGGATCTAGGTTCAATTTCACTAAGAAAACATGTACCTTTACATTTGTTCCTCTTCATTATACCTTCTATCTGATCTCCAATTATTTTCTCAAGTGCATGATGCTTTCTCAAATATTTGGAAAGTATAGGTTCCTTCCACTTTGATTCTAGGTTTGCTCCACTTGGTTCACCATGCTCAAACATTTTGTTCTACTCTTCCAACTAAGACTTGGGTTCCACTATCTAAGACTCGAGTGCCTGTGTCTGAAACTCAGGTGCCTTTGTCTACGACTCAGTTCCCTCTATCTGTGACTTGGTTAATTTAGTATGAGACTCAGTTCCCTCTATTTGTGACTCAGTTCCAATAGTTAGCATCTCAAGATGCAAGGTTGTAACAAGGTTTGTGCTGATGAATTTAGTGGTTGACATGGTTGATGTCCAATCACCATTTCTCGTGTCTTTGGTATAGTATCAGGTTCATAATACACAAATTTTTTATAGTCCTCGGGTTCTTTATTGCTCTATTCTTCACTTCTCTTTGCAAACTCATCAATCTTTACATATACACTTTCTATGACTTTATGAGTTGAAATATTCAAACATTTATATGCTCTGCTTTTACAGGAGTAGCCTATGAATATACCTTCATAACCCTTTACATCAAATTTTCCATTTCTTCCTTCCTTCAAGATGTAACATTTACTTCCAAATACTTTGAAATAACAAACATTGGGTTTATAGCCATACCATAATTTAGAAGGTGTCTTCTCAGTACCTTTCTTTAGTTGAACTCTATCCAAGGTGTGAATTGTAGTGCTAATACCTTCCTTCCAGTATTTGATTGCAAAATTCTTTTCAATCATCAGGGTTCTTGCATAGTCCATAATAGATCTATTTCTTCTTTCTGCTATCCTATTTTTCTATGGTGTACCTAGGGTAGATACTTGTCTATTAATTCCTCTTTCATTACAGAATTCACTTAAATCATTAGAAATGAATTCACCTCCTCTATTAGATCTTAGGCATTTTAGTTTCTTTCCTATTTCCTTCTCAACTCTGGCAAGGTACCACCTAAAATTCTGAAAAGCTTCTGATTTTTCTTTGAGAAACATAATAGTCATCATTCTAGAATGGTCATAAACAAATAGAATGAAACACTTCTCTCCTATGTAACTTGTTGTTCCAGTTGGTCCACATAGATTAGTATGCGCTAACTCGAAGACTTCTTCAGTATTGTAATTCTTGCTATTGAAACTAGTTTTTCCCATCTTCCCAATTTTAAATTGTTTGCATATTGCCAATTTAGGTTTCTTTAGAAAAGGAATACCTCTTAATCTTTTGTTCTTTCTTATGTTGACTAGGTTATAAAAATTCACATGACACAATCTGTTATGCCATAACCAACTTTCTTCTACTTGTGCAATAAAACATGAACTTTTAGTGAGATCAAGATAGAATAGATTACCTTTTGGTTTCCTTCCAATTCCAACTAGGTTTCCCTTACCATCCAAGAGCTTGGCCTTACCATTCATGAATTCTACCTTGAAACCAATGTTATTCAGTTGTGCCACTCTTAGTAGATTATGCCTTAGTCCTTCAACCCAATAAGCATTATCACATTTGATTCCTTCAGTTAGAGAAATACAACCTTTACCATTCACATAACAAGGTTCATCATTCCCAAAACTCACACTCCCACCATCATAGTGCTCAAGATGTTCAAATTTAGTTTTATCACTAGTCATGTGGTGAGAACAACCAATATCAATTATCCAAGTGTCATTTTTGCTAATATGAGAGAAAAGTGAAATCTTTTCATTTTCTTCATTATCCAACTCATCCTTAATAGAAATGTAAACCATTTCATCTTCATCTTCATTACTATCAGAATCTTTTGCAATACAGAAAGATTTCTTACCTTTGTCTTTGTAGCTTTTGTAACTTTTGAAATCTTTCTTTCCTTTATACTTATTGAATTTTCTCTCACCTTTGTCTTCTTTGTTTGGACACTTAGCAACAATATGACCAACCTCATCAAATGAAAATAAAATCAATCTAGTATCCTTCCTTTGTACTTTCCTTTTCCTTTGGGAGCTCTCTTTGCAAGTAGTTCTTCAATGATTTCTATATCTTGATCATCAGAATCATCATCACTGTCAATCTATTTTCCTTTTGAGTTTCTATCCATCTTACCAAGGTTTAATTTATCTTTGAATGTAGACTCAAAATTTCTAGGATTAGGAGAATAATTGTACAAATTGTCCAACTCAAAATCTGTTAGCCTTCCAACCAATGCCTCTAGAGTTATATCATTACTGTACCTCATCTCTTGAATAGCTGAAAATCTAATTGCATAGATAGGAAGTAAAATTATCAATACCTTACTAACCACTATTTTTTCTTCAATTATTCCACTGATATCTCTGATGAAACTTACACTTTTCTTGATTCTTTCATTCTATTTTGTAATGTCTTCTCCTTCTTTCATTTTCATATGATCAAACTGACCTTTAAGACTCTCTTCTTTGGCTCTCTTTACATTGTCATCTCCTCCATGGATATCATGTAGTTTCTTCTACATATCATAGGTAGTAGGGCAATCATTAACTTCATCAAATTACAAATATCTGAGTGAAGAATCTATATCAATCATCATTATGTTATGATTCTTCATGTCCACCATATGATCCATAGACATAGGTCTCAGTGGTTCCACATATTTGTGATCCAATAATTTCAAATCACTATCTCAAATAGTCCACCATATGATCCATAGACATAGGTCTCAGTGGTTCCACATATTTGTGATCCAATAATTTCAAATCACTATCTCAAATAGTAGATAGATGTAGCCTCATCAAATCTCGCCATGAAAAAAAGTTGTCTTTGTTAAGCTTTGGGATCTCCCTTTTGTAAGACATATCTGATCTTTAGCTTAGGCCTTGAAACCTTCCCTAAAAGAACCAATTTCTTTGATACGAATTGTTGGAAATGAGTTGAGTAACTGAGAGGGGAGGGGTGAATCAGTTACCACAAAAACAAATCCAAGTCCCTTAGATGTCTTAATCAAACTTATCACTGTTACTCAATTAACAAAGATATTCTGCTGTTACCCGGTTAAAAAAGCAATCTTAAGATATTAACTTTGATTAGCCTTTAGTGATTAAGTGCAGGAAGATAAAGAAAATAATATGTACACAGATGACACCAAGGTTTAACGTGGAAACCCAATTTGGGAAAACCACAAAATTTAACTCGTTACTATTTTTCACTCTTCTGAAGTGAGCCCTATTAGGAGCCAACCCTGTTAAAGGTTACAAAACACACTGTTAGGTGTGACCCTATTAGAGGATTGAATCACGTTGTTAGGAGTGGTCTTGTTAGAGGTATTCAAACACTTCAATGTAGAAATGCCACCTTGTGAGAGGATTTATGAAAGACTGTTAATTCTACTCTGTAAAGAGATTTGGACCACTGCTACAATTGTTGAAAAGTAACAATGGATTGAACTATTGGAAGAAGCAACTATCTTTGCTGATTTAGATCTCTACTCTAGCTTTAAAATAGATCCTCAATGATCAAATATTCTATTGCAGCTCGATTTAGATGTTTTGTCCTTAATTAGAATTCTATCTTATTTCACCTTTTCTCTTCATATCAAAAACTCTACCACTTCTCACTTCCATATTGAATCCAAACTTGACCTTGTATATATATGATAAGCCTTGTAAAGTCATCTTGAATAACCTTCCAAATAAATAATAAAACTTATGTCTTTCGGCTTCATATAACCAATTAAACATAAAGTGTAAACTATTGTTAGTCAGATGACACTAAATGCATAACTTGGTTAACACTGTAATCCTTCAATGCCCAACCTTACTGTATTTCCTGAGCGAACTTTGTTAGAACTGAAAATCACTTGGCTAATATATCAGTCTTCTTCAATGCCCAAGAGAGCTTGGCATACACTAACTGTGCTCAGTTAGGTATAGATATTTGTGTAACATCACTAGATTTGTGTATACATCAATGATAATACACTATTGAATAATTGTCTTCAACAAATATTTGATGGAATTATGAGTTGTTGAGTACTAGGTTAATAGGTTGGAGATAGAGATAGCAACAGTTGATCACTTGATTATGCAATGATCCTATTGGATTGATCATATAATCAGTTTGATTGATGGAGGAGCTAGAGCTAACATCTTAGATGATGTGCACATTATGATTTGGGTTAGCATGGAGATTTGATAAGGTATTTGGCCAAAACACTACACACTATTCAATTTTTCTTATGGCTAATGGTGTTAAAAAATAGTTGATATATAATATCAAGTTTTTAAGATGATAGAGATGTGAGATTATAGTGTGAATGTTGGATATATTAGAGGCATGTGATACATTACTAAAGGAACATCATTCAGAAGTTCTCTTCTCAATTTTTCAGTTATATACTTCACTAGAATTGTATTATCATACTTAATGTTGTTTGTCAGTTCATGACTGGGATAGTGAGTCCTATCTCTTTTGTAATCATATTGCCAAGGTAGTGAACCTTGCTGGTGTTTTTTTATTAAGTAATGAGCTCTAGGATGTAAGCCAGAATACATGTGCATTCCCCTCTTATGTACTTTCACCCTTAATAAGCCATTTTATTTTTGCATAGGTAAAATATATTTTGAGTTCCATCCCTACTATGGTTTTTCCCCTAACATGGTTTCCATGATAAGATTTATGGTGTTATGATGTTATGATTGTTGTGTTATGGTTTACTTTCAGTTGTGTTAATTTCATTTATATGAAAATCATGGTTGAATGTTAAATATGTTGGAACACTGATTCACCCCCCCTCTCAGTATTATTCATTCCTAACAATTGGTATCATATATTTTTTCCTTGTAAGAAGTCTAATTGCTTAAGGAAGATCCCGTTGGAATATTTGACAGTTTTTAGCAGTTCATAGTAGTGAAATTTGGTTTTTCTTGATGATCTTGACAAAGAAACCAATCATAATTGGAGAAAAATATTAAGGATGTTGAAAGTTTCATTGAAAATATGAAGGATAAATTGAACAAATACATAGATAAGAGGAAATATCTTGTTGAAAAATTGTAGTAGAAAGGAAGCTTAAATGGTTCTCAATCCCTAAAAGAAAAATCTGATTAGCATGAACAGGTCACCTAGGAAAGAGACAATCAAAAATATGAATTGGAAGGTGTAATAATGAAGGTGACTAAATAGATTGAAGAAAATAATAATTTTGAGTAGACCCTGAAGGAGAAGACAAAATAATGGTGAAGTTGGAACATAACAAATCTATATTAAGGAGTCTAAACACAATAAGTAGAAATTTGAAATAGTTAATGAAGTTCTTAGGAGTGAACTTGCTACTGAAAATGAATTCAAAGAAAAATTTAGATCAGGTACTATGAAGCTTGATGAGAAATTGGAAAGGAAAAGAATAGTTGGAGATACACAATGAATTAGATTTGAGAAAGGATAAATTTTTAGATCAACAGAGAAAATTAAATCATTAGAATAGAAAAATGAAGACACCTATGAAGACACCTATGAGATAACTTAAATTCATTGGGAATTTTTTTCATACAAAAAGATTGGGCATAGAGCAAAGGAGTGCGAAATAAGACCTAATAATGCTGCATTTTATGGCTATTGTTATACCTGTAAGAGTTATTGACACAAGGGAAGTGATTGCAGATCAAGGATGAATAACGTGATGAACCAAAGGAATATAACATATCAAAAATGCAACAAAATTGATCATATTACAAAGAAATGCATAATGGGGACAAACCCTTCAAACACAAGGTATGTGAATGTGTTATGTTTTAATTGTAAGAATTACGGTCATATAGTTAGGAATTGCAGAATGAATAATGTAGGAGGATTGGTAGATGGAAACAATGAGAAGAATGATAAATGATAGAATATTGTTGATGTGAATGAGGTTAGAAAGGAAATAAGTAACACATGGGTTAGAAAAGAGTTGATTGATGCTACTGGCAAGATCGCACCAACTTGTGATGTGACCATCTCTGCTAAGAATTAATTAGATTATTGATCTAAGGGGAATTTATTTATGAAAATCTTTATTTGACTCTTGAATTGGACAAATAAATGGATGTGAAGGCATAGTGAGTTAAAAAATGCAATTCATATCTTCTATATCGATCATGAAAATTTTTGAGTAGTTTGGAAGGATTGCGGAAGGAATTTACATACTCTGTTCTAGGATAGTTTTAATGAAGTACAATGAAATTAATGCTAACATATTTTTATAGTGAGGGAAGTTATAAAAGGCTTTTCATACTTTAATTTTAGACCTTTAATACTAGTGAAGGAGCTTGTAGAGCGTTTGAGGTGATTTAGCAGCACTTGAGGGTGTTTTTATCTACATCTTTCATTTGTGCCTTAGAATTCGATAAAGGAGATATTTTTCTTGAAAACTTGAATTTGCAAAGATTACAATATGTATATTCCTAGAGTTGTTTATATTACAGAGAAACCTAGATAATTATTTAAGAAACACCCAATGAAATCAACATTTGATGATCTCGAAGGAGCTTTTTCTTTAGTGTCATATGGTGTTCTTTATGTTGAGGATGTGAGAGCATATATATATTCTCCTTTGGAAGAGTTAGGAGAGAGAGAAATAGCTGAGAAATGGAAGGTAGTTATCATAGATTTTATTTTAAAAGATGAGTATAAATGTTTGAGGGAGAAGGATTTTACTCAAGTCATGGAGTTCATGGATTTCTTCAAACCATAGTGGATACAACTTATTTGTAGTTGTGTGCATGATCAGTTCATGTGGTTGGATTCACCGCACAAAATAAAAAAAGAGATCATAAAGGTAGTGTCTGGATTTTTTGACATTGGTGATGTACCTATTCTTAGGTATATTCAAAAGGACCTTGTTACTCAACTCATAGATTCATAGTGAGATAAGTGAGTGATGACTGTAAACAACATAAGATAAACATATGTAAAATTTTCTTCTATAGTTTTGAGGTATAAGGTTTATCATTCAAGATGAGAGAATTCAATACCATGCACCATCATCTATATAGCCTACAAAATTGTGAAATAAAATATTGACTATGATATATACAAAGTACTGAGGCATAAACTAATGAATAATCTTGAGAAGATAAAGAAGGATAAAAGACAAATCTTCAAATATGGGCAATTATTGGTATGCATATTTTTCTATTTCTCAAATTTATTTCCTAGTGTTGGAAATATTGTTTGGAAGAAAGATATTCTTGTAGAAATTCAGATTAGAAAGTTTTATGATATGATGGGAGAACAGACTATTAAAGGAAATCTATGGGCATTCTTAAAACAATTTCTAGAATCAATGCAAGTAAGATACAAGATTCCAGAAAAGATAGTTGAAAAGTACAATAATGACATATGATTTATGGTTGAAATTGACTCATGCCTAGTGGAGGTAGATCAAGCTAGAACTTCTTGGGTTATGCAAATGGGATATGAGGTTGATGGACCAATCCTAGAGGCCTATGTTTAGAATAATCTAAAGAAACATGTAGATACTAATGAGAAAATATTTGGTACATACTCTAAAAAGGATTTTTAAATAAATGATATTCTCACTAAACTGAGTAGAGAAAGAAGAGTCAGAAGAGAAGTGGAGGAAGTGGAAGTAAGACTTGGATTCACAAAACAAAAGATTGAGGAAGCAAGAAATAAGTATGCAAATCAAGAGAAGGAAAAGGGAAAGGAAGCTAAGAAGGATAAAGGAAAGGGTAAACTTGTTTATGAAACTATTAATGTAGAGGTAGATGAACCTCATGTTTACATTCCTTTTTCACAATCATTGAGGGATAGATAGACTAGAACTGGTACTTATACAATCAAGAAGGAACCTATTTCACCTAAGAAACTTACCCCTATGAAAACAAAAGGAATATTGGTAAAGAGAAAGAACAATACGAACCCTACTAGTAAGAGAGTGAAGATAAAGCCTAAAATAACTTATAAAGGTGTTGATGAAGAATACAAAGATGATTCTATAGATTCTGATGATGCAATAAAAAGGGTTAGATCAAAGGGTGCTATGGTAGAAAAAAAATGTTGAAGATGAGCCTGTAGAGAAGAAATAGAGGATAGATATTGATAAGCCACATTTATTTGTTAATGATGTTATTAAGAACATGATTATTTATTGGATATTAGTTCAAGTAAAAAGATACTACAATAAGTATGATGAAGATGAGAAAAAGATAATTGAAGATGGAATGATAGAATATCTAAACAAGTATAATAGAGACTTGATAGAAATAAAATGTGAAATACCTAATGAACTATATAACAAAATTTATTGAAGAAAAATGACTAATTTAGAATAGGATAAGGAGATAAGGGAAAATGTATTACTTCAACTCTATATTGTATTTTCTATTAAAGAAATTTATAAGATCCTTGATTTAGGAAAGAAAGAGTTCTGAAGAAAAATAAGAACAAACAAGTTGAGGATAGGAAAGATAAATAATCACAAGGAAAAGAAAAATCAAAAGCTATGTGGATTCCAAAGTCACTCATCCCATAATTTCATAATAAAGAAATATTAAAGTAGGAATTTAGGATAATTAATTCAAAGGCTTCCTCTAATCCTCCATCTAAACATCTTCCAATCCCTTATTCTATTTTGGGTCCTCATGTCCCAAAATCCACATCCTTCTCTCCATTGGGATATCACACTCCAAAATCCACTTCTTTAGGAACAAGGTAGCACACATAAATAAGAGGGAGAGGGGGGGGGGGGGGGGGGNGGTGAACAAATTGTGTCCCAAAGCTCCAAATTTTATCCAACTAATTAACCTTAATCTTAGATCTAAATGATAAACATAAATGAAAGTTTACACAACACCAATCAACACATAACACCAAGAATTTTGACGTGGAAACCAAGTTAAGGGAAAAATCATGGTGGGGATCAAACCCATGAGATTATGTACTTTTTAAAAAGTAATATACTCTATTAGGAGCATTACAAAGGGGAATACACATGCATTCAGGAACACTTATTAGAGCTCACTACTCAAATACATCAAGAGCTTCATGATGCAAGAAAACCAAGGCTTAGTCCTAAGGGGATAGTTAAAATCATCCACAATTAGGGATAGTGGAGAAGAATAAGACCCCATGGGTCTTTTTTGTAATAATGGAAAATGATAAGTTCAATGTAGAGTCAAAATTGGACCGTAAATGGTCTTTGGGGATATTTAGGGCCAGTAGGCTAAAATGTTGTAATTAAGCCCAACGGGAATGGACAAGAAATGTAATGGTCAAATAGGCCCTAATAGATGTAATATGACCTATGTGAGTCATTTATATGGTCTCATAGAGTTAGGAGTCTTAGTAGGGGTAAGTTGTCAAGATTGCCCAAATGTTGCTCAAAAGTTGCTAATTAGCAACTTTTATAACTTTTACAAAAGGTTGTCAAAAAGTTGCAAAATGGATAATTAGTTTAAAAATAAAAAATTTCAGTGGAAGAAGTTGTGCATGGGTTATTTAGGACCCTACACATAAAGATCCAAGTTTTTGGTAATTTTGATGAAGTTTTGGTGTTCAAGAGCCACAATAATTCAATGTTTTTCTGCAAATATGGTGTAAGTACGGATATATCATGTGGGGTTTGATTGATAGGAAGGAAATTTTTTATTATTTTAATAAAAAATATTTTACCTTTAAAATGCACTTGGTCTAATTCCATTTTGTGGAGTTTGAAGCATTTATAGTCAAATCTTTGTAACCCTCCTGGATTAAGGGTTTGGTGAGTCCTTCTCAAACAAATGCATCTTTCTTGAGTTTCCATAGTGGAATTTGTATGTCCCTAGATTAAATTAAAGGATAGAGGATGTACTATAAGGTTCTAAAATGGTTTTTAGAGGGACATTTGGGTTGCAAGGAAAATGTATGCCCTAGGTGAGCATCTCAATGTGTCCATTATGAAGGTGTCTACAATTAAGTTGCAAAGGAAGGGGTAGATTTATAAGAGGAAAATAAATGGTGGATTTAGTATTTTATTTGATCCCTCTAAGTGTATATGGTGGTAGGAGTGTTGGTGGAATCATAGAAAGGCATATTTCTTTGTAATTCAAACCAAACTAGGCCTAATAACCTAATCTATCTAGAGCACTTTGAAGTCCTTGTTTGAAGAGTTGGAAACCAAGATATAGGGCTTATATAGAAGTCCAAAAAGGGTATTCTGAATACCTATTTTTTTATAAATTCCTTTGGGAAATTGTGAAGTTGTGCTCTGAAAATAGGAAATCTAGGGCTACTAGGGAATAGGCATATTTACTAGGTTGAAGTGGACAATTGATGTTTGAAACCACTTTTGACGGAAAGAATGAATAAGATGGATTGTGAAAGGTCTTATAAGGGTGTGGGAATCCACTCTACCCTCTAGTAATTTAAGTCCCACAAAATTCATTGTGTACACATTTGATAGGAATCAAGGGTAAATGGAAGGAGTAGCGAGATGTCGAATGCTTGAAGGGGAGTTTGTTGGTGTTGTGAGGAGTTAATATACAACCTATTGAAGGGGTTGGATTTTTCCAAGGAAAGTAAGGACACTCACTTAGGTTGTGGGACCTTTTTGAAGGAGAAACTTGAAGTTTTACAAAAGTATCATAGGAGGAGATAGGAATACACTAACCTCTCCCTATCATATTGGTATCAGAGAAGATTAAATTTTCCTGGGGAATACATGCATTATGAATAAATAGAGGTGGAATTTGAGGTTAACAAAATGCCTCTCAAAACTATGCCTCAAGAAGCCATCAGGAAGATGATGGGAGAGATGTTTGCAGAAAAGATTGTAGAGCTCAAGAGGTCTGGTGGTAAAGACTAAGATTTTGATGGTGAGAATGATGCATATGAAGAAGGTGGAGAGGAAGAAACCAAAGAACCTATAAGGGACTTACCTGGAAACTAGAAGGCATTTTTGGATGCCTTGAAGTTAGTAAAAGGTGATGGCACTTAGAAACTACCAACCTATGGGAGTGACCTATATTTTGATGAAGTCATTGAATGGATGGAAGCTATGACCAACCACTTTGAGATGAACCAAGTACCAAAAGGAGACAAAGTTATGATTGAAAAATGGAATTTAAAGAGTTTTTCATTGGCATGGTGGAAATTTTTTCAAGGAGAAATATTGAAGGAGGGTAGAAACATGATCTCATCTTGGGAGTCTATGAATTCAAAAGTTTAGGCCCAATTTCTACCTATAGACTATGAAGTAAAAATGTACAAGAAGATCCAAAACATAAAGTAGAGGGATTTGGATATCAGTGCATACACTGAAGAGTTTCAATAGGTGACTCTTAGATCTAAGAAGCAATAAGAGGAAGCAGATAAAGTGTCAATGTATTTGAATGGACCAAGGTTGAATATCCAAGAAGAGATAAGTCTCTTGGATCTTGATACAGTGAAAAAATGTTTTCAAATGGATCTTAGAGTAGAGGAGAAGTTAAGGAGAAGAGGTGATAAAAAAATAGAGGTAGAAGTGGAAGAAATAATAGAGAAAGATTTATTTTTGGTGGCAGAGGACAAGGCCAAGGTGTTAGATTAACTAAGAGGGGGGGGTGGGGTGAAACAGTGGCCTCAAAAATATTCTAATAATTCAACCCAAAAACTTAGTACCACAATATTAAGCCTCTAGTTATCTTTAGTCATACAAGATGTATGCCTTCAAACAATATTAATAAATAAATACTGCTTGGAGTTCACTATTAAACCTTATTCTTACTGTTTATCGATTAGCAATCTTTCATTTACCAAAAACTAGTAAATTACTTAGTGTATACCGATAAATCTAGAATTAGTTATGTGTAATGCAAAACACTAAAGTAATGAATAATAAACACATTGACACATAGATTTTTAATGTGGAAACCATGTTAAGGGAAAAAGCACTTGGGATCGGTAACCCCAAATTTTTACTCTTCTAAAGTGAGCTTGGTGAAGAGCCAACCCTGTTAAAGGTTACAAACACACTGGTAGGTGTGACCTTGTTAGAGGATTTAAATAGAATAGTTTGTCACTTGATATCAGGCATCTCAATATAGAAAGGATTGTTAAGTCCTGACCAGTTAAGAGAATTTCTCAATCAATGGTTAAACTGAAATAATAAATGATTTGTTCACGCATAAAACTTAGACTTTTAGATTTTTAGATCTATTGTAAGCTTGTAATACCTTTGTGATCAATGTCTTCTTTTTAATACCTTTTCTCCACTTCTTTCTACTCGGTGATGTTGTGTTCTCTATTGCTCAGTGTCCACAAAAATCTTTAGCTCTTTCCTCAACTTGATTGATCAAGATTGTATGAAGTTGTTCTTCATCAGTTTCTCTTCAGCATCCTTCTTTTCCATTCACTCTCCTAATTCATAATGAATTAGATTGTCTCTTTATAGACATGATATCACCGTTTCTTACTTCTTGAATTTCTTGTTCTTGGCATGATCCATAATCTTAGCCAATCTTTCTTTAAAGATTTACTTCATTTTTATCCCTTAGATTTCTCCTTGACAACTAGATAAAACAACTTTAAATCATTTTCTTATCTCTGGCTTTAACTTTTTGATGAAACAATGTTAACAACTAGTTAAGTCTATCTTTAGCTCTGCCAAGTAAGTATTTTGTCATTTCTGAACTTCAGTTAATTTTGGTGTTTTAAATCTTTGATAGCTTCGGTCAACACTTTAGTTCTCCTCGGGCTTCTCCATTGGGGTTGTCTATGCATCAGGTAACATTGTAATTCTGGCTGTTAGTAATACTTGTGATTCTTCTCTTTGGTAATGATTGTCAATTTTCTTTCTTGGGCATCACTGTGACTTTGCTCTCGGGTTTCTCTATCCATTGGGTTCCACTAACTATCAGTGTTTGTAGTTACTTAGTGAATACTGATCTTTTATGCATTACTAAAAGTATAATATTTATCTCTCTGATTCTATGAAGTCTTTTACACTTTGTATATAACTGATCAGATTATATCAAGTTGATATCAATAACAATACAATCCATTAACTAATTTAATGTCTTGCATTATTTTTCTGTATTTCGCTAATCAACTTAACATCTTCAAACATTCAATCTATTATGTGTCATCAATCTCTCCCTTTGGCATTGATGGAAACACACTAGATTATCACACTATATTATTACTAATAAAATATGAAATATAATAGTTGAGGTTCATAAATCTCTCCTATTATAAATAATACAAATGTCTGGCTCTCGGTAAGCTCAAATAGCTTAGATTTATTTCTTGTAGAGTGTGTTCTTCAATCTTTAATCCCTTTACTGGATAGATGTAGTAGCTTTTGTCTCTATTCTTGATATGTGCTTGATCATCTCTTTTTCCTCTCCTTGATCATCTCTTTTTCCTTTGACAACAATCTCTCCCTTAGTATGTATTCTCTCTTTTATGTTACTTCTCTCCCTTTGATGGATATTTCAAATTTAATCTTTCTTCCTATGGATAATGATATAATCTCTCCCTGATAATGAGATAATATCTCTCTTATAATTCCTAATAATGAGATAATCTCCCCCTTTGACAACAATGGAAAACAGTTCTTCCATATCATCTTCCATCCCCTTTTATAATTTACTCCTTGAATTTTCCTATCCATCAGCAATACAGTGACTCTGGTGTTCAGTGTAGATATGTACCTTACTATGCATAAATGTATCTTTGTTGTCCATCTCTATACTTGCATCAAAATGAATGATCTTATGCTTTGAGTATAGGCCGATGCAATCTCCTAGTCATCTTACTGACTTATAGACAAAGGTTGGGCCCCTAGTCTCTATCTTAGGTACTCAAATGTATCTTTTGGTAATGGCTTGGTAAATATGTCAGCTAATTATTCCTTTGATTGAACATATTTGAGTATCACCTCTTTTTCTTGCACTTGTTCTCTTAAATAATGATACTTGATAGCAATATGCTTAGTCTTAGCATGCATGACTGGATTCTTTGATACATTTATTGCACTGGTATTATCACAATAGATAATCACTAGTTCATGAATATTCCTATTCATACCTTCCAACAATTGTTTGATCTAGGCAATATTAGAGCAATTTGTAGCAACAACCACATATTTTGCTTCTGTAGTAAACTATGAGATGCATCCTTTCTTCTTGCTGATCCATGTGACAAGTCTATCACCCATGAAGAATTCTCTTTTGGTCATCTATGTTTGCAGACCAATAAACATCTATATAGAATTGAAGCTCAAATTTTCCTTCTCTTTTACACCATAAGCCATAGTCCTTGGTGTTCTTTAGATATCTCCAAATTCTCTTGACAAAAGTCATATGTGATTCTTTGGGATTAGCAGAGAATCTTGCAACTATTCCAACTGCATGTGCTATATCTGGTCTAGTATGAACAACATACATTAGTTTTCCAATCATTGATCTATACAAGGTCTAATTTACCTCATTTGACTTATCCTCCTTTGTCAGCTTACATCTGGTTACCATAGGTATTCCAACTGGCTTGGAATCTTTTATCTTGAATATCTTCAACACTTCCTTGATGTATTTGGACTGAGTGATATACATGCCTACATCTTGTTGAAGAATCCATATACCAAGAAAGAATTTGATCTCCCCAAACATAGACATTTCAAACTCTTTTCTCATTTCATTAGAAAAAGATTTTCATAACATTTCATTTCCCCAAAAAATGATATCATCAACAAATATTTCAGCAATTATAATATTACCATCGATATCTTGTTTTAAGTACAAATTGTTATTTTCACTTGTTCTTACAAACTCAATGCTTATGAGATAGAAATGAAGTCTTTCATACCAGGCTCTAGGTGCTTGTTTCAATCCATACAATGCTTTATGTATTCTACATACCATGTTTCTATTCTACATACCATGTTTCTCTTGTCTCAATCAACAAACCCTTTTGGTTGTTCAATGTATACTTCTTCTTCCAGTGTTCTATTTAGGAATACAAATTTGACATCCATCTGGTATACATTAAATCCTTTGAATGTATCATAAGAAAGAAGAATTCCAACTCCTAGTCTAGCAACAGGTGCGAAGGTTTCACCATAATCAATACCTTCTTCTTGTGCATACCCCTTGCATACTAATCTTTCTTTATTTATTGTGACTTCTCCATTCTCATTCAGCTTGTTTCTGAATATCCATTTGTTACCGATGACATTCTTGTCATCTGATCTTGGTACTAGTATCCATGCATTGTTCTTCTCAATCTATTCTATTTCTTCATTCATAGAACTGACCCATTCTTCATTTTCTACGGAAGTATTAATAGATTTTGGCTCAAAACCGCAAAGTAAACATCTATTGTTTGGTGACTTACTTCTTTTTCTCATTCTAGCCTTCTTGTCTCCTATGATCTAATTTTGTGGATGATGTCTTCTAACATACTAGGAAATTTTTGGTTCAGCTCTTTTTTCATCATTTTGATTATCATCTTGACCTTCATTCTGATCTCCATCGCTTGATACATTATCTTGAGTATTTTCTTGATTTTTTCAGTAATTGTAGCTTGATGCTCAAGTGCAATGTTCTGTTGCTCGAGAATGATACACTATTACTCAGGTAGAGTGTTAGGTTCTTCAGCGTAAAAAAAATTGTTGTAGTCTTCTAGTTCTTTTCTACTTTCCTTATCGTTCATCTCTGCAAATTCATCTATTCTTACATTTGCACTTTCAATGATCTTGTTAGATGACTTGTTAAGACATTTATAAACCTTACTTTTGGTGGAATACCCTATAAAGATACCTTCATCACTTTTGGAGTCAAGCTTTGTATTTCTTTCATTTTTCAAAATACAACGTTGACTACAAAAGATTCTGAAGTAACTTACATTGGGTGTGTAACCATACCAAAGCTCATAGGGTGTCTTCTTTGTTTCCTTATTCAATTGTACTCTATTAGATGTGTAGACAGCAGGTGTGACAACTTCCCTCCAGAAAGTTTGAGTGATTCTTTTCTCAATCATCAGTGTTCTTGCACAATCAACAATAGATCTATTTCTCCTTTCAACAATTGCATTTTACTGTGGTGTTCTTGGTGTAGAAACCTAACTTTTATTTCCATGCTCATTGCAATAGTTAGTGAATTTATCTGAAATAAATTCCCCTCCTCTATCTGATCTTAAGCATTTCAATTCCTTACCACTTTTTTTTTCTACCATATCCTTATACCATTTAACCATCTTGAATGCTTCTAATTTATCTTTTAGGAACATAACTGTCATCATTCTAGAATAATAATCTACAAAGAGAATGAAATACCTATCTCCATAGTAACTTTTTGTCCTCATGGGTCCACATAAATTAGTATGGACTAATTCTAGAATTGTTTTCTATGTATGGGCTTTACTCTTGAAACTAGACTTTGTAATTTTAACTTTTTGACAATTCTTGTACATGCTATTCTCGGGCTTTGACATGCTCAGTAAGCCTCTTACTCTTGTTTTATTGCTTATCTTTATCATGCTGTCAAAATTCACATGACACAATCTCTTATGACACAACAATATGTATTTGTTTCTAGCCATTAAACAAGTGGTGTTAATGTCATCAAGATAGAAAAGCTTACCTTTTGTATGTTCGCCAGTTCCAATCAACCTTCCTGATTCATTAAAGATCTTTGCCTTCTTATTTTCAAATGCTACTCGGTGACCTATACTATTCAGCTGTGAAAAACTTAATATATTATAATCCAGTCCTTTTATCTAGTTAGTATTTTCACATTTGATCAGGTTATTCAACATTATAGTTCCTTTACCTTCAACTGGACAAGGTGTGTCATTACCCTTCTTACTGATCCACCATTATAGTACTCAAAAGTTTCAAACTTTTGTTTATCATTTCTCATGTGGTGAGTGAAGCCACTATCTATAATCCAGACATCATTCTTACTAACCTTAGATATGAGTGTAGTCTCTACATACCTTTCTTCATATTTTTCTGATTCATCCTTCATGGCTACAAATACCATCTCAATGTATTCTTCAGATTCGATGTCAGTATCATCATCTCTGTTCTCAGCCAGGTAACAAGATTTATTTCCTTTGTCCTTATAGTCTCAGTTATCTTTTCTATCAGATTGTCAGTTTATTTGGTAATCTCTATTATCACCTCGGCCAAACTTCTTTTCATATATTCTATCATTACTTCTATCATCCTTGCTTCTATTAGGTCAGCAAAGTGTCCAACCTCTTTACAATTAAAACATACAAGTGGTAGTTTACCTTTGTATCTACCTTTGCCTCTCTGTAATCTTTTTTCCATTAGTGCTTCAATCTCATCAAGTCCTTGATCCTCATTATCACTTTCACTATCATTTCTAATAGTGTCTATGTCTTGACTTACTTATTTTCAATGAATATTTGAATGCAAACTCTATAGATGGTAAGACACTATTATCAAAGTTATTCATCTCAAATGAAATCAGTCTACCAATCAGACTATCTAGAGTAACAGTATTATTTGCAACTTCTTTCAATTATTGTATAATAGAAATTATAATAGCATATACAGGCAGTAAGGTTCTTAGGATTTTACTTACCATTGTCTCTTCTTCAAGTACACCTCCAACTCCTCGGATAGTATTGACTACCTCTTTGATTCCACAACTATACTGAGTGATATTTTCTCCTTCTTTCATCGTTAGGTCATAAAACCTCCCTCTTAGGATTTATGCCTTGGCTCTTAGAACATTAGCATCTCCTCCATGTACCAACTTCAATTTATCCCACTTTTTCTTTGCAGAGGTGCAGGTTTTGACATCTTCAAACTTAGCATCGAAGAGTGAGGAAGCAAGTTCTATCATCATGCAATTATGCTCACGCTTTTCTCTTAATTTCTCAAGAGTGTGAGGTCTTGTAGGAAACACATATTCAGTATCTAGGTATTGAGTAACATCATTACTAATACCTAATAGGTGCAACCTTATTCTACTTTTCCATGATACAAATTTGTCTTTATTCAACTTTGCCACATCTAGCTTGTTTATCTTGTGATCTTTTGCTTGAGCTATTAAACTCCCTTTCTAAGCACACAAGCTCTAATGCCAATTGTTAGAATAACTGAGAGGGGGGGTGGGGGGGGCGGGGGTGAATCAGTGGCCTCAAAAGTATTCCAATAAATAAACCCAAAAAATTAGTACCACAATATTAAGCCTCTAGTTATCTTTAGTCCTACAAGATGTATGCCTTCAAATAATATTAATAAATAACTATTGCTCAAAGTTCACTGTTAAACCTTATTCTTACTATTCAGTGATTAGAAGTCTTTCATTTACCAAAAAATAGTAAATTTCTTAGTGTATATCGATCAATCCAGAATTAGTTATGTGTATGCAAAATAATAAATTAATGACTCATAAACACATTGACACATGGATTTGTAACATGGAAACCATGTTAAGGGAAAAATCACTTGGGACCGGTAACCCAAAATTTTCACTCTTCTGAAGTGAGCTCAGTGAAGAGCCAACCCTGTTAAAGGTTACAAACACACTGTTAAGTGTGACCTTGTTAGAGGATTTAAATAGAATAGTTTGTCACTTGATATCGGGCATCTCTATGCTACCTTTTATGACTAAATAATGTTTTGTCAAATGGTATATGGCATCTCATGCTATCTTCATGATCAAATTTTTTGATACTCCTTGGGATGTATCTCAATATAGAAAGGATTTTTAAGTCCTTCTTAGTTAAGAGACTTTCTGAATCAATGGTTAAACTAAAACAGTAAATGATCTGTTCACACATACAACTTAGACTTGTAGATTTTTAGATCTATTGTAAGCTCATAATAGCTTTCTAATTAATGTCTTCTTTTTAATACCTTTTCTCCACTTCTTTCTACTTGGTGATGTTTTGCTTCTTTTTTGCTTAGTGTGTTCATTGTATTTCCATTTTTGAAGCTTTTTACTAAAATTTTTGAGTTCCCAATCAAATTCCTACTTTAAATGTCAAAATTCTATTCAATGATATCAAAATCCCTCTGCAAATAATGGTTTATAAGCCTTAAGATTCAAACAAGTGTGTAAAACCCTAAGTCCCAGGTCAATTTTCATGCATATTCAAGAGAAAACCCTAGTTCTTCAAAGAGATTTCTATTTCTCAGTTACTTTTTTAGAAAAGTCTGAGTCACTTAAGTCATGTGCCTATTTTCATGTTTCAATCTGAAATTGCGATGTCTCTTTAAGCCTTGAGAATATTCTATATTAATTAGAGACTTGGCGAAATGTTTTTGTTGTGTTGACACAAAGAGAAAATAATATGCTTTTAGTATTAAGGAGATTTCACATGAACCATTGATGAAGGTTTAGATCTTGTGGTGTGCAGAAAGTCTCATTCAAAACCCAGAGTTAATGAAATCCTTTGGAGACTTTGAGATCATTCAGTCATGCAGTCTTGAAAGAAAATCAGAGATGAGTTACGAGATGAGTTAAATGCATTTAGTCATGAGATATTTAATGAAAGCAAGGGTTAAGTTAAAAGCTATGAGATAAAGTGACTACCATCTGATTCAAGATTGATCCTATGGCCAATGTTAACTTAGAAGATAAAAGTTCAGGTGGAAGAAAGTTTAAGAGATAAAGTGACTACCGTCAGATTAGATGAAGATCTAAAAGATGGAATTCAATCTGAAAGTAAACCTTGAATCAGGTAATTCATTGAGTGACAAATAAATTTGGTTAATCGTGAAGTCTCAATAAGAACTATATTTAATAAAAGTTAAGTAAAGCTCAAGTGAGGTTTGTAGAGAGGAGATCTGAGTCGTGAAAGAGAAAAGATCTAGTGGATAGCATGAAGTTGCTGATAAAAGTCAAATAGTCAGAGAAAGTTCATTGATTCAGAAATGGTGATTCAAATATGGACACATGTCTAATTCATTCAAAGATCTTAGGTCTATGTAAAGTCTCAATGCAAATAAGAGGTTAATAAATTCATTTTGTGACTTGGAGATAACTTAAGATGTGAAGTCTCAAGATGAACTGTAGTTAAATGTAAAGCTAGTCAGATTACATGTGAACTATTGGATTTAAATGGAGAAAGTAAAAAATGGATGTGAGATTTCACGCGGACTATCTAATTTAAAGAAGATTTTATGATGGTCATGTAATCTCTAAATAAAATTAGGGTTAGTGAAATCTTAAAGTGACTTTGATTTTTCACAATTGCGTAATCTCTAAATGAACTAACGCTTTACGTAAGGTTTGTTTGAAGCCTTAGTTGTGGAGTCTCAGAAAGAAACATGAGTTAAGATATTTCTTTTAGTAATTAAGAGATGAACATTGATCCAGGTGTTGATTGTGTGGTGATCATTAAGTCTCAGAACAAAACTAGAGCTAAAGATAACTCTCAGTGACAAGGAGATCATGTAGTCACATATTCACCGAAGGAAACCAGAGTAAGAGTGAGGTAAGGTATAATGTTTTCTTCCATGCCATTTTGTATAGTCATCAGCCAATAAGAACATAGGGATTATGAAAACATGTTTAAAGAGTTCTTGATTTGTGATAAATGAGCCAATTATATTAGATCTTGATCATATTTAGAATATAATAAGGTTTTAATAGAAAAAGCAGTCATTCAAAATTGATCACTTGTTAGTTTCAAATGCAATGACTAGAAATAAAAATTGATATCACAACACTTATAAGTAATGATAGAAGTGACTGAATTGCAAATCCATGATTTTGAAATAAGATTTGTGCATTGATTTCTCTGAATAAGAAGGTGTTGCCATTGTTCATTTCATTTCACCAAGAGTTTTAGTTTTTAGAGAGAAGTTTGCATAAGTGATCAGTGTTTTCAAGAGAATAGAGTTATCCAGACTTTTAGAGTGAAGAAAGAGATTGGATCGGTTGCAATTCAGAACAAACAAGATGAGAAGAGTAGTAAGAGTTGCCTCAACTAGCGAGAAGAGTGGAGACAGTGATGATGATTTTAAAGGAAAGAGAAATTACTCAAGGGAATTCATAGCTCTTCTCCCAGGATCCAATCAGGGAAAGAAGGTAAATGACGAATACCTTGGTGACAATTTTTCTTATATTACAAATGCAAAGACACCTAATTGTTCAAGATATCATTTGTTTAACTACTTCCATAAGAATAGTGAGGTTCATGTGCCTGTGTTAAACACTTGGATGTCAAGGTTAGACAAACTAATAGTTCCTGATTTGTTTGTGGATGTTGATTTTTTTATTGAAACTAGCTAGTAGATATGCCAAAATTTCAAAGACTATTAAAAAAGATGATGGAACAATCTTAGTAACCCTTGATAGGGAATCATTCATGAAAGCATCTAATATATAAAACCCCTACACAACAAAGATAAATCTTAAAGCCTTAGCTACTAGATATACTAGGGAGGATACTTATCATAAAGACTAGTGTAAGTTAGCCTGAAATGGCTGTCACTAGGTCTCATTATAACTATATGCAGTTATCCAGAATATCAATGGAAAGAGGTGCCAGCTATTGAAGATTTGAAGATCAAATTTGATTGTCAATAAAGTTTTGTCTTTCCACCGTTTAGAGGTCTAGTTATAATTTTTTTCTTTTAATACCTTTAGGTTTAGCTTAGCCATCCAAAGCTTTTTGCATCCTTGATTTTTAATGATTCCAAGATGAATAATGCTCCATATATATAGCAAGTAGAAAGACATTGTAAAGGATGGTAAAATCACAACTGTGAGGTAGAAGTTTCAATTTTTTCTAGTTTTCAAAAGGTTTTTAGTCTATTTGGATGTATTGGATCAGAAGGTTAATAATAAAATCGAATGGAATTTCCTGTTTCAGATCTTTGATGTCTTTTTGCATTTATGTTTCAAATCTTATATTTTTAATTTGTAAGACATCTTAAATGTACCAGTTGTAAGGCAACTGTGCTATTATTTGTGAGTTTATTTCAAGGGGGGATTAAATCTTGCAAATATTTCCAGAGGGTTAGGTCTTTGTGCAAGAATTTGATACAAAGATATGAGAAAGAGAGGATAGTTTGTAAGGCATCCTATCTGGGATTTTATTTGTGTTCTAATTAACTATTTTCTTTGTGAATTTATGTTCTATTATGAAACTTTTCCCAGGGCTAGGCAATGGTCAAGTTTTTGACAAGTTGTTCTTATCATCAATAAATTATAAACAAAATCTTTTATTTTTTTATTAAGAACATATATACCTAATTAATTATATTGAGAAATACAACTCATTGTGGTGATTCCTTGAAGAGAGAATTAGTAGGTTACCCTTCCTAAGTCTAGAACTAAAAAAAGAAGAAGGATGAGAATCCTTACTTTACCGTTGTTTTCCCTTATCATGTTCATAATCCAACTTGTTAAAATTTGCACTAAATTGGTTGTTTTCACCTGCAAGATGTGCTATCATTTGTTGTAGTAAAAGAAAAGAAACAAATCAGTGCAATTTTAAGCCCAGTATTGAGTTACTAAGAAATAATAATCTGAGAAAGGTATACCCACCTGAGTGATGTGGATCTCAAATAAGAAGGATTGTATCCTTGTTAATTAGCCTTTTACCTGTATGAATCAAGAATTGGGAATCTAGGAGTCAAGCTTGATAGTTGTACTGTGATTCTACAAGAAAAAGTGCTAACAATTTGGCAAATCTACTGGGGAATACTTTGAATGTTCTAGAGCTATGTTTATCAGAGAGTTAGTCCTTGTGATACTAAGAATAATTCTATTTTTCCTAATAATTGTAAGAGCATGTCAAAACTGTTTATCTGTCATTGTGCACTGCATGAAGGTCCTGATCATAAAAATGATACAAATATTATCTCACATAGATTGAGTGGTGGTTTTTAATTCTCTGTTGTGCCCCAGTACATATTTTTGATGAAAAATTTGTAGGTGAAAGTGAATCTACACTAATATAAATAGTAAAGGATAGTGCTCTTGTGATTACATATTTGGTCAAGGTGAGAAAATACTATGAAAACCTTGCATATGGGCTTCATTTAGACTTATTGTTGTGAAATAATGTATAATTTGGGACAATATTCTCAGCTATTTTACATATATTCTACCTCTACAAAGAGGTGGTGACTCTAGTCTCTGTGCATTCAAGTGTGATTTGCATATTGAAAATATTGGATATACTTGTCTATTTTAAATGATGAGTCGACAAATAAATACCATGTCTTATTATAGATCTAATCCTGAGAAGGATATTGGAGAAGAGCTCCATACACCTAGAAGGAGACAATGATCTAAGAGAGGTGGATCCAATCATGATTCCCCAAATACTTCAAAGGGGAGAATGGAGACCCCTGTTTCTAAAAGAATGTCATCCTCATCTGAGAGTGGAGAAATCAAGGCCTGTAGGTCCTAATAGAGATGATACATATTTTTATCCTTTCATAGAAGGAGAGATGACAGATGCAGGTTTCTTCCCTATAGAAGAAAGTCTAGCTCCACCAGAAGAAACTTCTGCTACTGAGACAACCTCTTATTATTCTGATAAGCTAAGAGAAGATTTTTTGGCTTTGAGAAGAAAGAAAAAGGAGCAAGAAACATAGATAGTGGATGATAGGAAGAGGAATGAACAATACCTATATGACTTATTGATAGAGAGAGAAGAAATATTAGTAGAAACAAGAAGAAATGACCTCAAGGCTAAGAGCCTAAGTGAAGAGGTTAAAGTCCTAGATACAAACTTGTATGGTGATCTTGATTCTTTGAGGAAGAAAGCCAAAAATGAGAAACCAAACTATAACAAAGATGAGTTTGATAGAGATGGATCTGTCATCAGAAAATTGCACCCATATGAGGTTGAACATAATGCAAAACTCAAGACAAGCAGTAAAGATATCCTCAACAAGGATAAGCAAAAGGATGTTGGTTTTATTATAGATGAGCCTAAGAAAAACATGACTATCCTTGAAGGAATACCTCAAGTCAATCTAGAACTTGAACAAGCTAGAAAATCCATGGAAGATCTAGCCAAACAACTAGAAAATTTGGAATTGGAGACTGTTACGACTGATATGAGGATGAAAATATCTCTCTTACATGATACTACCAACACTACTAAAAGTATCTCTATACCTATTAATCATGGGATTCAACAACAAAACCATTCCGCTAATCCTAGTCCAACTAATCAAGGTGTTGGTCCTAAAACTCAGCCTTCTGGCCTGAATCCAAGTGCTCAAACTTTTGGCCCAAGTGTAGTTGCTCAACCTGTTGGTCCTAGTCCAAGCGCTCAAGTCTCTAACCTAAAGAAAAGTATTCCCCCATGTATTAAAAATCAAAGAGGAACAACTAGACCAAGTGGTAACAATGTGTTGGGAAACCTACAAAGGAGACATGTTTATACAAATACATATAGAGCCCTTTTCTTTGATGCCATTCCTGGTCACCCAAATGTGATCCCCAATGAGGTAAGAGATAAAATCCCTAAATTCACTAGAAATAATGTCATAACTTGTGAAGAACCTTTGAAAGATTTTAGTGATAAGATAACTGATTTTGAAATTGAAAATAAATATGTCATCATGAAGCTTTTTGTTCAGTCCTTAGCAAAAGATGCTAGGGATTAGTTTAGAAATCTACCTAATGATAGCATTACATCTTGAGATGAGTTTGTAAAATCTTTTAGGGAATAATACAAAGAACATGTGAACTCTAGTTATATGCTAAATGAATTTAATAACATCAAGAAATTCCCTAATGAGAGTATGGAAGACTTTAGCTATAGATTCCAAAAGGCCGCAAATAAATTGTTCCAAGTGTTGAGGCTAGATGAGGAAGTATGTCTGACCACTTATTTTAATGTTGCTGATGGTAAGATGTCTTACCTTCTTAGGGACAAAAACCCCAACAACCTTGAGAAATGCATACAAAGTAGCTATTAACATTGAGAGAAATAGGTGAGCATCAGGAAAGATGCGAAAAAGGGATGATAGTAAAATTTGGAAAGAAAAGGGACCAGCTAGAAAATCTTTCAAAGAAGATGACACGGTTGAAAAATTAGTAAGTGCAGTAAAAGACCTCACTACTAAAATGGACAAAAATGATAGGAGAGGTTACAATGATAACAAATATTCAAACCAAAGGTTTTATAAGAAACCTAACCTGAGGGATTACCCATACAAAACAAACTATAATAATGGTAAGCCCATCCCTGAAGATCAAGAGAACCAAAAAGCCAAGGAAACCCATGATCCCCTAAATAGGAATAGTACAAATTATGTTGAAAACACTCCTTAGTGTGTGGCCTGCAACATGCCACATTCTTCATATTAATGTGTGGTAGCCCAAGCCTTATCTAATCAAATGGATGAGAGGGATGAACAAATAGGTGTAGGGCAAGAAGGCCTTGCCATTAATATGTTTATAGTGAAAAGACCTTATCCATGGTCTTCAGATAATAACCCACCCTCTAAGAGTATGAATAAAGAGGGAAAATTTTATTTGGAATATCAGCCATAGGTTGTTCCCTATCCAAATGATGAGGCTGATATTATGTCACAAGAAACTATAAATGTAGTAGGAAATGATAAGTCACATTCTCATTTCAAAATTCCTACTAGTGAAGAAAGGAGCTCCTTGACTGCTGCAGCCATCAATCAAGCCATGGATGCATACAACTTGAGAAATGTGAGAGTGGAGCCTAATAACGTAAACTTTCCCCTACATATATCAGAAAAGACTCCTCTCAAGGTGCAGTAGATTCTCTTGTCAATGAAAGAAAAGATAAGAAGTATGTAAGACAAGCAGAACCCTCTTCTAATCAGAAGGAAAAAGAAGTAACAAAAGAGAAGCAAGTAGCCAATGATAAAGAAAAGAATGGTAAAAAAAATGTGTGATGTATCCTCTGAACTACCCATGTTTGACATGAAATATGCTCTGACTCAGATGAAAGTTTTATTCCCACTAATGGATATGCTAAAAATAAAAGAGCATAAAGAAGCTGCATTATCACTTTTGAGAGGGATAGATGATGTCTCTATGGCCAAACAGGAAAAAATATCCTTGACTTCAAATAATGATAAAAAATAAATTCCATCTGTCGGGGAAAAGGAAGAATAAATGAAAGGAAAAGAAAAAAGCCAAGAAATTTCCAATATCTACATTGACAATGTAATTACTCAAGAACCATTGTCTATTGACCCATTTTATGTCACTTTGGTGGTTAATAATTTCTTAGTGAATAATTGCATGATAGATTTTGGTGTTGTAGAAATTGTAATGGCATATCATATCATGAAAGAATTAGGCCTTCAAGTCACCACTCCTACTGTAAGTTGTTATGCAATGGATAATACGGAAGTTCCTATGATAGGAACATTGAAAGACATTGAAGAAAAAATTTCTTCTTTCCCAAAAGCTACCTATAGAATGGACATAGTTGTTGTGGATTCAAAACCTCATTATGGTATGCTCCTATTAAGATAATGGATAGCAGTAATGGATGGAAGACTGTAGTTAGACTTATGCAAAGATTTGTGTAAATGGTAATGAGGTCAAGTTGTATAGAGAACCTCATTCACCTATCATGGTGGAGATGGTTATGCCTGACCAATTACATTTTTGTGTAGATATTGACATGGAAAAATTTTCTATGGAAGAGATCAAGCCATGATTAGGGAATACTAATCCAATTGTTGATGAGTTGTTGTTGCAACAAGATGGACTATGGAAGATGTACTTTAATGGAGGATGCCCCAAGGAAGGATTAGGAGCAAGAGTCATTCATTTCCTCACCAGGTATTACTTTTAAATATTCTTTCTTGTTAGCCTTTAATTGTACAAATAACACAGCCAAGTATGAGGCATTAATATTGAGAATGGATATTGCCATTAAACATGGTATCAAATGTTTGAAAATTTATGTTGATTCCCAATTGATCATATCTTAGATAAGGGCACAGTATGATTCCAAAGATGATAGACTAAAATTGTACAAGTATGCAATCTGGGATAGGTTATAATTCTTTGATTTTTTTAATTTTCTTTTGGTGGAAAGATCAAACAACATAATGGTAGACTTTCTTGCTAATGTTGCCCTAAAAAATAATGATGTTATCCTTGCTGGCATATCTATGGTAGAATTAAAAAATAGACTAGTAATCCCTAATAATATCCATAACTGGAAAGTGTTTGAGGATGATGATGACATCCTTAGATTTATCCGATGTGTAGATAAATATGATGGCTAGAAAATTGAATGTGAATCTTTAGTAGCAGTTGTGGATGGCAGGGAATATATTTTTGATCAAGAAGTTGTTTAGCTAGCTACTAATCATATTCCTAAAGGATTAGTTGAATTGGAGTGCATGTTTAGTATAAATGATAATTATATGTCCTAAAATCCAATGCCAAGATAGGAGATTTGGAAGAAATAAATCTAGGAGCTGAGATATCTCCTCAGTTGGTCTATATTGGTAAAAATCTAGATAGGAATGTGAGATTGAATCTGATAAAGCTAATAAAAATATAAACATGTTTTTTATTGGTCTTATGACGATCTCAAATCCTATAGAAAATATTTGTTTCAGCATGATATCCCACTTAAAGAAGATGTGAAACCATTTAGGAAAAAAAAAAGACCTATCAACCCACTATTGGCTACTAAAATGCAGATGGAATTAATGAAGTTGAGGGATTCAAGTGTAATTCATCCTATCAGACATTCATCATGGGTTTCTAATTTGGTCCCTATGAGAAAGAAGAATGGGGACATAAGGTTATGTGTTGAATTTAGAAAATTTAATCTAGCCTCACTAAAAGATAACTATGGATTACCTAATATGGAGGCTATGTTACACAAGGTCACTCAATGTGATCTATTGTCTATGATGGATGGGTTCTTAGGGTATAATGAGGTGCTGGTCAAGTAGTTTGAACAATTCAAGACAACATTCACCACTCATTGACGTACTTATGTGTATGCTCACATGCCTTTTGGTCTAAAAAATGTTGGTGCAATTTTTCAGAGAACCATGGATGTAGCCTTTAAGGATCTCATCGATGTTCTTATGGTAGTTTACTAGGATGATTTGATAGCCTTTTCAAACAAAGAAGAAGATCATTGTAACCATTTGGAAAAGGTCATGATTAAAGCATTAGAATATGGGGTATCATTGAGCCCAAAGAAATGCCACTGTGTTGTCATTGAAGGAAAATTTTTAGGTCACATAGTGTCAAAGGAAGGAGAAAGAATAGATCCATAAAGAGTTGAGGCTATTTGGAAAGTGCTTGATCCTAAAAATTTAAAAGGTATACCATAATTTTTGGGACAGATTAATTTTTTTAGGAGATTTATTGCAAATTTTACAGAATTAGTCAAGCCCATAGTCAAGCAATTGAAAAGGGATGTGAAATTTGAATGGTATCAAGAGGCACAATTAGCTTTTGAGAAGATAAAATAAGTCATCCAAGAAGCCTCTGTCCTAGTATCTCCTGAGTATACCAAACCCTTCTCTTTATTCACATTTTCTTCTTTTCATACCATTGCTACAGTTCTATTGTAGAAGGATGATGAGGGGTTTGAACATCCTATCTCATTTTTTAGCAAATATTTACAATCAACTGAGTTGAATGACCAGTTGACGAAAAAATAGGCTTGTGACCTAGTAAAAGTAGTTAAGGCTTTTAGGCCTTATCTTGTATGCGTAAAAGTAAATACATATGTTCCTCATGCTTCTATAAAAGACATTTTTGTCCAAAGTGAGGTAACGAGAAAGAGATGTAAGTGGATAATCAAAGTTCAGGAGTTTGATTTGGAAATCCATATCATGAAGTTGGTGAGAGGATTGGGACTAGAAAAATAAGAGAATTTGGGCTTATCTCATGTAGACAATGTTAATACCTGTGAAAAATTTGTTACAAGTATTGAAATGCAGCCTTGGTATACTAACATTGTATATTTTCTTAAAAATGCTAGTTTCCCAGAAAATTTAAATGTTAACCAAAGGAGAAGCCTGAGGTTACATGCTCAAAAATATTTTTTATTGCATGGTGATTTATATTGGAAAAAACAAGATGGGATATTTTTGTTCTATCTTGATAAAGGACAATCTGAAGAGGTTTTGAAAGAAATGCATGCTGGAATGTGTGGAGGCCATTACTCTGCTAGATCAACATCTCACAAAATTTTAAGGGAAGGCTATTATTGGCCTTGTTTATTTCAAGATGCTCATGCCTTTGTCAAGAAGTGTGAACCCTGCCAGTTATTCTCCAACAAGATGAAGTTTTTAGGAGCTTTATTATTAAATCCCATAGTTGCAGAAGCCCCTTTTGCCATGTGGGGAATGCATTTTATTAGAGAATTTGTTGAGAAATCAAGTGGGGGGCATAGTTGGATTCTACTGGTGACTGATTATTTTACCAAATGGGTGGAGGAAATTCCAACTAAAAATGCTACAAGTACATTTGTCATTGATAATTTGATGAACAATTTGATCACTAGATTTGGTGTTCCAATCAAGTTACTAATGGACAATTCCATGTGCTTTAGATCTAAAGAATTTGTTGATTTCTATTCTGATATGGGAATTGTCATTTCTTACTCATCCCCTTACTGTCCACAGGCCAATGGGAAAGAAGAATCAAGTAACAAGAGTATTCTACAAATTTTAAAGAAGACCCTAGAGAATAACAAGAGAGCCTAGCATGCAAAGTTAAAACTTGCCTTATGGGAAGATAGAATCACTATGAAGAAAGCCACAAGGAAACATCCTTTTGAACTGGTATGTGGTGTTCAGTCAAGAATGCCTGTAAATAATTTACTTCCAATTTATAAATTCAACCAAGATGAAGAGATTGAGGTTTCTGTACTTATGCAAGAGAGAATGGTGCACCTAGTAGAATTGGATGAAGTGAGGAGAGAAAGTCAAAAGGAAAATATCAAACTACAACAAAGGATGAAATAAATTTTTGACAAGAGCATAAATGAAAGGAAATCCCATCTTGGTGACTTGGTATTGTAATGGAATTCCAGGGCTAAGACAAAGGGAAACATAAGAAATTCAAATCATAGTGATTAGGGCCTTTTGTTATCTATCAAATTTTTTGAAAGGATTCATATCTCCTCAATAATATGAATGATAAAGAATAGGAGTTTCCAGTGCATGGAAAATTCCTAAAAAATTTCTTCAATTGAATCTTTTCCCATGCACAGTAGTTGTATCTTATGTATAGGTGTGTTAACTTTTGTCATGTGTTTCTTTCCCAGCTGTGTGTTTTCTTTTAGAAATAGGTCAGTGTAGTTGTGGTCCTCTTTCCTAGAGATCTATTATTATTTCTATAAACTTGCATTCAATCATCCTTAGAGAGAGCCACTATTGGTTGTATTTCCAATTTTGAAGCTTGCTAGTAAAAGTTTTGTGTTCCTAGTCAGATTCCTACTTTAAATGTCAAAATTTTGTTCAATGCTATCAAAACCCCTCTACAAATAATGGTTTCTAAGCCTTAATATTCAAAGAAGTGCATAAAACCCTAAGTCTGAGGTCATTTTTCATGCATATTTAAGAGAAAACCCTAGTTTTTCAAAGAGATTTCTATTTTGTAGTTACTTTTTCAAAAAATTTCAAGTCACTTAAGTCATGTGCCTATTTTCATATTTCAATCTTGAGTCGCGATGTCTCTTTAAGCCTTGAGAATATTCCATATTACTTAGAGACTTGGAAAAATGATCTGGTCACATTACTAGGAAGAGAAAAGAATATGCTTTTAGTATTAAGGAGATTTCATGCAGACTGTTGATGAAGATTTAGACCTTGTGGTGTGCGGAAAGTCTCATTCAAAACCCAGAGTTAATGAAATCCTTTGGCAACTTTGAGATCATTCAGTCGCACAGTCTCAAAAGAAAATCAAAGTTAAAGATGGGTGGAATTTTTCATGTAGTCACGTGATCATGAAAGGAAATAAGAGTTAAATCAAAAGATATGAGATTCAGTGATAGCCATTGATTTTCAAGATAATCTAGCGGTGCACGTGAAGTCTCGCAATAAAATCTTCAATTAAGAAATATTTAATCAACTTTGAGTTTCTTCAGTCGCGGTGTCTCATAAATATACCAAGGTTAAGAGATGAGTTAAATGCATTCAGTCGTGAGATCTCTAATGAAAGAAAGGGTTAAGTTAAAAGCTATGAGATAAAGTGACTACCATCCAATTCAAGATTGATCCTATGGCTTACTTTAAGTCACAAGATAAAAGTTCGAGTGGAAGAAAGTTTAAGAGATAAAGTGACTACCATCAGATTAGATGAAGATCTAAAGGTTGGTGTTCAATCTCAAAGTAAACCTTGAGTTAGGTAATTCATTCAGTGATAATGAAATTTAGTTATTCGTGAAGTCTCAATAAGAACTATGGTTAATAAAAGTTAAGTAAATCTAAAGTTAAGTTTGCAGCGAGGAGATTTGAGTCGTGAAAGAGAAAAGATCTAGTGGATAGTGTGAAGTTGCTGATAAAAGTCAAATAGTTAGAGAAATTTTAGGGATTCAGTAATGGTGATTTAGATATGGACACGTGTCTAAGTCATTTAGATATCTAAGTTTTGATTAAAGTCTCAATGCAAACTAGAGGTTAAGAAATTCATTTTGTGACTTGGATATAGCTTAAGTCGCAAAGTTTCAAGATGAACTATAGTTGAATTTAAGCTAATGAGATTACACATGAGCCATCGGATCTAAAGCTGATCTAAAGGTAGTCACAAAGTCTTAGATCAAATGGAGAAAGTACAAAATGGATGTGAAATTTCATGTGAACCATTCTATTTAAAGGAGATCTTACAATGGTCGCGTAATCTCTAAAGAATCTCAGGGTTAGTGAAATCTTAAAGTTAATTTGATTTTGCACAGTTGCGTAATCTCTAAATAAATTAAAGGTTTAAAAAAGGGTTGTTTGAATCCTTAGTCATGGAGTCTCATAAAGAAACATGAGTTAAGAGATATCTTTCAATGATTAAGAGATGAACGCTGATCAAGGTGTTGATCATGTGGTGATCGTTAAGTCTCAGAAAAAACCAAAGTTAAAGATAACTCTTAGTGACAAGGAGATCATATGGTCACACAGTCGCTGAAGGAAACCAGAGTAAGAGTGAGGTAAGGTATAAGTTTTTCTTCTGCACCATGTTTTACAATCATCAACCAATCATAACATAGGGATTATGATAGCATGTTTAAAGAGTTGTTGAGTTGTGATAAATGAGCCAATCATATCATATCTTGATCTTATTTCAAATATAATAAGGTTTTAATAGAAAAAGCACTCATTCAAAATTGATTACTTGTCAGTTTCAAATGCCATGGCTAGAAATAAAAATTGATATCACAACATGTAGAAGTAATGATAGAAGTGACTGAATTGCAAATCCATGATTTTGAAATAATATTTGTGCATTTATTTCTCTAAATAAGTAGGCATTACTATGTTTCATTTCATTTCACCAAGAGTTTTAGTTGTCAAAGAGAAATTTCCATAACTACTCAGTGTTTTCAAGAGAAGAGAGTTATCCAGACTTTTAGAGTGAAGAAAGAGATTTGACCTATTGCAATTTAGAATATACAAGATGAGCAGAGTAGTAAGCATTGCCTAGACTAGCGAGAAGAGCGGAGATGGTGATGATGATTTGAAAGGAAAGAAAAATTACAAAGAGGAATTCATATCTCTTCTCCCAGGATCCAATCTTGGAAAGAAGGTAAATGATGAATACCTTGGTCATAATTCTACTTACATTAGAGATGCAAAGACACCTGATTGTTTAGGCTATCATTTGTTTAACTACTTCCATAAGAATAGTGAGGGTCTTGTGCCTATGTCAAACCCTTGGACGTCAGGGTTAGCAAAACTAATAGTTCCTGATGTGTTTGGGGATGTTGATTTGTTATTGAAACTATCTAGTAGATATGACACAATTTCAAAGACTATTAAGAAAGATGATGGCACAATCCTAGTAACCCCTTATAGGGCATCATTCATGAAAGCATTTAATATATACAACCCCTACACAATAGAGATAAATATTAAAGCCTTAGCTACTAGATATACTAGGGAGGATACTTATCATAAAGACTAATGTAAGTCAGCTTGAAATAGCGGTCACTAGGTCTCATTATAACTACATGCAGTTATCCAAAATATGATCAGACAAAGGTGCCAACTATTGAAGATTTGAAGATCAAATTTGATTGTCAACAAGTTTTGTCTTTCCATTGTTTAGAGGTCTAATTATAAATTTTATCTTTAAATACCTTTAGGATTAGCTTAGCCATCTGAAGCTTGTTGCACCCTTGATTTTTAAGGATTCCAAGATGGCTAATGCTCCATATATATAGAAAGTAGCAAGATATTGTAAAGGATGGTAAAATCACAACTGCGAGGCAGAATTTTCTATTTTGTCTAGTTTTTAAAAGGTTTTTAGTCTATTTGGATGTATTGGATTAGAAGGTTATTAATAAAATACAATGTAATTTCCTATTTCAGATCTTTGATGTATTTTTGCATTTATGTTTCATCTCTTGTATGTTTAATTTGTAAGACATCTTAAATGTACCATTTATAAGGTAACTGTGCTATTATTTGTGAGTTTATTTCAAGGAGGGATTAAATCTTTCAAATAGTCCCAGAGGGTTAGGTCTTCGTGCAAGAATATCATACAAAGATATGAGAATGAGAGGATAGTTTGTAAGGCATTCTATCTGGGATTTTATTTGTGTTCTAATTAATTTTTTTCTTTGTGAATGTTTGTTCCATTATGCCTCTTTGCCCGAGACTAGGCACTAGTCAATTTTTTGACAAGTAGTTATCATCATCAATCAATTATAAACAAAATCTTTTATTTCTGTTATTAAGAACATATATGTCTAATTAATTGTATTGAGAAATACAATTCATTGTGGTGATTCCTTGAATAGAGAATCAGTAGGTTTTCCTTCCTAAGTCTAGAACTCAAAAAAGAAGAAGGACAAGAATCCTTATTTCACTAGTGTTTGCCCTTGTCATGTTCAAAATCTATCTTGTTAAACTTTGCATTAAATTGGTTGTGTTCACCTACAAGATGTGCTATCATTTGTTGTAGTAAAAGGTAGGAAATAAATCAGTGCAATTTTAAGGCCAATATTGAGTTACTAAGGAATAATAATCTAAGAAAGGTATACACACATAAGTGATGTGGGGCTTGAAGAAGAAGAAGGATTGTATCCTTGTTAATTAGCCTTTTACCTGTATGAATCAAGAATTGGTAATCTAGGAGTCAAGCTTGATAGTTGTATTGTGATTCTACAAGAAAAAGTGCTAACACATTGTCTGTAGAAATGTTTCTCTTTCCCCAGATTGATTGATCAGGATTGTATGAAGTTGTTCTTCATCAGTTTCTCTTTAGCATCCTTCTTTTCCATTCACTCCCCTAATTCATAATGAATTAGATTGTCTCTTTATAGAAATGATACCACCATTTCTTACTTCTTGACTTTGTTTTTATTGGCGTGATCCACAATCTTAGCCAATATTGCTTTAAAGCTTTACTTCAGTTGTATCCCTTAGATTTTTCCTTAACAACTGGATAAAACAAATTTAAATCATTTACTTATCTTTGGCTTTAACCTGTCAATGAAAACAATGTTAACAACTAGTTATGTCTATCTTTAGCTCTACTAGCTAAGTATTTTGTCATTTCTAAACTTTAATTAATTTCAGTGTTTTATCTCTTTTATAGCTTTGGTCAACACTTTAGTTCTCCTTGGGATTCTCCGTTGAGTTGTCTGTCCATCGGGTAACACTTTAATTATGGCAGTCAGTAATGCTTGTGATTCTCCTCATCGGTATTTCTTGTCAGTTTTCTTTCTCAGGCATCACTGTGACTTTTCTCTTAGGTTTCTCTATCCATCAGGTTCCACTAACCATCTGTGTTTATAGTTACTTAGTGAATTCTGATATTTTATGCATTACTGAAAGAATAATATTTATCTCTTTGATTCTATGAAGTTTGTTACACTTTTCATATAACTGATTAGATTATATCAAGTTGACATCAATGACAATACAATCCATTAACTGATTTAATGTCTCGCATTATCTTTCTACATTTTGGTAATCAACTTAACATCTTCAAACATTCAATCAGTTATATGTCATCACAAAGATCATAAGGGGATTCTATCCCTAGAGAGAAGATGGGGAACTCAAGTAGCATAGGAGGCTACAAATTTAGGGGGTCAAATGGAGGAAGGTCTAATGTATCAGTTGGAGGATCCAAGCTCTCTAGAATGAAGTTCTACAATTTTGGTCAATTAGCGCATGAGACTTATAGGTGTCCACAAAAGGCTTCCATTTCTCAAGGGAATGAAAGAAGGGTAAATTATGTACATGAATATTTTGATAGTGTACATTCTCCTAAGGTGAAATTGGCATCAAAATTAGTAGGAGGAAATTTGATGATCAAGAGGACATTCTTGAAGGAACCTATCAAAGAGGAGACACCCTAAAGGAGAGAACTTTTTAGGATCCTTTGAGAAATGCAACCTAAGTTGTGTACATTCATTATTGATTCAGGTTCCATAGATAATATAGTTTCCTTGGATTAAGTTAATAATTTGAAATTGGAAATGGCTCCCCATTCTCATCCTTATAAAGTTAGTTGGTTTAATAAAGGGAAACATGTAGTGGTTAATGAGTAGGCTTGGGTTGAATTTAGTATAGGGGGTATAAGGATAAGATACTCTGTGAAATTCTACCCATGGATTCTTGTCACCTTCTTCTAGGTAGACCATGTTAGTTTGATAGGAAGACTCACCATGATGGTGAGAATAATTCATATGCATTTCAAAAGGATGGGGTAACATATAGGATACAGGTTCCCCATACCAAGGATAGGGGTTTTGATGGACTATCTAGGAGAGGAAAGATATTTCTTAAGGATTGACTTGCAAACTAGTTACCACCAAATAAGAATCAAAGAGGGGGTTGAGTGGAAATATGCTTTCAATACCACAAAAGGCTTGTATTTGTGGCTTGTAATGCCATTTGGAATTTCTAATGCTCCTAGCACATTCATGAGACTCATGAATGAAGTCTTGAAGGAATACATATGTAAATTTGTGGTAGTATATTTAGATGATATTCTAATCTTTAGGAGGAATAAATAAGATCATTTAGAACACCTAAATCTTGTTTTGAAGAATCTTTCTAATGAAAAACTAGTGAAATTTTGAAAAGTGTGAATTTATGAAGTAAGAACTTGTATATTTGGGTTTTGTGATCTCACACAGAGATTTGAAGATGGACCCCTCTAAAGTTGAGGCCATACACAATTGGCCTACTCCTAAGAATGTAGGAGATGTGAGGAGTTTCCAAGGATTGGATATTATAAAGTGGCCTAATTTGCATTACATAAAGGTTTTCATTTATGAAAACACTACTCATTGGCATGTTCGCTTGATTTAAAATCTAGTTTTGGATATTTGATTTTGAAAAATTAGTAAGTTCTAGAAGCAGTTGATAGGGTACAGTTGTACGGTTTTGGTCAGTGAGCACCGTATGTGGCAAGCTAAGTCATGTGATCTTAGAGAAAGATATTTTTGGATAGAGTATACTTGTAGCTAATGTCGCTTGCATGTTGGATTTGATTTTAGAGAGTTACATTTTGTTGAATTTATGCAAAAGATAGTACAAAAATGTAATAGGGAAGTTGAATGGTCGCAATGATTAAGGGAGTATAATATGGAATCTAGAAGTGCTAATTTAGATTTGGATTGGTTCCTACCCTATTTTTGTTAATGTATGATTTCCGACTATGTGTTTATTATTTGATAAAGTAATGGTCACATTTTGTGATATATTTGTGAGCCGACTAATTATGAGATCAAGTATATATGAAGATGTTTTGAGATGAGAAGAGGTAGATGAAATATGTATATGCATGGTGGCATTAGAATCAAATAAAGGATATTGTGAGCCATCATTGGAACTATCTAAGCATTAATGATTCTTTTTCAGTTCATTACTTAAGAAATATTTTTATAAAGACAACTTCTCATTGTAAGAGCAATGAGCTCCTTGTTCTACCTCTAACAGGGTTTTTATCCTTTAATAGGGATATGTGTTAAATGTAATATTCATCTCCTAACATAACTAGGTCTCCTAACAAGGACACTCTACTCTTAGTGAATTATTTGTGTGTATCGTTCCCACCGAGGTTTTCCCTTGGCCAGGGTTTTCTTGTGAACAAATCATGGTGTTATGAGTTATTTAATTTATGTGTATGTTCTTATCATTTCAGTAATTGCATGGTTAAGTTGGAAATTATTAAGTTTAAATTTAAAGTGTTGTAATATTGAATCACCCCCCTCTCAATATTACCTAATCTTAACAATTGGTAGAAGAGTGCATGGCTCTTGGAGAGAAAGCCTAACAGCTTAAGAGAGATCCAGATGAATTCAGGAAGGTTGAAAAAGAACTTTGAGGTAGAAATTGAAGACCTTGATAAGGCTAACGCTGAAAATGGTGATTTAAAATCCAAATTGAGAAGAGCATAGGGTTTCATAAGAATCTTAAGGAATAGCTTGAACTTTCTAGGAACCAAAGGCAAGATATTATGGAAAATATGAAGGATGAATTTGATAATGATTCATTTGATCAGATCAAGTATCTTGAACAGAAAAAAGAAGCATTGAAGAAGTAAAATGAAACTACTTCTATTCAAATGGCTAAATAAATTCAACAAGAGAGATGGAAAAACCAAAATTGAAGAGATCTTAAAGAATGCAAATATTCAGATGGGAAAGATGTAGGTTGAATTTGATGACTAAAGAATCAAGTATTAGGAATTGGATAAATACAACCAAATCATTAAAGGATAACTTGTGGAGGATGATAAACACATTAAAATACTTCATACGACTAGTGACAAGATGGATGAACAAAGAGAAAGACAAAAACTGAAAGGAGACATGACATGATTTGGTTTTAATGAAGCTGAATGCTCTAAATCTAAAGAAAAGACAAATGAAGAAAGACCTACAAAAGAAGAACCTAGAGAGCATATAACACCATTCAGAGGTAGATGCTTTTGATGTAACAAAGTTGGTCACATGAAGAGGAATTGTAGAGGTAAATCTCCTTACAATCCATTTTCTAGTTATTGTTTTAATTGTTATGCATATGGGCACAAGAAGGAAGAATGCAGGAAACTTGATCAATCCAACACCAAGAAAGATTATATTAGAGAGGAAATTGCAACTAGGATTACATGTTACAAGTGCAACAGGTTAATTAGAAGATATCATATCCTACATGCTACAAATGTAATAATAAAGGACATATAGAAAAATTTTGCAGGTGTAATGGAGCTGAAAATAGAAGAGGACCATCACATATAGTTGTGAAGAAGAATGTTGGTGCTGTTGGAAAAAAATTAACACAATATATGAATGAATTTGACAATCATTTTAGGAAGGCAAGAGATATATATTGTGGAAAGGTGTGGAAAGTGAAGGAACAAAGTGATACCAAGTTTTAGGGAGAGTTTGTAGATGCTACAGAGTCTTTACCTGATGCTAACACTGCTACATTAACCTAGATGGCCAAGAATAGCCTTAGGGGGAGATTTGAAGAAGTATAAAAGAAATATATCCAGCCACTATGTATGTGTAATAAGATTTTGTGAGATTATGCAGAGTATATATGTTTGGTTTGAAGTACCTATCTAAGATCACATAGTTATACACATTGTATCTTGTGATCACCAAATTGATGGTCGACTAGATTGGTGAATACTTATAAGTTCATTGGAAAATGTGTCAATCCTTACATGGAAAAGTATAAGTTTATTTGCTTGAATATATCTAATCACTATTTGAGTAGATTTGAAGGAGACCACATAAACAAGCAAGGAAGCTTGGGCTCTTTGTAATCGCCAAGCGTGCATACCTAGATTCATCAAAGAAAGGGTATTTTTTATTAGTTGTGAATATTTGATTACTATGGATGCTTCATATATATTTGATGTTAGTGAATGAACAAGGTAAAAATTCAAGAAAAATCCCTTCAAGTCTACTAAAGATGATCTCGAAGGTGCATTTTTTCAAACACCCTACAACATGCTTCATGTGGAATACATTAGGGCATACATTCACTGCAAGTATGAGTCATTAGGAGACTTTCAAGTCTGTATAGAGATGAAAGATATGATAAAGGAGGAGAAAACTTGGAAAGATGAGTTCGCACATTTGCATAACCTCACTGTGATGTGAATGATGGAACTCTATGAGTTTGAAGAAGAAGAGTGGATCAAGATTGTTTTGAGAAGAGTTCATGATCAATTTCTCTACATTGGTGAGTAGATTGTGAAGATTTGTAGTGAATTGATCCATGATATAAATGGTTTGGACAATTTTGGCATTACCCCCATTGTAGAGAAGAACATAAAGAAATAGGCAGAAACCCTAACACATTCTAGATGGTATAAAAGGGCAATAACCGTAGACGACATCTTTTAGCAAGATGTGAGATTAGCTTCTATGATTTTAGGATATAAAATTCACTATAGAATCCAACCTAATTAATTCTCTACGGGAGTCATTATGATGGCCTATAAGATGGTGAAAGATAATACGAAATACAATCTATGCAAAGTTCTTACATAGCAATTTATGGATAATGTCAAGCAGGTCAAGAAAGATAAGTCTAATGAATTTAGGTTTGGGTCTTTAGTGATTCATATCTATATTCATATAGTTCATAAATTCCCTAGAATGCACCCTAGAGAATGGAAAGACATTGAACTATAGGTATTCAAGTCTCTAACAGCTATAGAAGATATAATAGTACTTGGGTAGATGGAGAATTATTTTCTATGATCAAAATTATGCAGAAGAAAATGAAGGAGCGGATAAGAATCCCTAAATAATTGGTTGATAAATACAAGGATACAATTTGTTTCATTGTTGAAAATATTGGAAATATAATATGGGAAAGAAGCAACTGAGAGGGGGGTGAATTAGATTTATAAAACTTCTACCAATTCTAAACAAACCAATTCAACCATGTATTCATAAACATAAAATGAAATCTTGTAAAGATTAACATGTAATTATGAATACATGACACAAATATTTTGGTAACCTGGAAACCCTTGAAGGTAAAATTGGGGTGGGGATGACACCCACAAATATTCACTACTGCAGTAATAAAGTGTTCCTGTTAGGGATACAAAGTTTTGATCACTTCTGATGATCTACCCTGTGAGGGGTTTCCCTGTTAAGAACTTATAGACTTATACATATACCTTGTTAAAGGATTTAAACTTACAACAAAGTAAGCACTCAGTTAAGAGAATTACAAAGGCCTATTAGGACCACTCTATTAAGAGATTTACAAAGGTCTATTAGGACTGCCCTATTAAGAGATTTACCCTACTTGACTTGTTAGAATGTATCAATACCTGATCCTTTAGTCTGTACTACAAATGATGATAACAGATCTCCTCTTTCCAACTCTTAACCATTCTCTCAATCTGATTTGTTTCTTTTCTTCTCTTCACTACTCTCCTTGGTCACTCTATTTGATCAATGCTTCAGATATGAAAAACCTGCATATACCTGTGATCTCTTCCCTTCACATCCACATCCAAACATACAATCTCTAACACACACAGATTAGGGTTTGAAGAATCCCATATATAGATCATCCAGATCAAGATAAATGATCTAGATCCATCATCTTTTTCTTCTTAGGAATCCCTAATTTTGATTGGTTGCATGGCTTTCATAGGGATCCATGATCATAAAAATAACCCATAATTAATGCATTAAATCTCCGTGCATGATCATTAAATGTTCCATAGAATTCAGCCAAAATGGTTTACCTTGGTGTTTCTGTCATTCCAAACACATATACAAAAAAAAAATTCCTTGGCATAACCAAAAATTGGTGCTTAGTCAATACTATCTCGCTCAAATTAACTATATGTTGTTGTTCAACACTAACTCTTCTATGTAACTCAGAAATCATTTTTTCAGCATCCATTGAGTACTGGGTGACCTATGAATTTCTTGACAGTAACTACTACTCATTCTTGACGTTAGTGGGATGGCTCGATCGCAATGATGACCAAGCAACCTGCCTTGATTATGACTAAGTGTGGGACAATAATAGACATCAAAACTTCGAGATCAACAATCTCCCCCTTTTTCATTAGTGGAAAAACACTTTTTCATGACTCTTCAGTCCTTTACAAAAAAAAAACTGGTACTCAAAATAACTTCAGAACTTAGAACTCCCCCTAGGCTTCTGACTAGGTCTTTCTCCATAAATACTTCACTACCTATAAAACATATGTACATACATACTTACATTTCCCCCTATTGAATCTTATGATATTCCCCCTTGTTTTTGTCCTTCTTATCACTTTTCTCTATTGGGGTCGTTGGGGTCAAACCATACATTTCCATAAATGGTTTATGGATCTATAATATCATTGCTAATGTGTTATCCCAACTTTTCTCTACAGATTCCAAAACTTGAAACTTGATTTATATCTTGGCATCTATATTAATTAGACTCTTTGTAATGTTCAAAGGTGGATCTTTTTGTGCTAGTTCCTTTACCACTTTCACCTCTTTTTGCATAACCTCCAAATGAGGTATCAACATTGTCTGAATTGAAATCAATTTTTCCCTTATTCTTCCATCATTAGCAATAAGCTCGGATAGTCTCCCTTGGACATGTGTCAACCTACTAAAACAAAAATAAATTGAACTTGTATCCATGCTTAGTGACTGTCATGTTGACTTTAAATCTATTTGTAGCTTCTAAATAAGCTATTTATTCTCCTTTGTAAAGAATTAAGTATCACATAGTTGTTTGTATAAGAGAGAACATTTTCTTACACTTCTTCTAAGTTTCTTACCAGATTAGAAAGTGCAACCTTCTTCTCGGTAACCTTTTCTACAACTTTCTCAAGTACCTTGGTCTCAAATGTTCTCTCACATCATTGCATGAGTTTTTGATTTGCATCTATGTCATCGGTGTTTACCTTATGAACAATATGAACAAGTTGTTCCAAGATAGGTGCTTTCTCATTCAGGTCTTGAAATTCAAATGCATAAACAAAGATTTATTTTATTTCATGTAATACCTTCTTCTATTGATGCTCTCATTTCAATTATTTTTTCTTCCTCTTCCTGTTCAGTAAGTCTTGCAAGATTAGCATTTGTTTGTAAGATAAGTTATCAGTATCCCATTTTGGAATGACTAGAACTTTGTCAAGTCTAACTTCAGAGCTCTTATCCTTCTTATTATTATGTTATTTCTTCTTCATTGGCTCTAGAGAGCTGCTACTTAGTTTGTGTTCAACTTTCAGAATACTAGTATCACCACTAATTGATGCTATCTCCTTCTGAGTATTACAGATATTCTTGGTAGATGTATCAATAGTCTTAACTTTAGTAAATAATAGAGGAGTAAAATTAGGTAATTGTACCAATTCTTGAATGACCTCTTCCTCCTTAGGTTCTTGTTTCTTCTTGGTCTCAAGAGTCTTGTTCACCTCTGTGACTTATTCAAATGATTTAGAGATATCTAATGTAGACTTTTCTACTTGTTCTTCTTTTTTTATCTCCCTCTGCATTGTCTTCAAGGTCGACCTTGGTAGGTGAGTCTAGAATTATGAGTGCCTCATTTCCCTATTCCTTGACATTCAAACTGTGTGTTTCCTCATCAACTATTAATTCCTCAATTTGTTCTTCCTCAACTTTATCTTTCTCCTTATCTACAACATCTTCCTTCATCTCATCCTCAACAATGTCTATCATTTCATCTTGAATATCATCATGTATTTTATCCTCAGTATTATCTATCTCATCAATGTCTTATTTTTTGTCAAGCTCAACTTGTGTAGATGTGCCTTCATCTTTATTCTTGTCAACTATTAATCCAAAGATGATCTTACATATCCTTTGTGTTTTTTGCACAACACCTTCAACATTATTCTTTAGTATGGAATAGAATCTCAATTTAGGAATGAATCTGTTCCTATGTTGATCCATAATTTTAGCTTTTTTCTTCTTTGTTAACTCCAACATAATTTGAGCTAATGCTCCTTATCTAATTTTCCTTTCTATCATCATGGCATGCTGCCATCTCTCATCAATTTTGTTTTCTAATTCATCAGGGACTAGGTTCTCAATCTCCAAAGGTGTCATCTTATATAATACTAACATGTCCATCATATATTATTCTATCTTAGGCTTATTAGATTTGCTTAATTTCTCAAACTTAATAAACTTATAACTTGACAAACCTACTAAATTCTGGATGTTGTGACAAATTTCATCAACATTAGAAGTGTGTCTTTGTGTTTCAACTTTGAACTTGTTGATGTTCTTGGTTTCTATCAGTTCTTCATCTTCTACATCTTTACCCATAATATAATTTCTTCTCATCTTCCTTTTAGGGTGGCTTGACTCAAATCTAGTTTGAAATTGTTTTCTCTTTCCTGAGCTTACCCCTTCAATATCTTTTACCAACTTCTTCTTTGGTGGATTAACATATATAGTAATTGCTGATGCTCTGGTTCTTGGTCGATATGTGGAAGGAGGAGTAGATTTCTATTGTGAAGTTCTCTTCTTTGCTGGATCGACAACCATCACTTTCTTTCCCTTTTTTTCCACTTCCACATCATTATCACTTTCCTCAAAATCACTAGATTGGTCCTCTCCTTGACTTGTTGTGATCTGTACTTTTGCATCTTCTTCTTGTTCTCCTTCTCCTAACATTTTCCCAAGATTCTTCACAATTGTTTTTCTCTTCCTCTCCATTGTTATAGCCTTCAAATTTGAAGTTATCTTTGTTTTAGTTTCATCATAGTTTCCAAATCTCTTGGCCTTTCTATCAATTTCCTCTGCAAGTAGAAATATGATAGCTCCAGATGTTTTATCTATGTTTACTTCAAAGGGTAATGGCCTTAGCCATGCTACCCTTGGTACTATAGCCTACATATAGGTTTTATTAGTGTCAACTAAAAAGAAAACATCATTTTAATGTTTCTGCACTAGTGATACCTGTATGTGTTAATTTTGGCCTTGTTAATCAACCACACACTTCAACATAGTCCTTCTTCACCAGGTACACACAAGACTGAATATGAGATTATTCATCTTATCTGCCTACGTCATTCGACCTGTTGCCTTCTATCTAGATGGGGTTTTTGAAATTGCTCTCAGGACGAGAGTCTCACAACCATGGACCAATCTAAGAATGAAGGATTTATCATGATAAATGTGATGCAATGCAAGATTATGCTAAGAAATGAAATATGAGAAATTAAGCTAAGACATGATTTCAATGCAATTTAGTCTAGAAATTGAAACTATCTTATTGCAAAAATGAAGTTATTCTATATGAGATATTAAGAAATGAGACAACAATTCGGTATTCTAACATTGCATACTTTCTCTAATAATTCAGGGGATAATCAGGGGGTTTTGAATAAAGAATGAGAGTTCTTTTATAGACTCTGAGAGGATCAGAATAGAAACTTTCCTTTTTTTGAAATAAAACAAATAGAAAAGAAAATTAAAAACAGAAAGCTTTATTGAAAAGAATTCAATAAATTGTTTTCTTCCTTTTTTAACTATTTTCTTTCTTTGATTTAATATTGTTTTATTTGAATTTAATTGTTTTATTTCTCTTTAAAGCATAATAAATTCAAAGTTTCCATTTCTGAATAGAGATAAGATTTTTGAGAGAATATCTAATTAATT
>MU223713.1:1823714-1895890 GCA_018584345.1 Thuja plicata | reverse complement strand
CTAATGTGTGATAAGGCACACTAAGACCCCTAGAAAGATTCTATGACCCCTTTTGACCCATTTGAATGCTCAAATGTGTCCTAAGAGATCCTACGACCCATTAGGGCACACTTGACCATTCAAATGTGTCAAAAGGGGTCATGGGGTCTTCCTAGGGGTCATAGTACGTGAAAAGGCATACTAGGACCCCTAGAAAGACCCCATGACCCTTTTTGATCTATTTGAATGTTCAAGTGTGTCCTATGGGGTCCTACGACACCTTAGGACACATTTGAGCATTCAAATATGTCAAAAGGGGTCATGGGGTCTTCCTAGGGGTTCTAATGCATGATAACACGTACTAGGACCCCCAGGAAGACCCCATGACCACTTTCACCCATTTAAATACTCAAGTGTATCCTAAGGGGTCCTATGACCCCTTAAGACACACTTGACCATTCAAATGGGTCAAAAGGGTTTGTGGGTCTTCCAAGTCCCAATGCGTGATAAGGCATACTAGGACCCCTAGAAAGACCCTATGACCCTTTTTGACCGATTTGAATGTTTAAATGTGTCCTAAGGGGTCCTATGACCCCTTAGAACACACTTAACCATTCAAATGTGTCAAAAAGGGTCATGGGGTCTTTCTAGGGGTTGTAGTATGTGAAAAGGCATACTAGGACCCCCAAAAAGACCCCATGACCCTTTTCGACCAATTTGAATGTTCAAGTGTGTCCTAGGGGGTCCTACGACCCCTTAGGACACTTTTGAGCATTCAAATATCTTGAAAGTGGTCATGAGGTCTTCGTAGGGGTCCTAAGGTGTGATAAGGCATAGTAGGACTCTCAGGAAGACCTTATGACCCCTTTCAACCCATTTGAAAGTTCAAGTGTGTCATAAGCAGTCTTATGACCCCTTGGGAAACACTTGAGCATTTAAATGGGTCAGAAGGGGTCGTGGGGTCTTCCTAGGGGTCCTAATGCGTGATAAGGTGTACTAGGACCCTCAGAAAGACCCCATGACCCATTTTTACCCGTTTGAATGTTCAAATGTGTCGTAAGAGGTCCTATGACCCTTTAGGACACATTTGAGCATTCTAATGTGTTGAAAGGGGTCATGGGGACTTCCAAGGGGTCCTAGTATGTCTTACCACATATTAAGACCTGTAGGAAGTCCCCATGACCCCTTTCGACATACGAGAACACTCAAGTGTGTCCCAAGGGGTCCTAGTAGGCCTTATTATGCATTAGGACCCCTAGGAAGTGCCCATGACCCCTTTTGACACATTGGAATATTGAAGTGTGTCCCAAGAGGTACTACGACCCCTTAGGACACACTTGAGTTTTCTAATGTGTCGAAAGAGGTCATGTGGACTTCATAAGGGACAATTGTGGTTTGTAACTTTTGGTTTATAATTTGGGACATAATTGAGTGTTCTAATGTATCTCTGAGGGTCATTGGGACACACTTGAGTGTTCCAATATGTCAAAAGGGGTCATAGGGAATTTCCATGACCCCTTTTGAAATATTGGAATACTCAAGTGTGTCTCAAGAGGTCGTAGGACCCCTTGAGACACAATTGAGTGTTTTAATGTCTTCTCGGGGGTCAAAGAGAGACCTTAGAGGTCCTAGTACACCTTATCACGGTCGTAGGACCCCTAGAAAGTCCCATGACCCCTTTTAACACATTGGAACACTTAAGTGTGTTCCAAGAGATCGTAGGACCCCCTATGATACACTTGTGTATTTCAATGTGTTCCCTAGGGTCAAAAAGGGTCCTAAGGGGTCATAGTACACCTTCTCACACATTGGAACCCCTAGGAAGACCCCATTACCCCTTTTGAAATATTAGAACACTCAAGTGTGTCCCTAGAGGTTGTAGGACCCTTTGAAACACATGTGAGTTTTCCAATATGTCCCCTAGGGTCAAATAGGGTCCTCATGGGTCCTAGTACACCTTCTCATATGTTAGGACCTTGAGAAAGACCCCATGACCCCTTTTGACACATTGGAACACTCAAGTGTGTCCCAAGAGGTCATAGGACCCCTTGAGATAGACTTGAGTGTTCTAATGTGTCCCTGGGGGTCACAGAGGGTCCTAAGAGGTCGTAGTACACCTTGTCATGTGTTAGGACCCCTAAGAAGTCCCTCTTTGATCCCCGGGGACACATTAGAATACTCAAGTGTGTTCCAATGGGTCGTAGGACTCCTTTGGACACACTTGAGTTTTCTAATGTGTCTCTAGGAGTCAAAGAGGGACCTAAGGGGTACATGTTAAGACCCCTAGGAATCCTGTATGACCCCTTTGGAAACCTTTGGATGCCTCATACTGGTGTAATTAACCTATTTACTAATATGTCATATATATATATATATATGAAGATATTATGTGATATATTGTAAAAAATATATTAATATATAATATTTAATATATATAGATATTATATAATATTTTATATATATAGATATTATATAATATTTTATATATATATATAATACATAATCTAATATATAATTTTTGAGGGAGAAAGGGAAGGGAAAACAAATTAAGAGGGAGAAAGGGGAGGGAAAATTTAAAAATTAAAATTTTGCCATCATTTTTGGGTACCCAAAAATATTGGGTACCCGATTAGGCTCGGTAGTACTTTGTGCACCATACCTACCTGGTCAACTCTTCAAATGTTTCAAAAATGTGTTTTTCCCCTGTTTCTTTGAGTTTCAGACTTCGACCATGTAGCTAACGACTTTTTTTTACCCAAATTTGATGAAACGAAAAGGGTATCTTAAGGAGATTATCAGCTTTCTATTGATATAACTGCTGTCAAATTTTGAATTCGGTAAGTAATTATTAGTTATTTTCCAATTGAGTTACCTCTAAAGTGTTGATTTATATACTGATTGAAAAATGGCTATAACTTTCAGATGGTATAACATTTTTGAAAACCGAAAAATGCGTCACATTCTATGCTTCGCCTACTATAAGAAAAATCTTTATTTTTTTGAATTTGGTAAAGTTTTCAATGAGTTAAGGTGGTCAGACATGAGAGTTTTTTTATTCTAAAAATGTTGTAGCACATAATTCATAATTAATTTTTTTGTAGCATAAAATTACACAAAAATATGCGTCACATCTGGGAAGGAGTCTACTACTTATATATAAAATCTTATAAAAAAATTTTATCATTTGATTATGATTAAGGTGGTCAGACATACACCTACTTCTTCTTTTTTTTTCTAAAATTTTTGTACTGCTGCATTGAAATCTATATTTTTCACCAATCATATTAACTTTTTTTTCAGAAAAGGCCTAGTAGTTTAGAAACTACATTCAATTTCCTACAGATTCTATTCTTACAACTTTTTGATATTAGGTTGATAGCTAGTTCAAATTTTCATGTCAAGTTGACTAACCCTGATTTTGCTGATTTTTCATTGCCACTTAAGGGTATAGTTTGGCCCCCCATGATCTTGCACATACCCTTATGTTAGGAACTGGTGTAAAATATAGCTTTTGAGAAAATAATTTCTTACATACCTTTCTACTTAATTGTAAGTAGTGTGATCACCTGATCCATTGGATTGGGTGATCTCGGCTTTACTAGATCCACTATTGCTTACATCTTCTTCCTTGTCCCGTGTAAGATTCATTTGATTCCTTATCTGCTCAATAGTAGGTGTTGGGGCTCTGGCCTTGCAATCTCTCTTGGTATGACCAATCTTGTGACAACTATAGTAGACCATACTTCCATTCACCCAACTTTTGGATTTACCTCTAAAATGTGTACTTATAGAATTCTCTACAAAATGACAATATTCATTGCAATAATGACAACTGTGCCTTGTTTTATAATCCCAATTGAATGTGTTACCTTTCTTAGTGTATTTCCTTATTCTTGGATGTCCATTTGGATTTTGTATTGGATTCACAATCTTGGGTTCTATGACCAAATTTCTGACAATTGTAACAATTTCCTTGGAATCTAGGTGAAGTAGGTGTATTTCTAGTCTTTGACCGGCATTCATGTGCCTGATGTCCATTCTTCTTATAGTTTAAACAATTTCCATTGAATTTAGGTTTAGAATTTGACTTACTATTCTTTCTTCGACATATGTTTGTTGTGTGACCTGGTTTCTGATAGTGATAACATGTAGGCTTGTTGTTCTTTATCTTTGGATTTCTTATTTCTCCACTCTTTCATGATTCTCCTTCTTCAATGGAAGATTGGTGCTTGGTATGTCCAATTCCAGATGTGTCACTATTCCTTCTTGATGATCTTATTAGTTCCTGAAAGTATCTCAATGCTTCATTCAATTTTTTATCCTCTCAATAAGTTCTCTTTGAGATCTCAACTCATTTTTGAGTTGATTGTTCTCAAATCTCAGATATATGGTTTCAATTTCTTTTCTATTAATCTTTTGATTTGAAAATAATAGTTGGATGACCATTTCCAAATAATTTTTTGTGAGCTTCTACACATCACTAGTCCTTTCATCAAGTCTGGTAGTCATCTGTCTCTTGTATTCTTCTTCCATTGTATTCTTCTTTTGATTAATCACATCAAATAGTGTTATTGATTGAGTTTCTTGTTCTATCTTCAGACTTTTGACTTGTTCTTTCAATGTATTGTTCTTCTCTAATAGATCCGCAATCGTTGCATTACTTTCTTTTGAATCTTTATTGTGAAATAGACCTTCAGTGTCTTCTTCTTTATATAGAGTATCTTTCATCTGAGTTTCTTATTTCTTCCTAGCTATTAAGGATTTCCTCAATTATTCTCTTATTGTTTCAAGCTGCTACAGTGCTAGCTGAATATCAATCTTTTGATTTTCAATGACCTTTCCCAACTTATAAGCCCCCATTTACATGATCTGAACTCTCAAGTGGTTAGACTTCTTTTAAGAGAAAAAAGATCTGATACCAATTGTTGGAAGTCTAATATGGGAAGGTAGTAACTAGGGGGGGTGAATTAGATCTATAAATATTATACCAATTCTAAACAAATTGATTCAACAATTTATTCATAAAAATAAAATAAAATTATGTAAAGATTAACATCTAATCATGAATACATAACACAAAAATTTTGGTAACCCACAAATCCTTGAAGGTAAAACTGGGGTGGGGGTGACACCTATAAATCTTCACTACTACAGTAATAAAGTGTGCCTATTAGGGCTAGAAAGTTTTGATCACTTCTAATGATCTACCCTATGAGGATTCTGCCCTGTTAAGAGCTTATAGAATTATAAAATCTACTTTGTTAAAGGATTGAAACTTACAATAAATTAAGCACTCGGTAAATATATTTACAAAGGCATGTTAGGACCACTCTGTTAAGAGATTTACCCTGATTCACTTGTTAGAATATATCAATACCTGATCCTTTGGTCTATGCTACAAATGCTAATAACATATCTCCTCTTTCCAACTCTTAACTAATCTCTCAATCTAATTTATCTCTTTTCTTCTCTTCACTACTCTACTTAGTCACTCTGTCTGATCAATGCTTCAGATATGAAAAACTCGCATATACTCCGAATCTCTTCTCTTCACATCCACATCCAAACGTATAATCTCTAACACACAAAATAGGGTTTGGAGCATCCCATATATAGATCATTCAAATCAAGATCAATGATATAGATCCATCATCTTTTGCCTCTTACGAATCCCTACTTTTGATTGGTTGCATGGCTTGCATAGGGATCCATGATCATAAAAATAATCCATAATTAATGCATTAAATCTTTGTGCATGATCATTAAATGCTCCATAAAAGTTAGCCAAAATGGTTTACCTTGGTGTTTGTGTCATTTCAAAAACATATACAAAAAATGTTTGACTTGGCATAATCAAACATTGGTGCTCAGTTAATATTGTCTCACTCAGCATAACTATATGTTTTCACTCAGCACTAACTCTTCTATGAAACTTTGCAATCATTCTACTCGGCATCCATTGTGTACTCGGTGACCTCTTCCTTTCTTGGTAGTAAATACTACTTGGTTTGGGCCTTAATGGGATGGCTCGATTTTAGTGATATGACCAGTTCTGCAAATAGTGATAAGTTGTGACCGGGTACCAGGATACCAACCAACTCTACCTATAAAGGTTCTCTAGGAAATGAATTCTCTGGGTCTTCAAGCACCTGGGTGTTAGGTCTCGATGGTGCAAGGAAGATAATTTGGGTAGGTGACTATTTGTTTGAGGGGATAGCTGGTTTTACTCATCTTCTTCAGGGATTTCAGTAATGGGTGAAGGTTTCCTACAACATGTTATGTTTACCAAATAAATTGCAAAAGACAAACCAGAGTTAGAGTTTGTTACTTCTACTTATAGTTATGCAACATATTTAAGATATCAACGATGCTCTAATGTAAGAACTACACTAAATATTGAATACATATAGAACCAGTGATTCATACATATTCAATAGCAAGAGGAAATGAGGTCATTAATCTAAACAAAAAATTAGAGCAAAGGACATTAGAAACATACAACACAAAATGGAATCGCTAATTTTAGAGATCAGAACAACACATAACTAGTTGTCATAAGGTGTTATTCCTTCTTCATTAACTTAAAGAATTCTAGCATCACTCGTAGATACAATCATGGCTCCAAGGGAGCATTCTAAACTATCAAGAACTACTGAGCATTGAGCTCCTAAAACAACTAAAAATGAAAAGCTATCTTCTATTACTTGCTGAACTGAAAAATCATCAATTTTTTTGACCCTTGTTATGAGGTCAGACTTCTTATTTATACACATAGTTTTCCCTAAAATTAACCTAATCTAACTGTACACTCAACATATAAAATACATTATCTGATGGCTAGTACTACCTACACCACTTATAATCACCTCGAATAGAGTAGAGGTCTGACAAGACAGAGGAAGAAGACAAGAAGAGAAAGCTAGAAGAATCAACATAGAGAAGAGTGTCAGGGTATTAATAGAGGAAATCTAATCTTCCCAGTATCTGAGGAAACATGCCTCATAAATGCAAATTGTGGCTCCCTATCTTTGATGCACCAGGTAGTAAATGCGGGAGATGCACCTTGGAAGAATCACCTAACAGAGCCATCCCTCTGTCTGATATGACTTATCAGGATCACCTACCTGCTGACCCCATATTAACTGCTTGACAATGATCGGTCAGCTCCAGGGAACCTGGATGTGGATCACTATAAAAGAAAAAAAAAACTTTGGACCCAGAATTCCATAGTCTGGGAGCTTATACTCAAAGAATAAATAATTTGCAAAATTGTACCCTACAGGTAAAAATGTCCATAGTCCAGAGAACCTTACTGTGCCTTGTATGTTTTGAATGCCTCTAAAAGTTGGGGAACTCCCTCTTGGCCACCTCCAATTGTTTTCCCATATCTAGGGTGTTTCCCTTAAATTTTCTGGCCATATTTACTGCATCATGGTCCTGGAGCATCATGCAGGATAAACATGACATTTTTGGTCCATCAAAATCTCCCGAGGATCGATACCATGACTCCATCAATTCATCAAACTTCTACACAATGTAGTCCACTAGGGTACATGTATCTATACTAAAGGGATCAACTTTTGAAGCCCTTGTGACAAAATCCTTATATAAATTCTAAGAATATTCTAGTTCTGGGACTGTCTTTCAAGGCCGCTACCAGCTGCTTTCTAATCTCCAATTTGAGATCAAGTCTAGAGTGTTGAAATCAGATAAAATTGAAAGACTCTTCCCCCAAAATAGCCATCTTCATGATGGGTTCATCCCCAAGATTCATGAGTTCTCCTAATTCACTCATCAATGCCTCATATTGTTTGGTTTCTTCCTCCCATAGAAAAATGGTTCCTTTGACATGGTGCAAGATGTTACCAACCATATGCAGGTCTGAGAGTGTTTTTGTTAAGAAATGTCAGACATTTCCTACCTGATCGGCTACCCAGTCATCTACTACTTGCACTTTCTTTTTCATGTTCCTCAGTGTGTCAATATCACCCTATAGAAGCGGTGTTTTGAATGTAGAAGCTTCTAAAGGAATCATAGTTAACAATTTTGCTAGCTCTATTAGAAGCCTGAGGAGATTTGAATTGTTTTCCTTCTCCTCCTTTAGTCTCTGGGCTTGTTTATCATATCAGGCCTCAATTTCCTTGCTAGCCTCTTTTAGAAAGTCTAATTCACCCTACTTGTCCCCCGACCCCACGGGTACCTCTATAACTATATACTCCAAAACACTTACCCCTGCCTCCTCTTTGTCTAGGGGAGGTATTGCAATAACCATGACTATATCTCCACCTAGACTAGTCTAAATGGAATGAAGAGTTTGGGCCTTCTTTGGCTTGGGGATGCCTTGACTCTGGGCCATCATCTCAGCCAGGGAGAGATGGGATTTTTCCATCACTAGGGCCTTTCTCTTCTTCAACTCCACCAACCATTATGGTGGCAGGGGCATGCTTGCTGCTAGGGCCTGATTAATTGGGTCTTTCCCAGGGTTCTTCTATTCATCCCTGACATTTATAATCTCTTCAGACTCTTTCTCTTTGTTCTTGGGATCACCTGCACCATCCACCTTAGTGGTATCGATATTTTTTTCCTCAGTGCTCCCATCCTTATCAGCATTAGTGGAATCAACATCCATATCTTCAGTGTTCTCCCCCTCATTCTGTTATTATTATTGTTGTTTTCTAGCATCCTTTACCGAGACATTCTCATCCATTGACCTATCCTCCAAAGGTGGCAAAGGTGTCTGAACTGGATCTAACTATAGTGTTGCAGGGATCACCTTGCCAAATGTTACCACATGGGGTGAAGGACTACCCCGGGTGATCAAAGGTGTTTGGAGCATGGTGGATGAGGTTACAGTTACCCCCGAAGGTCTGATTTCCTCAGCCAAAGCCAACTTCTCATCTTGCACTTGCCTCTTTTCTCATATCTCAGTTTGCAGGACTGGTATCTCTTTAACATCAGGGATGTCCACCTGTTCTCGCTCTTTTTCCTTTTCTGCTTGGACCTCTTGTTCCATGAAAACTTCCTTCTCTGGTATCTCCCTTTTATTGGGGATTTTTCCACTTCATGCATGATGATCTCCTCCACCGCTTTTCCTATCTCTCTTTACAAATTTACAAGTTCATCATTCCTAAAGATGTCATTGAAATCATCATGTGGAGGGGAGGTCTCTGGGGGATTTTCTAGTTCATGGGAGTCTGGGATAATATCCACTTGGGAGATGTTTGGCATCCCAAGATCTGTATCTGCCCTTGGTGGAGGGATATTTTTTCTTTTCTTCTTCCTCATTGTCACCAATGGGGGTCCAACATCCAAAATGGCCACACTCTTATCATCCACTCCTGTCCCCACTGCTCAAACCATAAGTTCTGCAAGTGAAGGGGAGCTAGAAGGGAGGGTAGGTTCTGTCAGAGTGATTGGGATGCCAAGCTGGGTTCTTATTGCTTCTTTCATCTAATGGGACACTGCTAGCTGAAGGTGAACCTATTCCATAATAGGAACTAAAACTGTAGATGGGACCTATGCCGAGGTATCAACTTTTATTTTTCCTTTGACCCCACCTTTCCCAGAGGTTCTGGATTTGGAAGTGGGTCCCTCCAAAAATGGGCCATATGTGAAACCTTTTCAAACTCATGTAAAGCAAGGGCCTGGGTGATAATAGTAGAATTAGAGAACTGAGGGATCCCTAGTCCCAAAGAGAATGTTGCAGTGTCTAGAGACACTAAGGGAATTGGGTAGCCCGAGGGAAGAGGAGTGGCAAGCATCATAGCCCAGATGGTTGTGTTGTAGTGTTCCACCAATATAAGTATGAGCTCTAGAGCCTGCACTAAGTAGGGGAAGAAGGCAGCTTTGAGGATTCTAAAGGCTGCCACATTTAGTGCCATCTAATCTCTGGCCTTGCACTATATAAACATAATTTTTTCCAAGGCTTGCAATTTGACCCATGCTCTGACACTTGTGTTGGTGATCATCTATAACTTGGAATCTACTTTAGATCCCATAATAGTGCCTTCCTCAAAATATTTTTCAGTTAGTGGAAGATTTTCTAAGGCCTTCTTGGCCTTGGTCCTGGCAGCTACCCTCATTGAAGTGGTAGGGATTTCCAGACTCCCAAGAGGAGAAGATGCTTCAAACATGATGGATTTGTGAGTTTATCGGCAACCTGCAAGACCGGAAAATTGTCAATATGGATAAAAAACAATAGAATTCTAGGCACATTTGTTCCTGAAAAGGTGTTAGTTTGCATCAAACCTTGAAAATATATTAAACGAAATGACTTGTTTTAGAATTTGATCAATGTCTTGGGGTTCCAAGGATTCTAGCTCATGTAGTGAATGAAGTGAAGGTCAAAGTGGAACATGGGACCCAGAGTTTAGAAAATTGACCGTTATCGACATCACCAATAATTAGCCATACTAGGATGACATATAGTGTCATGTGGTCATGCAATAAAGGGAGTAATGGAATTAAAGGCGACAGTTTTTCTAACATGCAAAGGAAAAAATGCGACTTGGGCCACTTTTGAATTCTTGCACATGGGGAAATTAACCCCGCCATCAAAGAAGAGATGACGGAGCAGAGAGAAAGTTTGCAAACTCATACAGGTGAGGTATTGAGTTTGAATTTTTAGGCACCAAGTTGGAAATTTCAACATTTTATCACATGCAAAGGGGCATGATGAGCTCACCACCAGATGGGGGGGGGAATATACAAAAACTCATAGAAACTACAAATTCTTATGCACATAGGGCTGAAGAAGAACTTATAGACCAACCCAAAAATGGACTTACTGACAGATACCTACAAACTAATAGAAATTTACAAAACCTACCAAAAATGTACAAGCATTACATTGTTTTACAACCACATAGAGGGAAGGAAATCCTCTGGAAGAGCCATCCCCCCAACGGGAAGTGACGACCAAGAACATAATTAAAAATAGAGAAAACAAAGGGAAAGAAACCCAAAAAAAGACCAGAAAGCAAAGAGGAGGAACCAGAAGGGCCTACCTTAGAAATGAGAGATGTGAGAGTAAAAGCATGGGAGGTGCTTGGAAAATGAATAGCTTTGAATCACCATGAACACATAATTTCCAGTCACTGTTAAGCACTATTTAAGCTTTGGGAACAAATCGCACTTAGCTACTATCGAAATCACTCTAATCACTTTGAATTGCTCTAGGGTAATTTGTTTGCGGTGAATGTAACAATAACTAGTGAAACTCTATTTATACCCCTAGGGTAAAAAAATACCACTTCTCCTTATGTGAATCCCAAGAAAGGAAAACCTTCAGACTTTGGGCCTAGGGATCCCATGTAACCACACCCTCTAATAGAAGAGGAGGTAAGGAAAGCCGATCCCAAAGTCTGAAATTTAGTCGGCACAAAGAAGACAAAAACACTCTAGGACCGAGTCTTGAAAGAAGAGAAACCAAGAAGAAAATAAAACAATGACCCCTCATAAGCAAAGGCTAGAATAAAACAATAGGAAAAGAAATAAGAAAAAAGAAAAAAGGGGGACACAACATTTTTCCAAAAAAATGTAAGGACGGGTATGTAGGGCATAACAAATGGTGACTCATTGGGATGAATGCCTTAGTGCATTTGAGAACTACATAATCTCTAGTTAGCAAAACCAAAATTCACCTTTACCTAGAGTATTCTGCTTGCCAGACATGAGGTGTCTGAGAAAATATGACTCATCATTGATTCAATCCTTTAGTCTTTTGTCAGCTATGAGGTGTGTGCTTTGTAAAAAAATCAAGCCGATGATTTATGAGAGAAGCAGAGAGGAGGCACTGAATATACTAAACCAAAATCATTACATCTTACATGATCCCTCAAATACTAGAATTCTCTATTCCTTAGCTCTTCCTTTCTTTTATTTTCTTTCATAGATGGGGAAGGTGGTACTTCTTTCACTGTGAACCTTAAGCTTAGCTAATTTTTACGGTGGTACTTCTTTCACCTTGCCATCCATTTTAATTTGCTGAATAGGAGAGACATTCCAGACCTAGGATATTTTTATGATTTTTAGACTTGGCCAATAATTGATGCAACTGATCTTCTCTTAGGGTCCATGTGATTACTTGCTTCTTAGCTTTTTTGTTAACTCATGTCAAGAATTTCAATATATGAATTTGATGAAGATTACCCATAACCTTTTACCATACAATCAAAATAACTCTAAAGTGCAGATAAGTTCCACCATGCTAACAATAGATTCTAGACTATCCAAAATGCATAAGGTACCATTGTAGGGACTAGATTTCATGCAAAGCATACCTATCTACAAGAAGATGACAACATCCTGAGAACCCAAAAAACAAGACGCAAAGAAAAAAACTAAAACCAAAGGAAAAAGAAACAAGAAAGAAGGAGGTCCCAGAAGAATACCAAAAAACTATTTATAAGGACAAGGTACTCCCAAGGAGTACTGAGAAATGATATTTATAGGTGGGAAAACCATTACATATAATACAACTTTGGGCAAACTTACTACTTGCCTCATTCAAAGTAGTGTTTGAGAAATTTTCCATTGACAACCAATGGGATGGCTTCTCTAGTCATTGTATTGAGGTGATAAGTATTAGCCCCACAAATTTCTAAAATTAGGTATGGTCTACACCAGAGCCTTTGAAATTTGGTGTGCTTCCCTTTCTCTACCTAGGCCTTGTCCCATAGAAGGACTAGGTCTGTAACCCGAAAGGCTTTGTATTGTGATCTCCAGTCAAACTATCACTTAACAACTACTTGGTGATGCAAAAAATGTTCCATTTCTGTGTCTTTGTTCCTCAAGTCTCACCAAGTTTAGGAGCTGAACCTCCATAATGTTGTCCTAGTTGCTAAATTCCTACATAAACTATAAAACTGGGATTTGTAAGTTGATAGGAAATACAAGATTCTAGCCATAAACCAGATGAAATGGGGAATTCCCCAGGGCTGCCTTGATCCTAATGCGGTCCACCCAAAGAGCAAACCTAAGATTTTGGTGCCAGTCTTGGGGGTTCTATTCTAACAAATGTTTGATCACCTCCAGTAGATTTTTATTAGTAGATTCAGCCACACCATTATCCTGGGGATAATAGTTTCTTGAGAACTTCAAGGTGATCTTTCTCTCATAGGTCCATTATAGTAACTGTGCTAAAGAAAATGTCAGACCATTGTCACATACTATAGCAAAGGGCATTTTGTATCTGATGACTATGTTTTCTTCGAAGAAATTGATAACCACATCTGTTATCTTGTTCTTGCATGGAATTACCTCAAACCACCAGGTATAGTAATCAGTCACAGTCAGGATATACTGGTGGCTGGCAGATGAGTTGGGGTTTATTTCCTTGATAAAATTGAATGCCCATTGGGAAAAGGGTCAAAATTCAAAGACCAATTACAAAGGCATGTTCGGGTTTCACTCGTGATGGGCTATAGTTTGCAAGTGTGACACTTCCTCATGTGAGTGTAGACATCTTTAAAGATGAAGGGTCAGTAGTATCCAGCTTGGAGAATTTGGTGGGCAATGGCCTTAGCTAAGACATGCCCAGTTCTAAACTACCTATGGAATTATTCTATGATTTTGGAAGCTTGGTCCCTATCTATACACTAGAGGTAAATACCTTAAAAATTATTGCGAAAAAGTATTCCATTTTTTATCATGAAATGTGCACTTTTTAGTCACAGGGCACGATATTTTTTGGGGGTAAGCCCCTCTGGGCATCTGTTATTGAGTAACATATATACCAGGTTGGCATACCATGGGTCTTGAGTGATGGACTTCACCATATAAGTTTAACATTCACTGTTTGGAGTTACTTTTGCCATCGCTCTACATAGTCCCTGGCCTTAGACTATCTTCATTGGTTGCATCTCTAGATCATAGTCTTGGAGGATGGCCATCCATTTCCACTAGCTTTCACCCAGTTCACTCTGCAGTAGTAAATATTTAACATCTTATCCTAGAATGATAGCATGCACTTTGCTCTGGAGAATATAGTGCTGGAATTTCTTCATGGCCCAAACTAGAGAAAAAGCCTATTTTTCCAAAGGCATATATCAGACTTTGACATTTTTGAAGGGGAAGCTCATGAAAGCAATGGGTCATTCTTCCCCTTCAACTTTATGGGTTGGGACTGCCACTACTAAATGTGGTGAAGCAAAGGAGTATATGTGAAATGGGAGGGAATAGTCCAGACTAGCCAGAATTGGTGCCTCCACTATGCTTTACTTGATCTGGGAAAAGGCTCACTTCACTTCGAGGATCCAATAAATATTAATATCTTTCTTCATCATGTCATTGAGTGGTTTAACTATCTTGGAAAATCTAGTAATGAACCATCGGAAAAAGTTTATCTTTCTAAATAAAGATCTCATTTCATTTTTAGTGCCAGGAATTTATAAATTCAACAGTGCTTCAACTCTCTCAGGGTCAATGGATATCCCCTTCTCAGAGAATATATGCCCAAGAAACTTCCCTTCAGTGACCCTGAATATGCATTTCTTAGGGTTGAGGGAGATACCATATTGGTGACATCTCTCACAAATCTAGGCAAGGTGGGCGGAATGATCATGCCTATCCAAGGAAAAGACTGTTAAACCATCCATATAGATGATTATGCATTTTTTTACCAGGCCCTCGAATGCAATGTCCATATCCTTTTGAAATGTGGCCCCCATTTTGATGAGGCCAAAGGGAATTCTTCAGTATGAAAATGTTCTCCACTTGGTGGTGAACGTTATTTTATCTCTATCCTTTAATTTAACCATAAACTGGTTATACTATCCTTTAATTTAACCATAAATTGGTTATATGAGCTATAAGAGAGAATGTTAAGCTGAAGGATGAAGTCACAGAATCAAATCAAGAGAATGATATTTCAGTCCTTAAAAAGTGGAATATAAATGGAAAACTTGATAAAAAGATCACCAATGACAATAGAGAAAATGCAAGATGGGACTGTCCTCCAAAGGGTTGGCATAAAGTGAACTTCGACGGGGCCTCTAAGGGAAACCTAGGAGTTGCTGGTTGTGGGATTGTTATTAGAGATGAAAATGGTGTCTGTACTGGTATCAAAACCATACCTATTGGCCAACAAACTAACCATATGGCTGAAGCCTGTGCGGCTCTTCAAGGTGTTAGATTTGCTAAAGAGAAAGGTTGTTCTAAACTATGGGTCGAAGGAGATTCTCTCAACATAATCAAATGTTTAAATAATGAAGTTCCCGCATCCTGGAAAATACAAAATACTATTCAAAAAGCAAGGGAGATAATAACATCTTTTGAGTGTTGTATTATAACACATAATTACCGCAAAGCTAATGGCATAGATGACTGGGCGGCCAATTGCGCAAGTAGAAGCGATGAGGTGGATCAGTGGAATGATGAAAATAAGCTGCCTATTGAAGTGAAGTTAATGCTCAAGGACGAGCACTGGAAGAGTCGTCAGAAATTTATCATTAATGGAAAGTTATTTTAAAATCAATGATAATCAGGAAAGGTGTCATTATTTCCATCAAAGGTGGCAGTATAAGGCTATCATTTTAAGTTGGATTTGGCACGTATTATGGGTCATTTTCTACTCTCGAAAAGAAGTTTTTGGCATTACCTGTAGAGTTGAGAACAATATTTACAGAAATTGCAGAGAGACAATGGGAGGGAATAAGAAGCGCATTGAACCTGTGAGCTGTAGCAAATGGAAAAGGAACGAGGAGGTGTGGAGGATATTGAAAGATGGTGGCCTCGCTGTTTATTTGGAGCGCTTGCATGGGGGAGACCCAAATATCACTAGGATTTTTTAGAAAACCTGGAAGGAGGGGAAGATCTTAGTGGATGGTGAATATATGGAAGTAACAAAGGATATTGTCACTGAAGCTACGGGAATGGAAACAGAGGGGCTCAAGTTCTACCGAGACAGGATTATATCTGATAAAGCCTGGGAGACTTTCCTGGTAAATGAGAAAGAAAAGAAGAGACTGGTGAAGATTGATACCTCTTACCACAACCCTAAATGGATATCTAGGCCATGGAGGTATGTACTGTATGTCCTCATTAGTTACATAACACTAGATGGTAGGTTCACCAGAGCTACAGGGCATCATTTTATGCTTTTAAATCACTTTAGACATAAGGTGAAGATCAGTTTACCTTATTATTTGCTTAGTTCATTAGAATCCACTATTACTAGCTACCAGAAAGATCCCAAGGGGGACCATGCTTCACACCAGGGACTCATGCTGTTGGTCTATGAGGTGATGAAAGCTAAAAAATAGGCTAGGTCTGTGGAGAAGAAGAAAATAAAAGATACGGAGGAAACAGAAGGGGAGGAGGAAGACAAAATGTTTAAGGAAAACACGGAAAGTGAAGGAGAGGAAAAAGGTTTCTCTACCCCAATAAATAAGAAAAGGGGTAACCCTAAAAAGAAGAAGAAAAATAGCCATGAAGAGTCAGAAACAGAGGAAAGTGATGAGGATTGGGAGATAGAAAATAGAAAACAAAAGGGTAAAGCTAAAACCCAGAAGACTACTTTGACTGCTGATTCGGAGTTCGAGGCTGAAATGGGGGTGGGAAACAAAAAGAAAAAATAGAGGAATTCCCAGATGGAGGATTCTGAAACTGAGACAGAGAACGAGACAAGTAAAAAGGAGGGTAAAAAAAGGAAGAGAGTTGAGGGGAAAGAGACCCGCAGAAATTATAATACAAGTTCCAGAAGAATTGTGCTCACCTCTGATGAGGAAGATAAAACCTCTGATATGAGGAAGATGCAGAAAAAAGTTGACAGAGAGAAGGAAAAAGATGACACGGAGATCAAAATGAGAGAGCTGAAAACTAACAATCAGAAGGAGGATGTCTTTATGGAGAAGAATAAAGATAGGGATTCTGGGTTCATGGAACACCCTCAAAATATGGAAAAAAGAGAATCTGATAAGAAAAATAATAAAGACATTATTGATGATTTTTCTGGTTTCATTAAAATTATGTATAATGATCAGATTACTCTTAAAAATCAAGTTGAGAAAACTCAGGAAGAGATGAAAATTCTTAACAAAATGGGGATAGGGGATAAACCAGTGGCGGAATGTCTGAAGGAAATGAGGGATGTTGTCGGCAATTTAGAAGCTCAGGTTGAATATGCCAACAAGTTGGAAAGCATGGAAAAATAAATCAATCAAATTAAAGACAACATGGAAAAGGACAACAGGGATGATGATATTAAGAGTCTGCATAAAAAAATTAAAAGATTGGAAACATCTGTGAAGAAAATTGGTGAACAATGTCTGGTAAGCTTGAAAGCCTACTGTGGTCATGCTCAAATCCTCATGGATAAATTGGAATTGATCAAAAAGGAAAAAGACAGCAGCAATGTGGAGAAGATGGGACCGGGATCACGAACCAGAGCCAGTGCGAAGAAAAACAGCCCTAAGGAGGACAAAGAGACTGAGGAGCTGAAAACTTCAGTTAATAATATGCAACTCATGGTCCTTGAAGAAGAAGAGATGGTTAAAGATATGTAATTGTTTTCTTCTTTGTTTTTTTTGGGTGGTCTTTTTTGCTGTCCCTGCTGTTTCCTGTCTTTTCTTTGGGACTTTTTTATGGTTGACTTGCTGTGTTGCTGCTCCTTTCTATTTTGATGCATTGGCATAGCTGTTTATGCTTTTAATACTGTGTATCTTTAATTCTAGGTTGCAGGTCCTTGTAAAACCTGCTGATTACTTTGGTTTGTAAAGGTTTCGGGTCCTTGTAAAACCTGTTTTTTATTAATCATAACCATAAACTGGTTATATCTAGAGTACCCATCCAAGAAGGACATCATTCAGGAATGGTTAACAATTTGTAGTACCTCATCCAATGAGGGGAGAGGGTGATTGTCCTTCTTAGATGCCTTATTTAAGTTGTGAAAATCTACACACAGGCAGATCTCATTGTTCTTCTTTTGCACAGGGACAAGGATGCCAACCCAGGTTGTGTGCCAGATAGGAAAGATAATCCAGGCTGATAGTAGTTTTTGGACCTCCTAATGAAGTAGAGGTTCAATTAATGGGTTTACCGACCTTTTCTTTTTCTAGAAGGGTTTGGCATCTGGTTTCAGTGGGATGGTATGAGTCATGATGGATGTTTCATAGGTCTTAAGATCCTCATACCCCCAGGAAATAATGTCATTGTATTCTCAAAGAACCGTGAGAATCTTCTCCTTCTCCTCTAGGGAGCAAGAGGTGCCAATGTGTACAAATTTTTCTTCATCGGCCTTGCCGATGTTGACTTTTTCAAATTTTCCTCCCTTAGAGGAGGAGGATATCTTATCTCAGCCTCAAGGTTCTAAATCAAAGATGCATTCAAGAGATACCATCCCCTTAGGGATGGTGTTGGTGGGTAGGTTGATGATCCTGTCATCTTCTTCGGTCTGCTTGGTGTTGTCATGATCCATTTGTTCCACTATTTGATCCTCGAAGATACCAACATTAGCCATGAAGGCTAGAATATGTTAGTCATCCTCAAAAAACTAAAAGTGGGTGATATTATCTAGGATGGATGGGCACAGCAAGGGCATCCGAAACATAATTACATTTCTGGGGAATAAGCTCGATGTGAAAAGCATCAAAGTCTTCAATTAGGCTCCATTCTTGGTTGTGGTATGTAGCCAACCTTTTGTCATGACATGTGTATTGGCTCTAGACCTATTTTGTAATCAACTCTGAATCACCCATTGCCTGGAGGTGGGTGATCCCTTTTCTCAATGCAAATAGGAGATCGAGGACCAAGGTCTTGTACTTTGTGACATTATTTGTGTAGTTAAACTACAACATATAGGACATGAGGAAGGATTCCCCCCATGGGTTTATCAATTCCACTTTGGCCCCACAACCTTGTTTAGACCGGGACCCATCAAACTTTAGGATCCACAAGTCATTATTCATTTTCTGGGTTTGGGAAGGTGAAGTGGCATTTGGATTGATTTTGGGAGGGTTGGGAGGTGATTCCTTCAGTTCTGATGGTACATGGGTGAGATTTTCCTCTAGAGAGGTCTCTGGTTGGGATTCCTAGACAAGAAACACCTTATACATACCATTAGATGGATTACTTGGTCCAAGAGAACCAGATTTATGTTATGTCTCTTGGAGGTCCTTGATGTGGTAGGTAGCAGTGGCAATGCAAGGCTCACACTCTAGTTTAGAGTGTTTTTGATAATTTACCCGACACCAAGTGTCAGAAAAGAGAGTGGCCAGAGTTTCCATGTTACCTTATGAGTCTACCTCACCCTTTAGTTTCTCATCTAGGTCCTAAATTCTCTAAGTGACTATGGGATCCTCCTCAAGAGAAAAATCATATGTTAGGATCTCTAGTGGTTGGTACACCCTGGGGGAGGATTCAGAGAAAAGGACTTCATTTACCCTCCCAACTTCAGTGAGGGCCTACTTCATTCTTGGTTCACTCTCCACCTAGACTTGATTTTATTTCGCCTTCTAGAGGAGCCACAAGAGGGAGAAGTCCATAGAGAAATACCTGTTAATAGCCTTAGACCAATTTCAACTTAACAACATCCTGTAGGTTTCAGTGATGTCTACCACTTGAATGTCTATTGTTCTCGATATCCGGGGGTCTTGGATGAGCTAAATCTAGAAATTTTTCAGATCACTCACCATTTTCATAGCAGTTTTGTCCAATTGGACTACTGTACCTTTAGATAGAGTGGGAGTGAGTCTAAGCTTCTGGCATATAGATAAGGGCATGACATTTCCTGAAGCACTAGAATCTACCAGGTAGTTGTATAGGTTTTTCTTTTGGATGTTCAAGCCTAGTAGGAAGGGAGGATCCTATATGTTTCCCCTAGAAGAAAACTGAGTTGGCATCGTCAAATGTGACTGTCTTTGGTGGATGAGTGGCAGATTTTAGGTTTCCCAAGAGTTTCAGAAGGGACTTCTTTTGCTCAGGACAATTCAGAAAAAACTCCATCAAGGTCACGGAGGTGGTGATGTTCTATAACACCTTAGTGGTGTCAAACCATCCCTTGGGTAAAGTTGACTTCCCTTGGTCAGATCCCTAGCTTGGTTAGAGCCAGGTCCTTTCAGAGGGAATGAGAAATCAGTTGTGTTGTCTAGTGGAGGGTTATTCTTGGGAGGCGTTTGTGTATAAGCTAGTCCTTTGCCAACCTTACTCTAAGTATTGTAGGGAGTCTATAGGATGGTGAAGGAGTTGGCCTCAAAGGCAGGGATAGAGTCATCAAATAACCCGTACAATTTAGATTCTTCTTCCTCCTCTTCATCTATCCTAAAGAAGACAGTCTCACACGTGAAGGTTGTGTGGGCAGGCTCTGATGTGGATGGTTCTAGGGGAGTAGGATCAAAAGGTTGTTATTTGTCCAACTTAGAGATCATGATGATCTTCTCCAGTGTGGCATAGTTCACCTCAGAATGAGAGCCAGTGTCATGAAATCTACACCACATAGTTAGAGGGTGGAATTCTATGAGCTGTACAGAATGACTAGGTCTAGCACCACCCTGAGTGGTATTTTTGTTTGGCAGAGGACCTCCGGTATTTGCATTGTTGTTCCATTGTTGTTGATTGGGTTGAGGCCCATTATTGTAGTTCTAACCTTCGAAGTTGGTATTTCATTATCTAGAGAAGATATTCCCTCTCTAGGAATTGGAATTGTGAGGCATGGAAGGCCCCACCTTCAGTTGTCCCATGTCCATTGTAAGAGAGGATACCAATCACTAGAGGGATTCAACATTGGCTAACAACTAGGTAGTTGTCTCATAGTGTGATGTTTATTGTGGTAAGTTCTCAGGGAAAGCGGCAGCAACTCCCTGAGTTGAGGATGACAATCCTCTAGCTGTAGATGACTGAAAGAAGGGTACTTTGAAGGGTTGTGTCAAGGGTTGTTGCATTTGCTATGGCTGGTTCTAGGGATCATATTCCTTACTCAGTATTGTTTGGGCTTGAGATGGATAAATGTACCAGGCCTACTAGTCTATCTATGGAGGTGGGCCCATGGCCATCATTGGGGAACCCATTATTGGATTGGGGTTGTATCCCCTGGTGTAAGGAGTTTCACTGGGTATCATGTTGAATGGTAGGCTCTATCCAATTTTGCTAGGAGCTTTTCTCAAACCACAAGACAACTCCAGGGCTAGGTTATAAACCTTTTCCAGAGAATCCTGATCATTGGTGGCAATTTTTCTCCAAAGGAGAGTGGCAACAATGGGGTCCAGAGCATTTAGGTATGTTTGGATGGTTATGTTAGTGGATGGGATGAAGGGGCCCATACACCGCTTCAAGGCACATTGGAACCGATGGTTGAATGTGGAAAGGGTTTTGTTTGGTTCCTTCTTGATAGAGATAATCTAGTTGTGGGACCATGCCAGGTCTACATGAATGTGGAAGGCTGCCAGGCAGGCATCTTCCATATCCTGCCAACTGTTAATGGAGTTGGCCGAAAAGTTGAGGTACTAGTTTAACTCATTTTTTCCTAAGGATAGTGGAAACATCTAGGTCACAACATCCTGATGTTGTATCTGGTTTTGGTTCATGGCATCCTTATAGGCCTAGAGATGTTCTTCTATGGTTTGTGGGCCTAGATGCTCATATTTGGGACACTTCTCCAGATGTGGAGGAAGATCATTGGTGGCACCGGGGAACTTCCCCATTCGTGACTGGAGTTTCCAAAGTAATTTTCCATTGGGGCTATTTGATGTTGGGTGGTTTGAATGTTAGTCCCTAGGATTATCTAAGGAAATTGGGTATTCTGGTATGTAGCAAATCCCTAGATAAAGCTGGTTGGTTGTTTGGTTGGTTGGGTCCTACTCTTTTGGATAGAAGGTCTAAGTGCTACAAACTCTTTGGGATTCGGGGTTGATCACAGGATTCTATCAAAGCTTAAGGGTGAACAAAACCCTCTTCCATGGAAATTTTGGCTCCTAAAACTACTACATGGGGAACCCTCAGGTGGTGTAAAATCAAATTCCTACGAGGGAGACGAGCTCATGCCCTCCTTCTAGCACTATTTTATGTAGACAGGACTTTATGACCGATTCTACCAATAGTGCTAAGTTGTCACCGGGTACTGGGATACCAACAAACTCCACATGTAAAGGTTCTCTAGGGAATGAATTCTTTGGGCCTTCAAGCACCTTGGTGTTAGGTCTTGATGGTGTAGGGTGTGTGTGTGAAATAGTGCACCTGTTACCTGTGAAACGACACTTTAATAGATCATTACGTTAGTGAAGATAGGGTTAGTAAAGCATGTAAATCCACTAAAATTGATCTATTGCTTTCTAACTAGGAGGAGTATGAAAAACAACATAATAGCCTCCAGATTATGCCTTTTCTAGTGACATATACGACCTAGCATGAAATATTATATTAAAAATAAGAAAGATATCCCAATAACATGCATTCTAATTCTAGATATCAAGATTATAACAACGGATAATCATGGAAATTAAAATGAAACGTGAATTTACAAATGATCTAAGTAGCATAACAATACATTTTCAATCTAAAATTTAGGCTTATTTGAGCTCAAAACTCTTTCTATTTATAGAAGAAATGAGGAGAGAGAGGGGGGACAAGGGTCATAAATGGAGTTGTAAAACCCATTACTGAGGTGTAAGAGGCTTTAAATGCCAAAGACATTAAAGAAGCATGGTGGAAGGCATATGCATTAAATGCAAGCATTTAAGAGGCATGGTGAGGGTGTAAGAGGCAAGCTTGAGAAGGTGGACATAGAGGGAGTCAAGTTTGAGAAAGTTAACTTTCTCAAGTGGGTTGAGTTCCTAATCACATTTCTAGGAATGTGACATCATTAGGAGGTGGGTTAGAATGGGATTAGGATTAGGATTAGATTTAGCCTGGGGTGAATAGGTTGGGATGGGTTTGAACCCATGGTTAAGGTGGTTGAGATAGGTTAGGTTGGGTTTTAGGGGAATATTAATGAAATGAATTATATTAAATATATTCATTCAAAAATAGGAATATTAATTATTTAAGATTTTTATTGCTTTAGATAATTAATTAGGACTATAGCAAGTTAATTAGATTAATTTAGGCTAGAAGATATGATTTTTGCAAGTGATTTGATATAATAAGGATTTATTTAATTCCTTTTAAATTAATTACCTTAGCCATGTATTGAGTTGAATTGATGTGGATTAATTGACTTGATTAGCTTAGGTGATTAATAAAATTTAGTGATTAAATCACTTAGGAGATTAAATTTGATTCCAATGAATTATGTCAGTTGATTAAAGAGTTGTCTGAACATAATTGGGGGTATGATCACACTTAGTGCAAATAGGGTGTATAGTTAGAGCAGACCAAATCTAGGTGGTTACATTTTCCCCTCTTTAAATATATGTGCAAGTAGTGCATTGATTCAAATAATTTTTTTGATTTATTTATTTATTTTTTACTTCAGAAAGATTGAGAATTTATCTCATGATCGAATGCAATGCTTGATGAGATTAGTCTTGCCCTTTATTGAACTAAACTGATATAATTGACTTTTAACTTGGTTTTTATCCAAAGGTCAATAATCAAAGATCTTACAAATACCAATTCTAAACTTGGTTGTCGTCCAAAAATTGATAATACTGATTTTGAACTTGCTTGTCATTCAAAAGTCAATATGAAGCTGCCAGGAGCTTAGTAAGAATATTTTAAAATGAGGGAACACAAGATATCCAGATTATGAGAACCAAAGCTTTTTATCCAACATTTTTGACTTAGTCAAGGAAATTGTCATGCCCCTAGTTGTTTGATAGTGAAGACATTTTAAATGTTGTTTCAAGCAAGAATTTGATTGATGATAGTGTGATCATGCCCCCTCGAGAATGAAATTGAAGGAAAGAAATAAAATCCCACCTGCGGAAATGATGTATCACTTACAGTGAGCAGTTAGGTAAAGAAAGAATAGATTAGAAGAAGTGAAGGAATGAAGGTGTGTTTAGAGAAAAAAAAAGGGTACCAAGGTAATTGCATTTAAAAGGTGATTTTGATTTCGTTCCCAATAGATCAATGATTTTGGGAATCATGGATTATGTCATTAACTTGTATTTTGAATGAATTAAGAATAGAAATGATTTTGAGCTCAATTCCTTATGTTGTTCTATCAAATGAATCATGCAATCTCTAAATGCATCTACATGCAGACTCCTAGGACTGTCACTGATTTATAGATATTGTAACATTTTTATCACCATTGGGCACTTTTTAGAATGGATACTACCTAATAGTACAACCATCACTAATACCCACTGATATTATGTAAGTATGAATACTATGTTTATTGAAATGTCAGAAATAGACTTAGGCCTCAAGGCATAGAAGCCAGGGTAACAATATAGTCACCTTTTTATTATATCAAAATTTGTGTAAGGTAAGATATTGGACCCACAATGACCTTGAAAATCAATATCCTTGGGTACATTATGCTTCGTATACCTTAGTGAGAATCTATGTTTAGAAAATAGACAAGGAAATTGTTTCAACCTCACCGTAGTTTACACATAACAAAGATCGAGATATATGCAGCTATCCACTCATGGTGGCAACTCTTACCATAAACATCCAAGTTAGGTGAAATGTATAGGATAATTTGGAATAATCACCATAGGAAAAAAAACCAAGAAAATGTTATGCCCCTTGTCCTTGCGACTCTTTGTATTTGCGTAGATGTCATGGAGTAACTCAGAAGACATAACAACTATCAATTGTGAATCAATCAAATAAAATTCATAACTACTTAGAAACCCCTAGTTAAAACATCATGGCTACATAAAAGAGTCATAATCAAACCAGGATCAAACTGTGTTTAGGTAGCATTTTGAAATACTATTGATTCATTTTTCAAGCGCAACATAGATTCATCAATCAAAAGTTAGAATTCAAGCAATATGTGTTCCATGTCTGTGTATAACTTTCTTCTTATTTGCAATCCAATGTAGGTCTTAGAAACACCGTTCATGTTAGTGCAATGTTTGTGCCATCCTTTTTTCATGAAAGTGATAGTTTGGTGAAAGCATCGAGTATCATTATGTCATGAGACAAAACTTCCTATGAAAACCTAGCAGACACTACCTATCATGTTAGAAATAGATGCCCCTAGTGCAGAATGACTTAATCCTAAGATAGAAATGCAGACAAATCCCACGCAAGGATAATATTTTCATAAGGAAACAAAGTCAACTCTTAGAATAGGTGTAATCATGAAATATTGATAGATTGAGCGCAGAACACAAGTGACACCTAATTGTCAGGTTTTCACCACTTGGCCAAACTTTTTCATTCTTTTTTCTACCAGGATGCCTGTTTTACCAGGTTTTCATCAAGGGACTTTTATCTTTTTCAAAAAAATTTCTATTTTTACTTTTTTGAATGTTTTTGTAGTATTAAGGCACTTGTTTACCATTTTTTCACCAAGGATACCTTTCTTCAAGACTTTTTCCACTATTTTTGGATTTCTTCAGGATCAATTTTCTAAATGTTTTTGGTATTTTTTGAGAACTATATATTGTACAGACAATGGTAGCCAAATATCAAGCATAGAACTGCTTCAAATGTAGAGTGTTGATATGATATGGAAGAATGTCTCCCTCAGGTGTAGCTAGTTGATAAGCTCCAGTCCCAAAAGTAGCAGTGATAAGATAAGGTCCTAACCAATTAGGTTCAAACTTTCCTTCTGCTCTTTTTTTGGCTGGTTCTTAGGATTCTCCTTTAGGATGAGATCCCCCACTTGAAATTGGCATGGTTTAACCTTTTTATTGTACTCCTTGGACATGCATGCTTGGTACACCTTTAGATGATTGAATTCCTATTGCCTATGCTCATCAAGTAGGTCTAAAGAATTCACCCTATAAATGTGATATTTCTCATCAGTAACAAGACCTTGTAAAGATATCTACAAAGATGGGATTTCAACCTCAATAGGTAGTACTACTTCAGCACCATAGACAAGGGAAAATGGTGTGGCTCCAGTTGGTGTTTTGATGCTTGTTTTGTTGCCCCATAATGTTAGATTTAGTTGTAGATGCCAGTCTCTACCAGACTTACTCACAGTTTAGTTTAGGATTTTGAGAATATTCTTATTAGATTCGTCCACCTGTCCATTACCTTGAGGATAATAGATTGAGGAGAAATTTTGAGTGATGTGGAACTGTTCACAAAGGTCATCAATGTCTTGATTTTTAAATTGGCACCCATTGTCTGTTACAATTGATGAGGGTATCCCATATCAAAAGATAATGTAGTTCAATATGAACATAGCCACCTATTTTCCAGTGGCTTTGATTAGCGGCATGACCTCGACCCACTTTGTGAAATACTCAGTGGCCATAATGATGAACTTGTGTCCATTTGAAGAATTGGGATATATTTGTCCAACCAAGTCAAAGGCCCATTGCTGAAATGGCCAATGTGTAATGAAAAGTATAAGTTATCTAGCAAGAGCATGGATGAGATTTCCATGCGTCTGGCACTTATGACCTATTTTGGAAAATTAAATAGCATCTTTTTCCATGGTAGGCCAGTAATATCCTACTCTGAGTAGTTTCTTTGCTAGTGAAAATTTGTTTGAATGTGATCCACATACACCTTCGTGGACTTCTTTTGATGTGTGATCTGACTCTTCAAGTTATAATCATCTAAGAAGCATACAATTGAGACCTTGTCAATCTAATTTATTAGTTATGAGGATATAGTGCAATGTTGTCCTAATCAAGGCTCTTTTTTCATTTCTTGATAGATTAGTGGGAATGGTTTGGTTAGTTAGGTAAGAAATAATATTAGCATACCAAGATTGGTCTGGGGTGTTCAAAGAACATATTACATGGTATTCAGGGGTATCAAAGGCAAGGTAGGATAATTCTTCCACTAAGAAGTCATAGCAGAATTGATGTTCTTCCAATTGTAACATGAATGCCAATGTAGCCATAGAATTTGTAGCTTTGTTCTCTATTCTAGGTACTTACTGGAATGTGATGAAGACAAAGTACTTCTTTAAGTCATCAACCAGTTGTTTATAGGGTTTTAAATTCTCATCTTTTGTCTGGTAATCTCCATTAACTTGGTTGATAATGAGCTGGGAGTCACCATACATGTGTAACTCTACAATCTTCCACTCCATAGAAAGTTTAAGACCATTTACCAATGCCTCATACTCAAAAATGTTATTTGTGAATGGAAACATCAATTTGTAAGACTTGGGTATCTTGTAGCCTTGAGGAGTTATGAATAGAACCCCTTCTCTAGAGCCTTGTTGCATGAAAGAACCATCAAAGTACATCTTCCATGGATACTTAGTTAGATGCATAATGGTCTCATTAGGGAATTTAATCCTTAAAGGTTCATCATCTTGAAGTGATGAATCAGCCAATTTATCTCTGAGGACTTGTCCTTTAATAGCCCTCCTGTCCACATACTCAATGTCAAATTCACTTAGAATGAGGACCCATTTTTCTAGACATCATTTTAATGTTTTTTTTCTTAAAAGGTACTTTAGAGGATCCATCTTGGCAATGAGCCTTACTATATGTGAGATCATTTAGTGTCTCAATTTTTGTGATGCAAAGACAACTGCTAAGTATGCTTTTTCAATAATGTTGTAATTGAGTTCATAGGCCACTAGTGTTCTACTAATGTATTAGATTGCTCTTTATTTCTTGGTTTCATCCTCTTATACAAGAAATACTCCCATTGATGTGGTTGTATCTTAAATATACAGGAGTAGTGGCTTTCCATAGATGGGTTCCATAAGAATAGGAGGAGTAGCCAGGTACTCTTTTAATTCTCTGAGGTTGGCTTCACAATGCTCATCCCATTTGAAGGTGACCCCTTTGTGTAGTAATTTGGTAAAGGGTTGTGCCCTGTCAAAAATTTGTGACATGAACCTCCTAACTAATTGAAGTCTCCCTTGTAAATTCCTCATTTGACTAATGTTGTGTGGAGGATTCATCTCTAGTATGGATTTGACCTTTGCAGGATATACCTGAATTCCCTTCACCAAAACAATAAACCCTAAGATCTTTCCTGATTGGACCCCAAAGGCACATTTCTTGGGATTGAGCCTAAGTTTAAATTGCTCCATTTGATCTAATATCTTCCTTAAGTCATCAACATAAGTGATCCTTTATTTGGATTTAGCTAAGGTGTCATCCACGTGATCCTCCATGTTTTTATGCATCATATCATGGAATATAGTAGTCATTGCTCTTTTATATGTAGCACCGGCATTCTTTAACCCAAATGGCATGACGTTCCAAAAAAAGGTGCCCCATGTGCATGTAAATGTGGTTTTCTCTTGATCCTCAAGAGTTATTTTAATCTGATTATATCTTGAGAAACCATCCATTAATGAATACATTTGGTAGCCTACTGTGAGGTCTGTGATCATATCAATATTAGGTAGGGGAAGTCATCCTTAGGAAATGCCTTGTTTAAGTATTTGAAGTCTATATAGATCATGATAGATTTATCAGATTTAGACACTGGGATCACATTGGAGATCCATCCTTCATAAGCAATGACTCTAATGAATCCAAATTTCAACAATTTCTCTATCTCTACTTTTACTAGCAATGCAATATGAGGATACATCTTTCTAAGTTTTTGTTTCACAGGTTTGATCCCAGGAGCTATAGACAAGTGATGCATTATCAATTTAGGATCTAGTCCAGGCATATCTGTATAAGACCATGCAAAGTTGATCTTTTTCTCTTTCAACAACTTGGTGAATTGTGTCTTTTCCTTTTCTAACAAAGATTGTGCTAGGTGTACTATCTGAGGATCTTCAGCTATGTCCAAATTAACTGGTTGTGTTGGTTCTATCAAAACTGAAGACCTTTATTGAAATTTCTTAGGGAGTATATCAAGAATCTAAACATTTGGCACCTTTGAGAGGTTTTCACCATTAGATATTTCTTTTTTTTTTACTATTTTAGGATTTGATACTAACACAATTTGGTTTTCACCGTCAATTCTCTTTTTCTTTTTATGTTTCAATTTCTGATTGAGAAACTTGATATCCTCCTATGACATGTTCATGCTCCTTACATTAGTGGAAGAAGGGTAAGGTTCACAAGAATTTAGATAGAAAGCTAAGGTGTACTCATTAGGAAAGTCGAGGATAGGAGTAGTATCCATATTAGTCCAATCAATTAGATCTGGATTTGTCAAACATAAGGAGTCATATTTTGGGAAGGATAGCATCATGTTAGCATCAAGACTATTAACTGACATGACATGTCCTATTAAGTTACGTTCTTTGATGTTTAGATCAATAAGAGTTAGATCATCATTAAAAGGGTCATTTTTAGTTATATGTGGACCAAACTCTAGTGACTCTTCAGTAGAACTTTCATCATCATCTCTTCATAAAAGGAGGCTTCTTTCTTGTCACCTCTGAAGTTCTTCTAGACTAATGAGAACACCAGTCTCTCCATCAATGATTGGGGGAAGGAAATTTTCCTCTACTTTAGGAATATTAATATTGTTGGGAGTAGTATTATAATGTTAATTGGGTGTTGATGGAGCTGCGAACATGTGAATCACATCTATTTCAATGTCCTCTATGACGATAGATAGCTGATCCCATTCATAATCAGGAGAGTCAGTTACTTTGTTAGGATGTGAATCTTGTTGTTGGGGTGTTCTCTCCATAGCCATTTCTATCAATGGTACCTCTAGATTATCTTTTGTTGTGTCTCCCACCTCTTGAATAGGAGCCTATGGTAACAAAGGTATGTGAATATCTTGTGGTACCTCAAAGCTTGGTACATAGCACTCTCCTTGATAGTCAGGATTCTTTGTACCAACATGTAATAACCTTTCATAGGACCATTATTCTAGTTCTATCTCTTATGTTTCATCATTCCCTTTGTCAGAGATCAGACTATCTTTTGAAGCAGGTGTGTTAGATTCATTATTAAAACCTAGTCTTGTTTTGTCTCTCGTATTTCTAAACTCCATGTGTATAGGTTCAATAAGTCCTCTTCCTATGTCTCTTAGAGGTCCTTTTCCTTTTTATCCCATTTGTGTGAGGAGGTCATACCCTTTACCATACTTCTCTAATGATATTTCAACATGTTTTACCTTAGCTTCCATTGGTTCTCCTTTGTAAAGCTAGTCCAAGACTGCCTGTTCTTCTGTGTTATCTAAAGAAGATGTGGATGCCTTAACCATGCAAATTTCTTTGTGGAATTCCATATCTTTAGATGTAGTATGTGTGAATGATGAGGAGGGTCTTCCATAGGATCTTGGTGACTTTGGTAATTCTATTAGTGATGGAGTCATGTCTATATTTTATTCTCCCATACCTATTTATTCAAGTTTTAAGGTTTTTCCAAATATTTTCATAACCATGTCCTTGGTAGTCTCAGGATCAATCTCATCTGTAGCCTCTATGTTATGTGGAACCATACTACCTGCCTTGACATTGTTGCATGTATAATTGGCATTTGTCAAGATTGTCACTTCCACCCCATTATGTGGGAACTTGATACACTGGTGGTAAGTAGACGACATAGCTTGCATTTTGTGGACCCATGGTCTCCCCAACAGGATGTTGTAGGCCAAGGGCAGATTTAAAACTTGACATATGACATTCCTTCCAATCGGTCTGACTCTGATGGGTAGAACAATAATACCTTTAGAGGATCTTTCTTCCTCATCATAAGCTTTGATACTGATTTTTCTTCTAGAGTCAATGGTCTATTCTGAAAAACCCAGTTTCCTAATTAGATTAAGGGTACAAATATTCAATCTTGCACCTCCATCTATCAATACGTGTCTAACATAGGATTTATGAATGAGGACTTCAATATGAAGGGGTTGATTATGGGGATGTGTCAATGATTTATCATCCTCTCTAGAAAAGGAGAGGTAATGCAACACTAATATGTGATTAACCATTGCTTGGAATTTGTCTATATCAAGGTCCTTTGGCACATTTGTGGCATGTAGGGCTTGTTCCAGGATTTCCCTATGCACTGTGGAGATTTTAAGCAATTCAAAAATGGAAATTTTAGCAGAGGTTCATTGCAATTGGTCTACCAAGTCATAGTTTCTTGCAGCAATAGTAACCATGTGTTTTGCTGCTGGTTTGGGGATAGTAATAATAGAAAATTTGGATGTTGATGTTGGTTTTGAGGTGGAATTAGGTCCTTTGATCATGAATTGTGCTTGGCTTCGAGTCACCGCATTTGATTGGAAAGATGTGTCTTTAACACCTTTCATTGTGATCACATTAATTGATTTAGTTTTAATGTCTAACATGTTGATCATGTTATCATTATTGGAGTAGGTGTCGTTTACTTCATTACTTTTTCCCTTAGATGCTTCCCCTTTCTCATAATTAGGGAACGGTTTGTTAAATGTTGTATGATCTTCATTGGTAGTGTGTCCTTCCACTTTGATTTTGCCTCCTTCAATGAGGTCTTGAATAACATGTTTGAGTTTGAGATAGTTGTTAGTCTTGTGTCCTTTTTTTTATGAAAGACAGTAAGAATTATCATCCCACCACCTTGGTTTGACCATTGGTTCCCATGGTTTGGAATCTAGGATTGTGAGGACTTTTTTGTCTAAAAGTGTCTTCAAAATAGTCTCGAGAGGTTCTCCCAAAGGAGTGAATGTTCTTTGAGGTTTTGAAGTCCATGGGCGACCCTTTCTATTATCATTGTTTTCTTTGGGTATGGGGTTTGTTACCTTGACATCTTTTCTTGCTTGCATGCTATTAGTCAGATTGAATACCTCTGGTCTAGAAACAATATTAGATGTATCTACCACTCCATTGTTAACAACATTTTTGTTTTGTTTCCACCATTTAGGTTTGGATTTGGCATTGTTGTATTTTTTTCACTTTGAAGAGTGATCTCTCCCTTTTTTACCATAACTTCTTTGATACAGAGGGTGTTCTTGATCATCCTATCAAATCTAGGGAAATATTACGTTTGAAACGCACAATTTAATTCAGGTACCAAGTTATTAACAAAGATTTCCATTTTCTCAGATTTGGGAATAGCTCTTGAATACCATGAAAAGATTTTCCTCCACCTTTTAGAAAGTGGGTAAAGGATTTGCCAGTCTTTTGTTTAGTGTTGCATAGATCCATCATAGTCACATAATGCTTTATATTATAGGAGTAATGTTGGATAAATTGTTGAATTAACTCCTCAAAAGTTTTTACCTTAGGTGTAAGCTTTGAGAACCACTCCATGGCATTGCCTCCTAGACTTCCAGGAAAAATCCACATGAGGTAAGTAGGTTCATGCATGTACTCTATGCTAATAGCACAAAATTCTCTAACATGGTCATGTGGATTGGTCTCCCCCATATACTTGTCATATTTTGGACTTGCCACATTGGGAGGGAATGGAATGATAGTGATAGTCTTGTCAAAAGGAAATAGACAAATAGAGTCCACGGAGTATTTTGTCTGTGGTTTATCCTTCTCCTATTGGAGATTCACAAGCTTTGTTTGCATCAAGGTGAGTTGTTTGGAAATAATAGATATATAGGAGTCGACACCTCCTTTTCTTTTAGTTGTTCTACATCATAATCCTTGGGTAACTTTATACCAGTGGATGCTACATGGAGAAAGTATTTCTCTTTATCTTTGTCAATCATCTTTTCCATTATCTTTTGGAATTTCTTGCTCTATTGAGTTTATTGTACTCTTCTTTAGTGATGTCTTCCTCACTGCCTGATTCAAATATAGGACGGTCAAATGTGGGTTCTTCTTCTTCATCGATATCTTCATGCTTTTGGTTTTTTCTATTGTCATATTCATCAAAAGCCTCACTCCATCCGTGAGTGGACCTATCCATTTCTAGAGAGTATAGATCGAGTAGGAAACTGTGAGATGTTTCTCCTTGAAAGTGTAGTGATTTAGGAAGTACTCTTGATCCTTTAGCTATGTACTTGCTACGTCTTGTGTTAACCATGTATCTATATCTCAACTTCATCAAAGTTTCCTGATAGTGTCAGGTAGTATATCGAATTGTTTAAGTGAGTGTGTCTAGGTGCAAGTATCATTTGTATTTTGGTTGAAGTAAATGATTCCAATGTTAGAGGATTAGAATGCCCTAATAGTGAGCTGGGAATCAAGTTTTTTTGAAAAGTGGATAGATCACATGTATTAAGACTAATTGTGAGAAATTGATAGGACATGCAAGGTAGACATATAAAAAAGTGTTTTGACACAACAATAGGGAGACTAGAAAAGATAATAGGGACAGACTAAAGTGCCAAAAGGGTACCCAAATCAACTGAGTTTCTTTGAGAAACTATTTTGCAAGTGCCCACTGTCCTAGATGCTAGCTCCTAGATGCGAGCCAGGAAATATAGTATGCGAGCTTTAACCCTAGATGTGATGATGTGCTGAATAGATATGATGTAGTATACTAGATGTGAGCCAGGATACAAGATTCAAGCTAGGAAAACTAGGATGCAAGTTTCTGATGTTTTTGTCAAATTTTGTTAGTTTTGAAAATTTTGTCTTGAATGTGTGTGAAGTTCGTTTGATTGCAGATTGCATTCCAAGACCTGTTAGTGAGTGAAAAACACATATGTAGACCAAGGATTGAATTTTGTTGCTTGTTTGGAAGGATTTTATCTTGCTAGTGATCTTTTAGATTCATCAAGAAGATTTTCATTATTAGGGGAACAAACATATCCTTATGCCCTATTTTCTAGGTGGAGGTTGAAAATCCTTGCTCGTTGACTTAGGTACACACTCAAATACTAATCAGAATACAGTGATCACTAAGCACGTAATGGCCCTAGTCATGATGTTGTATTAGCTGACTCCAAATGCAAGTGAGAGCGCAATATGATGAGTGTCTTGGGGCAATTAATTTTTGCATTGCACAAGGATGATCACCCTTTTGGGGATGAATCAGGTAGTTTGTCTATGAAGTTTGTTGTTTATGATGGGGAAATCCATTCAAAACTGTCTCTACATAGAATTGCACAAGGAAAAATTGAGCCATATAGCCCTATGAGTACTTAAATATGTGTAGTCTCACAAGAAAGATTCAAGTGGCTCCACTCTACACATACCCAAGCATGTTCAAGGAAATGATGTCAAAATTTTGAGAACAAAATTGGCTCCATCTTCTGAGGCTTTGGCTTATGAGGAAGAAATTATTTATAGTGAGTTGGAAGGGTTGGCATAAAACCTATCCTCACTTGGGTCATTCTTGGGAGATTTTTTCCTCAACCAGAAGGCCCTCTACTGTTAAATAAGCATACAAAGGATTGGCGAGCGTAAGATGTATAGATTTTTTATTCTTCAAAAGAAGAAGAGAATACTCTCCTAATCCATGCTATTTTCTCCCAAAACATGCAAATCAAAGGTTCTTTCCCTCAAGCTGTGTTTGAGCTTGATTTAGATATTCCTAAGTTAATGAAAATAGGATGCGTGAAAGCAAATTTGTCTTGTTCTATTATCTACAATGTTAAGTGATTTTCTTGTTCAATTTCAGATCCCAAAATGAATTAAACAATGTAACTTGTTTAATTATCCCATAAGATTTAATGATTTGCTTGTCCAATTACTAATTTCCAAAATGAATTAAAGTGTGAGTTTGTTGGTCCATTTATCCCCTTCTTTTACAAATGTTAAACCAACATCTGATTTTCCTTAATGGAAAAGAGCATAATAATATGGTTGATTTGACAAGTGTTGAGAAAATGTTTTAAGTTTTGAAAAAGATTTGTAAATGGTTAGTACTAAAATCAATTTAAAACACCTACAAACACACATGTTAGCCAAGTCTTCTTACTTCCTTATTAGCAACCTACAAGCACTTGTTAGGCTGTCAAAAGATCAAATCAAAAATAGGTTAAAGTGTTAGGGGTTAGGCAATGAAGTTCACAAAAATTCCAACCAGATGCGATCCTAGAAATATAGGATACAATGCAACAAACTAGATAGGATTCTCTGCTACCAGATGTGATAGAATGTTCACCAGATGTGAGCCTATACTGAAAATGACCCAAGAAATCCTGGATGCGAGCCTCGATTTTTGTGGTGCGAGGGTGTATTCCAGATGCAAGCTTCTACTACCAAAAATGACTTTGGACCTGAAATCTAGGAAGACAAATTGGTGAAAAACAAAGTGGAAATGAGGCAAAATCTGAATTTGAACCCCATGGTGGGTGCCAAAAATGTGTATGTGAAATATTGCACCTGTTACCTGTGACACAACACTTCAATAGATCATTACGTTAGTAAAAATAGGGTTAGTAAAGCATGAAAATACACTAAAATTGATCTATTGATTTCTAACTAGGAGGAGTGTTAAAAACAACATAATAGCCCTCAGATTATGCCTTTTCCAGTGACAAATACAACCTAGCATGAAAGATTCTATTAAAAATAAGAAAGATATCCCAATAACATGCATTCTAGTTCTAGAAATCAAGATTATAACAATGCATAATCATGGAAACTAAAATGAAACATGAATCTACAAATGATCTAAGTAGCATGAAAATACATTTTCAATCTGAAATTCAGGCTTATATAAGCTCAAAAACTCCTTCTATTTATAGAAGGAATGAGGAGAGAGAGAGAGGGGGGACAAGGGTCATTAATGGAGTTGTAAAACCCATTAATGAGGTGTAAGAGGCTTTAAATGCCAAAATAATTAAAGAAGCATGGTGGAAGGCATATGCATTAAATGCAAGCATTTAAGAGGCATGGTGAGGGTGTAAGAGGCAAGCTTGAGAAGGTGGAATTAGAGGGAGTCAAGCTTGAGAAAGTTGACTTTCTCAAGTGGGTTGAGTTCCTAATCACATTTTTAGGAATGTGACATCATTAGGAGGTGGGTTAGAATGGGATTAGGGTTAGGGTTAGATTTAGCATGGGGTGAATAGGTTGGGATGGGTTTGAACCCATGGTCAAGGTGGTTGAGATAGGTTGGGTTGGGGTTTAGGGAATATTAATGAAATAAATTATATAAAATATATTCGATAAAAAATAGGAATATTAATTATTTAAGATTTTTATTGCTTTAGCTAATTAATTAGGAATATAGCCAATTAATTAGATTGATTTAGGCTAGAAGATAGGATTTTTGCAAGTGATTTGACATAATAAGGATTTATTTAATTCCTTTTAAATTAATTGATTTGATTGGTTTTGATTGGCTTAGGTGATTAACACAATTTAGTGATTAAATCACTTAGGAGATTAAACTTGATTTGAATGAATTATGTCAGCCGATTAAAGAGTTGTCTGAACATAATTGGGGGTATGATCACTTAGGACAAATAGGGTCTATAGTCAGAGCAGACTAAATCTAGGTGGTTACACAGGGAAGCTAAGTTGGGCAGGTGACTGTTTGTTTGAGGGGATAGCTGGTTTTACTCATCTTCTTTGGGGATTTTAGTAATGGGTTGAAGTTTCTTGCAGCATGTTATGTTTACCAAATAAATTGCAAAAGATAGACCAGAGTTAGAGTTTGTTACTTCTACTTATAGTTATGCAACATATTTTAGATATCAACGATGCTCTAATGTAAGAACTACACTAAATATTGAATACATAGAGAACCAACAATTCATACATTTAATAGCAAGAGGAAATGAGGTCATTAATCTAAACAAAACAATAGAGAAAAGGACATTATAAACATACATCACAAAATGGCATCACTAATTACAAAGATCAAAACAACACATAACCAGTAGTCATAAAGTAGTCCTCCTTCTTCATTAACTTAAAGTGTTCAAGCATCACTAGTAGATACAATCATGGCTCCAAGGGAGCATTCTAAACTACCAAGAACTACTGAGCTTTGAGCTCCTAAAACAACTGAAAATGAAAAGCTATCTTCTATTACTTGTTGGAATGCAAAATCATCAATTTTGCCAACCCTTGTTATGAGGTCAGAGTTCTTATATATACACATAGTTTGCCCTAAAATTAACCTAATCTAACTGTACACTCAACATATAAAATACATTATCCAGTGGTTGGTACTACCTACACCACTTATAATAACCTCAAACAGAGCAGAGGTTTGACAAGCCAGAGGAAGAAGACAAGAGAAAGCTAGAAGAATCGACATAGAGAAGAGTTTTGGGGTATTAATAGAGGAAATATGATCTTCCTTGTATCTGAGGCAACATGCCTCATAAATGAAACTTGTGGCTCCATGGCTTTGATACACCAGGTAGTAAATGTAGGAGTGGCACCTTAGGAGAATCACCTATCAAATCCATCCCTCCATCTAATATGCCTTATCAGGATCATCTACCTGCTGACCCCTTATTAACTATTTTACAATGATTGGTCAGCTCTAGGGAACCTAGATGTAGATCATTGTAAAAGAAAACAAAACTTTGGACCCAAAATTCTAGAGTCTGGGAGCTTACACTCAAAGAATAAAGAATTTGCAAAATTGTACCCTACTAGTAAAAATCTCCAAATTTCAAAGAACCTAACTGTGCCTTGTATGTTTTTAATACCTCTAAAAGATGGGGTACTCCCTCTTCATCAATGTCTTTGATGCACGCCTGGTGAAACTTGGCTACCTCAAATTGTTCGTCTGTATCTAGGGTGTTTCCCTTAAATTCTGCAGCTATCTTTGCTATATCATGGGCCCAAAGCATCATGCTGGATAAATGTGACATTTTTGCTCCATCAAAATCTCTCAAGGACTGGTACCATGACTCCATTAGTTCATCAAACTTCCCCACAATGTAGTCCACTAGGGTACACATATCTGTACTAAAGGGATCAACATTTGAAACCCTTGTGACAAAAGCCTTATATAAATTCAAAGAATATTCTACTTCTGGGACTTTGTCTTTCAGGGCCGCTACCAGTTGCTTGCTAATCTCCAATTTGACATCAAGTCTAGAGTATTGGACCCAAATAAAATCAAAATAATCTTCCCCCAAAATACCAATCTCCACGATGGGTTCCTCCCTGAGATTCATGAGTTCTCCTAACTCGCTCATCCATACCTCATATTGTTTGGTTTCTCCCTCCCATAGAGAAATTGTGCCTTTAACATGGTGCAAGATGTTACCAGCCATATGCAGGTCTAGGAGTGTTTTTGTTAAGAAATGTTAGACATTTCCTACCTTCTTAGCTACTTATTCATCTACTACTTGTGCTTTCTTTTTCATGTTCCTCAGCATGTCAATATCACCTTGTGGAAGCGGTGTTCTAGATGTAGAAGCTTCTAAAGGAATTGTAGTTAACAGTTATGCTAGCTCTATTAGAAGCCCAAGGAAATTTGTATTCTTGTCCTTTTCCTCCTTTAGTCTTTGGGATTTTTTATCATGTCAGGCCTCAATTGCCCACCTAGACTCTTTTAGCAGGTCTAATTCACCTTGCTTGTCCCTCTTCCTGAGAGGTACCTCTGTAACTGTATACTCCGAACCACTTACCGCTACTTCCTCTTTGTCTAACAGAGGTGTTGCCATGACCATGAATATATCTCCACGTGGACCAGTCCAAATAGAATGGAGAGTCTAGGCCTTCTTCAGCTTGGGGATTCCTTGAGTCTAGGCCATCATCTCAGCCAGGGAGAGATGGGATTTTTTCACCGTTGGGGCCTTTCTCTTCTTTGACTCCACCAACCATTGTGGTGGTGGGGGTGGTCTTTCTTCTAGGGCTTGATTATTTTGGTCTTCCCTGGGGTTTTGATGTTCATCCCCAACATTTAGAGTCTCTTCAAACTCTTTCTCTTTGTTCTCAAGATCACCTGGACCATCCACCTTAGTGGTATCAATATATGTTGCCTCATTGCTCCTGTCTTTAGCAACATTGGTGGAATCAACATCCATATCTTTGGGGTTCTACCCCTCATTCTACCATTGTTGTTGATGTTATCTAGCATCCTCTACCTAGACATTTTCCTCCATTGACCTATCTTTTGGAGGTGGCAAAGGTGTCCAAACTGGATCTGACTGTAGTCTTACAGGGATAACCTTGCCAAATATTACCACATGGTGAAGGACTACCCTGGGTGATCAGAAATGTCTAGAGCATGGTAGCTGAGGTTACGGTTACCCTAGAAGGTCCAATTACCTTAGTCGAAGCTGGCTGCTCATCTTTCACTTTCCTCTTTTCTCCTATCTTGGTCCCCGGGACCCGTATCTCTTGAACATCAAGGATGCCCACCTTTTCTTGCTCTTTTTCCTTTTCTTCTCAGACCTATTGTTCCATGAAAACTTCCTTCTTTGGTATCTCCCCTTTATTGGGGATTTTTTCCACTTCCTACACAGTGATCTCCTCCACCACTTTTCCTATCTCTCCCTGCAAATGTACAAGTTCATCAGTCCTAAAGATGTCATCAAAATCATCATGTGGAGGGGAGGTATCCAAGGGATTTTTTGGTTTAGGGGAGTCTAGGATAATCTCCACCTAGGGGATGTTTGGCATCCCAAGATCTGTATATGCCCTTGGTGGAGGGATATTTGTTCTTTGCTTCTTCCTCCTTGTATCCAATGGGGGTTCGACATCTAAAATGGCTGCAATTTCATCATCCACTCCCCTCCCCTCTACCTGGACCATAAGTTCTGCAAGTGAAGGGGAGCTAGAAGGGAGGGTAGGTTCTGCCAAAGTGATTGGGATGCCAAACTAGGTGCTTATTGCTTCCTTCATCTTATGGGACACTGCCAACTGAAGGTGCACCTATTCCATAATAGGAACTAAAATTGTAGATGGGACCTGGGCCAGGGTATCAAATTTTATTTTTCCTTTGTCCTCGCCTTGCTCAGAGGTTCCAAATCTAGAAGTGGATCACTGCAAAAATGGGCCATCTATAAAACCTTTTCAAACTTGTGTAATGCCAAGGCCTGGGTGATAATAGTAGAATTGGAGAAATGGGGGATCCCTAGTCCTGAAGATAATGTTGCAGTATCCAAAGAAACTAAGGGCATTAGATAGCTTGAGGGAAGAGGAGTGGTAAGCATGATAGCCAGATAGCTGTGTTGTAGTGTTCCACCAATGTAAGAATGAACTCTAGAGCCTACACTGAGTAGGGGAAGGAGGTGGCTTTAAGGATTCTAGAGGCTATAACATTTAGTGTTATCCAATCTCTGGCCTTGTGCTGTATAAACAACAATTTTACCAAGGCATGCAATTCACCCCATGCTCTAACACTTGTGTCGGTGATCATCTGTAACTTGGAATCTACTTTAGATCCCATAATAGTGCCTTCCTTCAAATATTTTGTGGTTACTAGAATCTTTTCTACGGCCTTCTCGGCCATGGTTCTGGAAGCTTCCCTAGTTGAAGTGGTAGGGAGTTCTGGACTCCCGAGAGGAGAAGATGCTTCAAACAAGATGGATTTGTGAGTTTATCAACAACCTGCAAGACTGGACAACTGTCAATATGGATAAAACACAATAGAATTCTGGGCCTCAGGGGTTTCATCACCACCTCGCATCTTTTACTAAAAAGGTGTTAGTTTGCATCAAACCTGGAAAATATATTAAATGAATGACTTGTTTGAGAATTTGATCAATGTCTTGGGGTTCTGGGATTTCTGGCTCATGCAGTGAATGGAGTGAAGATTGAAGGGGAACATGGGACCCAGAGTCCAAAAAATTGACCATTATCAACATGACTAGAAATTAACCATACTAAGCTGATAAGGGGTGTCACGTGGTCATGCAATAATGGGAGTAATGGCATTGAAGGAAATAGTTGTCCTAACACACAAGGGAATGAATGCCACTTGGGCCGGTTTCAAATGTTCATGCATGGGAAAATTAACCCCGCCATCAAAGTAGAGATGACAAAGGAGAGAGAAAGTCTACAAACTTGACCAGGTGAGGTGCAGAGTTTGAATTCATACGAACCAGGTGGGTGATGCAAGGTGGGCAGCTGGAAGCCACAAAGTGACCCAAAAATGGGGCAATGTAACCCCCAAAACTCCTTGATTTGAAAGCCAAATTATTTCACACTTATCACAAGTGTGGTAAAAGGACTTGGTTAGGCTATCACAACCTAAAAATCAAAAGGGGAACCTAATCTCTAGGTTATACCAGTCCTATTACACCCTCTATCATGGATGACTTCACAAGTACTTTGACCCAAAATTATTTCAATAACCCCCAAAATGGCTTAAGGGACCATTGGTGATCGATGCTCATAGGTGGGGTCTATTTAGGTCCTATTTAAGTAGTTCCAATGGTTCTTTCACCTAAAAGAAACTCATACAACATAGTTGCTTCACAAACCCCAAACTAGGCTTATAGCCCTTCATAAGAGAGATTTTGATCCTAGACCAAAATACTTCCATACAATGTATTGAAAAAGTTGGAGATTTAGATACCCTTTTGGGCTTTAGGTATCATAGCCAAGCACCAAGATGTGAAACTGAAGGAGAAATGAGAAACCACCTAATCTAGACAAGGCTATTAGGCTTAATTAGGTCTAATATTGCATTAAAAGTGATATTTACTCCAAACCAATTCCCGAACCAATTATGGGAACATGTGAGGACATTCATAAGGACTCTAAATCCTAATTTTGAGGTCTTGGTGAATCCCCAACAAATAGTTATGTTGACTGTACTCATTCGCTGGTAGGTGCACAAATAAGGATGTACACCTAGGGAATCATGGAAAATCCATCCCCCTACAAGTTACCACATCTAACCTACATAATCTTAAAGTTCATAAACAAAAATTGAATTCCACCAAGGGGCATCAGATTCCCATGGTGGAATCAATTAGAATACACAAAAAAAATTGAAACCCTGGTTTTAGGCCTACAATCCAGGCAGTCAGACCAAAACCTTGATAACTTCCAAACTAGAATTTATCAAAGCATGAAATAACTTGAAAATTAAATTAGATTTATAGTACAAAATTTTGGTTTCATAATATCATGCTCTCCAGTCTGTACACTATAACTGTTCTCAGAATTTGCAAAGAAATTATAGTATTTTATTGATTTGAAATGCAAAATTACATCATCCTCCCTTCCACCCACCTGGTAGGGCTTATGAAGGCTTCCCCCATAATTTACTAACTTATTTTCAAACCATATGACCTTTGGGGGGATGTTTACAACTTTTAGCAAAAAGTTGTCAAAGCTGTCAAAGCAACTTTTACAACTTTTTAGCAACTTTTCTATCCTAGGTGACCCAACTCGGTCCACCCCTAAGTCTAATGATCCAACATGGATCCAAAAATTTAAAACATTAAATCTTAAGGAAATATCCTATTCTAGGGTTTTAGGATCCTTTTTGACCAATAGTTGACCAATGTCTTATCAATGCCAAACTTGGGACTAGGTCTTACAAGTAGGGACCAATCATAACCTTTTTTTCTAGAGTGTCCTAAAGACTGCTAGGATCATCAAAGGATCTAAGAGAGCATCAAAGACTCTTATTTTTGTGAGGGTGCTCCTACACCATACTCTCCTTTAATTTTAGAGCTTAATTTCCTACTTGAGGGTAACTGTTCCACCAAAGTTCCATGCTACTTGATCTAGTCTTTAGTCATCCAAGTTGCATCTAGGTTGGGGAGTCCTTTCCACTTGACTAGGTACTGCATGTATTTCTTGGTTCTAGTCTGCTTTAGCAACTTGGTGTCCAAAATTTCCTCCAACTCAATTGGTTTTCTTTGAGGGTGGTTTGTGATATAGTCTTCATCATTCATAGCTGCCTACTCACCTTGTTCATTTGTTGGACCTGTTATACCTTTGTAGGGAGTGAGATCTGCAACATTGAAAATTGGAGAGATTTTCAAGGTAGGGGGAAGAGAGATCTCATATGCATTCTCTCCCATTTTTTTGAAGATATTGCATGGTCCTACTTTTTTCATGTGAAGTTTGGAATATCTACCCTTAGGTAGTCTCTCTTTCCTCAAGAATGCCCATACCTTGTCTCCAACTTTGAAGTGGATTTCCCTTCTTCTTTTGTCTACATGTTCCTTGTATTTTAAAGTAGATCTTTATAGTGTTTATTTTACCTCATGATTCACATTTTTAATAAGCTCTTCTAGTTCTTATCCTTGAGAATTGATTTTGAAATCAGATGGTAGTTCTACTAGGTCCAATGGTCCTTTGGGATGAAGGCCATACACTGCTTGGAAGGGGGTCTTTCCTATTGACCCATTCATGGATTCATTGAATGAAAACTCTTCTTGGGGCAAGATTAAATCCCAACTCTGAGCATACTATTTGGTTAGGCATCTTAGGAGATTGCCTAAGGATCTATTTACCACCTCAGTCTGCCCATCTATTTATGGGTGATAGGCAGAACCGTAGGTTTGATTAGTTCCAAGTTTCTTGAAAAGTGTCCTCCAAAAGTGGCCTTGAAACTTCACATCCCTGTCAGATAAACTTTTTTGAGGCAAAACATGGATCCTAACTACCTCTTTAAAGAAAATATGTGTGATATGAGAAGCATCATTTGTGCTTTTACATGGTACAAAATGGACCATTTTACTAAATCTATCCACTATCACAAAAACACTATCAAAACCTTGTTTTCTTCTAGGAAACCCCATTACAAAATCTATTGAGATTGATTCCCATGGTCTAGAGAGAATTGGTAAAGGTTGATATAACCCTTGATTTTTTGACACACCTTTAGCTTTCTTGTAGATGGTGCAAGTCTCTATGAACTTTTTAACATCATTATTCATCTTTGGCCGAAAATAACTTCTTTTCACCATGTCTAATGTCTGGTCGATGCCAAAGTGTCCTCCTAGGCCACTATAGTGTTTCTCCCTTATTATATTTGTCCTCATTGAACATTTGGGAATGCATAATTGAGCTCCTTTGAATAGGATTCCATTCTAAATTAGGTATTTAGAAAAATTGGTATGGTATCTTCCAACCATCTTTGTACAAAATTGAAAAATATCTACAAAATCAGGATCATCAGGGTATAGGTGTTTGAGGGAATCAATTCCCACACTTTGAAGTTGTATCTCTTCAACCAAACCTAGTCTTTGGCTAAGGGCATCAGCAACCTTGTTTTCTACACCCTTCATGTGCTTTATGTTGAAGGTGTAGGCCTGCAACTATTTCACCCATTTAAGATGTCTGACAGAGAGATTTTCCTATGAATTGAGAAAACTTAATGCATGGTTGTCAGTATATACCACAAATTTCTTAGGGATTAGATAGTGCCTCCATTTCTTGAGGTCTTATACCATGGCATAGAGTTCCAAGTCATAGGTTGAGTACTTCCTTTTGGCCTCATTTAATGTCTTATAGAAGAAGGTAACTGACTTACCTCCCTAGCTTAGGACTGCACCTATGGCCAAAATACTTGCATATGTCTCCACAATGAAGACCTTGTTGAAATCATGTAGATCCAAGATAGGGTATTTAGAAAATCTTATTTTCAAGTATTGAAATGTATCATTTGCTTCCTTTGTCCAAGAAAACTTATTCTTTCTACCTCCTTTAATGGTGTCAAGTATTGGTAAACACACGTGACTGAAGCTTTTGATATACTTCCTATAGAATGTGGCAAGTGCATGGAAGCTTCTTAAATCACCTTGGTTCTTTGGTGGGGGCCAAATGATGATTGATTCAACCTTCTCTAGGTCCATCTTGAGGGTACCTTATGAGATCGCAAATCCCAGGAACACAAGTTCCTTCTTCATAAAAATGCACTTTTCCAAGTTGATCACCAACTTGTGCTGATGAAGTCTCCTTAGAACCTATTCCACATGATCAAGATGCTCCTCCTTGCTATGACTGAATATTAGTATGTCATCAAGGTAAATAAAAACAAATTTTCCAATGAAATCAATGAATATCTCATTCATAAGCCTCGTGAAAGTACTAGGGGAATTACTTAGCCCAAAGGGAATTACTAACCATTCGAACAAACCTTTAGTAGTTTTGAATGTTGTCTTCCATTCATCTCCTGGTTTGATCCTGATTTGATGGTATCCAGACTTCAATTCTATCTTGGTGAAGTAGCAAGCACCTCCTAGTTGATCCAATAGATACTAAATTCTAGGCATGGGGAATCTATATCTTATAGTGATCTTGTTTAGGGCTCTATTGTCAGTACACAACCTCCACTTTCCATCCTTTTTAGGGGCCAAAACTGATGGGACGGCACATGGACTGAGAATTTTTTGAATGAGTCCCTTTTCCAATAGTTCATTTACCTATTTTGCAATCTCTACATGCTGCAATGGTGTCATCTCGTATGGGGCCTTGTTAGGCAAGGATGAACCAAGTATCAAGTCAATTTGGTGACTGATATCTCTTAAGGGAGGGAGGCTTGTGGGCAAGTCACTAGTAGTGACATATCTATATTTTCCAAACAATTCCTTAGCTTCATTTGGTATAGGATCATTTTGGTCAGACCTTATATTATCCTTAGGCTTGGAGATTAGGACAAAATCTTCAGTTTTAAGTTCCTTTAGTGCTTTCAACATATCTTTCTCACCCATGATGATGACATTAGGTTCTTTCTTAGATTTGTTATTAGGCAGGGGGTTCATAGTGAAGGTTTTTCCATTCGTGGTGATGGATTAGGTGTTCTTCCTATAATGGTGTATGGAATCTACATCAAATTTCCAAGACCTACCTAGAAGGATGTGTGAAGCATCCATTTCAACAACATCACAAAGAACTTTATCTTTAAAGTCTGCAATTGAAAATTCTATCCATAATTTTTCTATTACTAGAGTTTGTTGGCTCTTTGTTAACCAAGAGACATGATAGGGAAATGGAAAAGGCTTCTTAGGAAGATTTATCTTTTCAACCATTTCACAAGAAACTAAATTCTCAATTGATCCAGAACCAATAAGTAAGTTACATACCTTCCCATTGCACTTGATTTTTGTTCTAAAGAGGTTCTTTCTTTGAGGAGGTTCTTGGCTTTATGGGACTTGAAGGAAGACATGTCTCATCATCAAACACTATCCTACCTCTAGTTCTAATTCCCTTTAATTGTCCCCTTTCTTGTCCTCTTCAATGAGTTGTGCTCTCCTTTCCCCTTGATTGTTATTGTTCCTCTTCTTAGGGCACTTGTCTTCATGATGTCCCAATTGATTGCAATAGTAGCACCTCAATGGTCCATTTCCTCTTCCAGTGTTTGTCCTTCCCCTATTGAAAGGTCTTCTCCCCCCTATAGTTACCTTTGGAGTTTGCATCATTGTTCTCTTTGTCTCCTTGGTCAAGGGTCCTACTGCTATTACCATTGTACTATCCTCTATTCCAAGATATTCCTCTCCCTCTAAGGTTATTCCCACTGTCATTACTTTTCCCTTTTCCAAATTCTTGTTTTCTTTTCCACTTTTATTCTACCTTGAGTGCCATTTGATACCACTTGTTCACTGTGGTAGGGCAGTGTAGGTTGAGTTCCTCTTGAATGGATATTTTAAGCCTATTCATAAACCTTTCCAACTTTTCTTCTTCATCTTTTGCCACATTTTTCTTCATGCATAAGTTTAGGAAATCCTTGATATATGAACCCACATCCATGTCCTTTTGCTTTAGGATTTTAATCTTCCTATGGAGTTGTACCCCATAGTCTTTAGGCACATAGGTCTTCTTGACCAATGCAATCATTATATTCCATGAAGAGATCATGCTCTTCCCATTCTTCACCCTCTCTATTTGGACGAAGTTCCATCAAGTTAGGGCTTCTCCCTTAAACTTGGATCTTTCTATTTTCACCCTCTACTTTCCATGGATGTCCTCACACTCAAAAAAACTTGTTAGGGCCTCTATCCAATCCAAGGCCAAGTTTGCACTCATCTTCCCATTGAAAGTTGGCAAATCCAACTTTTCCTCCATGGTTCTTCTCCCCATGGACTTTAAGGCATCAATGAGGGGTCTCTGGTCTGTAGGAATGTTCACATCCTGATCAGGGTTGTCACTCTCTAACTCACTCCCTTCTTCATCACTATAAGCAAGTACTTTTCCCCTCTCTACCTTACTTTCCAACTCTTGTAACTTCCTTGTCAAGGATGCATTTTCTACCCTTTGTTCTCTTACCATATTTTCTAACTCAATATTTGTGACCCTTGAAGGAATATCCTCATCCTCAGGAGTAGACATAGCTCTGATACCACTTGATGCAAAGTGGGTAGCTAGAAGCCTCAAAGTGACCCAAAAATGGGGCAATGTACGCCCCAAAACTCCTTGATTTGAAATCCAAAGTGTTTCACACTTATCAAAAGTGTGGGAAAAGGACTTGGTTAGGCTATCACAACCTAAAAATCAAAAGGGGAACCTAATCACTAGGTTATACCAATCCTATTACACCCTCTATTATGGATGGCTTCACAAGCACTTTAACCCAAACTTCTAACAATAACCCCCAAAATGGCTTAAGGGACCATTGGTGACCTATGCTCATAGGTGGGGTCTATTTAGGTCATATTCAATTAGTTCCAATGGTTCTTTCACCTAAAAGCAACCCATACAACATAGTTTCTTCACAAACCCTAAACTAGGCTTGTAGCCCTTTCTAGGAGAGATTTTGATCCTAGACCAAAATACTTCCATACAATGTATTGAAAAAGTATGAGATTCAGATATCCTTTTGGGCTTTAGGGATCATATCCAAGCACCAAGATGTGACATTGAAGGAGAAATGAGAAAACACCTAATCTAGACAAGGCTATTAGGCCTAATTAGGTCTGCTATTGCACTACAAGTGATATTTCCTCTGAACCAATGCCCAAACCAATTATCATAACATGTGAGGACATTCATAAGGACTCTAAATCCTAATTTTGATGTCTTAGTGAATCCCCAACAAATAGTTATGTTGACTATACTCAATCACTGGTAGGTGCACACATAAGGATGTACACCTAGGGCATCATGACATATCCATTCCCCTACAAGTTACCACATCTAACCTGTATAATCTTAAAGTGCATAGAAAAAAATTAAATTCCACCAAGGGGCATTAGATTCCCATGGTGGAATCGATTAGAATACACAAAACAAATTGAAACCCTGGTTTTAGGCCTAAAATCCAGGTAGTCAGACCAAAACCTTGATAACTTCCATACTAGAATTGATAAAAGCATGAAATCACTTGAAAATGAAAGTAGATCACAATACAAACTTTTGGTTTTAGAATATCATGCTCTCCTATCCGTACTAGTCTATACACTGTAACTATTCTCAAAATTTGCAGAGAAATAGTAGTATTTTATTGATTTGAAATGTAAAATTACATCATCCTTCCTTCCACCCACCTGGTAGGGCTTATGAAGGCTTCCCCCATTGGTTCCTAACTGATTTTCAAACCATATTACCATTGGGGGATGTTTACAACTTTTAGCAAAAAGTTGTCAAAGTTGTAAAGCAACTTTTACAACTTTTTAGCAACTTTTCTATCCTAGGTGACCCAACTTGGTCCACCCCTAAGTCTAATGATCCAACATGGATCCAAAAATTTAAAACATTAAATCCTAAGTAAATATCCTATTCTAAGGTTCTAGGAGCCCTTTTGACCAATAGTTGACCAATGGCTTATTAATGCCAAACTTGAGACTAGGTATTACAAGTAGGGTCCAATCATAACCTTTATTTCTTGTGTCCTAAAGACTACTAGGATCATCAAAGGATCCATGAGAGCATCAAAGACTCTTAGTTTTGTGAGGGTTCTCCTATACTAGTGGGAAAGCTCAACATTTGATCACATGCAAAGGGGCATGATAAGCTCACCACCAGATGGGGGGAATATATAGAAATGCATAGAAACTACAAATGCTTATGCATAAAGGGCCGAAGAAGAACTTACAGAATGACCCAGAAATGGACTTACTGACAGCTACCTATAAATAATGGAAATTTGAAAAACCTACCAAAAATTTACAAGCATTATAGTGTTTTACAACCAAATAGAGGCCAGATAACCCTCTGGCAGAGCCATCCCACCAATAGGAAGTGACGACCAAGAACGGAATGAAAAACATAGACAACAAAAGGAAAGAAACCCAAAACAAGAACAGAAAGAAAAGAGGAGGAACCAGAAGGTCCTACCTTAGAAATGAGAGATGAAAGAGGATGAGCATGGGAGTTCCTGGAAAATGAACAACTTTGAATCACCATGAACATATAATTTCTAGTCACTATCAGGCACCATTTAAGCTTTGGCAACAAATCACACTTAGCTACTATTGAAATTTCTCTAATCACTCTGAATCTCTTTGGGGTAATTTTTTCATGGTGAATGTAATAATGACTCATGAAACTCTATATATACCCCTACGGTAAAAACTACCTCTTCTCCTTGCATGAATTCTGAGAAAGGAAAACCTCCAGACTCTGGGCCTGGGGATCCCATCCAACCACACCCTCTATTAAAAGAGGAGGTAGTGATAGAGGATCCCAGAGTTTGGAATTTGTTTGGCACAAAGAAGAAGAAAACACTCCAAGACCGGGTCCCAGAGGAAGAGAAACCAAGAAGAAAAGAAAAAAATGACCCCGCGGAAGCAAAGGCCAGAAGAAAACAAAAGGAAAAGAAACAAGGAAAAAGAAAAAAGGGTGACCTGATATTTTTCCAATAAAATGTAGGTACAGGTATGTAGGGCATAACACGACCAACCTGCCTTGATTATGACTAATTTTGGGACACTAATAGAAAACAAAAATTTGAGCTCAACAGAAACTGATTGTGTGTGCTTTGAGGTAGTTGAACCAAGGAAGAAGTGGTGTTGTCCTATGGGGTATGAGGTCAGTTCATAAGTCCTTACAATATAGGTTGAACATATCTTATCTTCTGAGATTGATCCTTCTAAAGAGAGATGGAGAACCTATGAAGAAAAATTAGCTAAGATAAGGGAGGAACAGACTAGTGCAGCAAGGAAAAGAAAAGTTGATAATGTTGTGGACAAACTAGCTTTAAGGACATGTATTTCTAAATATGAGATGAAAGAGGTAAGGAAAATGATGAAAAAAGGTGTTTCTGGATTGGCAAGCACTACTCCTGTAACTCTTCCTCCTCTAGAAACTATAAAGGTCACTATTCCACTTCCTATTGTGGTCGATGTACCTAATACTTCCTCTACACTACCCAATAAGACATCACAGATAGAGATAACAACAAAGATCCAAGTGAAGAGGAAAAGGTCCTCCAAACATAATTCACCACCTAAGAAGTAGAGGATTGAAGTTTTAGAAGAAGAAGAAAAGGTAACAAAAGAGAAAACATAAAAAGTATAAGAGAAACTAGTTGAAAGACAACTTTGGAAACTAGATTTGAAAATGCTAGAAAAGAGACTTGTGGAACAAGGAAAGCTAAATTAATTGCCTAGATATTATGAAAGATATGATACAAATAATCAAATTATGATTGAATACATTGTCATTAATCATATTCTTGTTTTCAAAAATAATTTACTTTAGATAGAAGGAAGTATTCCAAAGGATCTATATGCAAAACTTGAGGTAAGAAAGCAGTTAGCACTCAAAGAGGATGAGTAGATAAGAATGAAATAAATTGAAGACACACTACATCTTATTTAGTTTGATGAGCATGAGAGAATAATGAAATCCATTAAGCCCCTACTGAGAGTAAAATCTAGATTGATAAGAATTATGGGGAGAAAGCATGATGAAGTTATAGAGGAAAATCATAAGGCTATTGACAGAGTCCTATTTGAAGTCGAGCCTGAAAAACCTTCACCTCCTAAGCACAAGGATACTAATCCTACAACTATTCTAAGAGGAGAATCTTCTAAGGTTGTAGAATTAAACATTGACAAATCTAAAGATGCAGAGGATAACACTCAGTTCTTCATTACATTAAAGAAACCAAATTCATTTGTTTATGGTGTGGCTATTTCTTTGGACACTTTGCAGGATGTAAGTGACCCTTTTCAATGGAAAATGGATAGTGTGACTAAGGTAGAAAGAAGTGGTGAACATAGTGCAATAAATATGACTAAGGAAGAAAAGAGAGAAAGTATAGTGGAGGTTTTGGTTCTCAAATCAATAGATTGGATTTCCTATGGATTTTTCCTATCCAATGATGAGAAACCCAAGTGATTTGCCAAATTACGAGAATTTAACCAATTCAAGTTTTAATCTTCTACAATTTTGGCTCTATAGAACCAAGGCTGGGAGGCCTATACCCTAGACTTATCACCCAAATCTTTAGGGATTTTTAGAGAAGATAATATGTGTTCCAAACTTCCTTCTCTTAGAGTATGGAAAAGTACCACTAAGATCCATAAACTAAGAGCAATGTACTACCAAGTATTAAATGTGATGTTGTAGATATTAAAGGAAATGATGATGGATACAAGACATAAAATCAATAGATCTGATGGATATAATATCTAAAACTATAAAAAATGAACTAATGACTATAAACCAATAAGAAAGAAAGATCAGTGCCTTAATCAACCATCAGCAATAGAGTAAAGATCATTCCAATCCTATGTTCAACCTCAGAGATAGTTTTATAAGAAAACTTCTCACTTCAAAGGTGTTATGAAATGTAAATGCAACCTTGAACAACTTCACAGATATTCTAAAAGGATATCACTTATAGAATGACAGACCAATTGACTGAGGCCTCAATCACTAGAATTCTATTTGCCCAAAGTGCAAGTGGTATTTTTGAATCCCATGATCTTTTGTTGTTATCCAACATCCTTTTGATAATTTTCAAAATATTTTTGTTGCAAGATTTTTCTTGACCATTTCCTTGAGGGTGATAATGGGATGAATAAGAAATCTTTATTCCATATTTCTCATCAAATTTAATGAACTTTGTAGATATGAAACACATAGAATTATCATAGACAATCTTATGAGGAACACCAAATCTTGTCAATATCTTTCTAGGTGGGAATTTGATTACCATCTTACTAGTAGCTTTTCTAGTTGTTATGGCTTCAACCCACTTAGTGAATTAATCAGTTGCTACCAAAATCCATTTATTTCCTCCACTATATGTATCAGTGATTTCACCTAGTAAATCTATTCTCCCCATTTGGAATGGTTCTTGAGTAGTCATAGGATTAAGTGGTAATGCACCATTTTATTTGATTTTTCCTAAAAACTTCTGACATGCTTCACATCTCTGAACATATTCATGGCAATATTTAAATATGCAAGGCCAATAGTATCATGCATTCAATATCTTGTGTGCAGTGGTTTTTGCTAAAAAGTATCACCCACATGCTCCATCATGGAGATCCTTAAGCACCTTTTTAGCTTGGTATGTATCTAGACACAAAAGAAGTATACCATCCCTATTTTTCCAATACAAGTCTCCTTGCAACAAGATATATTTAGATGCTTTTAATTTCACTTTCCTCTTCTGACTATCTCTAAGGTTTTCAAGACACTTCATGTGTTTTAGTGAATGTACTATATTAGTGTACCAAGGGAATCTTTCAATACTTGTTTGAGTTTCACTTAGATCAATCTGATTCACCTGTAATGCATCCATATTTGATTCTTCCATCAACCTTGCTAATACATGTCCTCTAATACTCTTAGTGACTTGAATCTCTATATCAAATTCCTGAATTTGATTCACCCACCTACATCTTCTCCCAACGGCTTCTGATTGTCTGAATATATCCTTTATTGCTTCACTAGGAACATAGGCTATCACTTTTTCTCCTATCAAATAAGGCCTAGAGTACTTAACTTCTTTTACAAGTGCATTATCTTGTTTTTCATTGATATCATAATTTAACTTAGAGGCTTGAAAGGTTTTACTCAAGAATTCTATTGGTTGTTCATATCCTTCATTATTCTTTTGTAATAAGACAACAACAACGGTGTGATATGATGCAAATGAAAATAATTGAAATGACTTAGTATAATCTGGGTACTTAAGGACAAGAGCTTCCTTAATTTCCTGATTAATCTTTACAAATGCCCCCAAAGCTTCATTTTTCCACTTCATGTATGTGCCCCTTTTCAAAATCCCAACAATTGGTTTAATTATTTTTGAAAAAATTGGGACAAATCTCCTCAAAAAATTTATTTGTCCAAAGAAGGATTGGATCTTTCTAACACTCTTAGGAAACTCAATTTTATCAATTTTTGCAATCCTCTCTGGATATATTGTCACTCCATTTTTGGATACAATATGCCCTAACAACTTTCCTTTAGTTACTACAAAATGGCATTTCTTTGGGTTCAAAGATATCCCATATTCAAGGGCTCTTTGAAAAATATGCTCCAAGTATCCACAATGATCCTCTGCACTTTTGGAGTAAGTAATTAGGTCATCCTAAAATACGACCATAATTACATCAATTAAATCCTCAAAGGCCACATCCATTTCTCTTTGGAAAGTGGCTCCTGCATTAGTGAGTCCAAAAGGCATTCTAGCATATATATAAGTACTCCGAGGTGTAGTAAATGTTGTCTTGTATTGTTCCTCTTCTTTTACCTTCACCTGGTTATACCCTGAGAACCCATCCATCATTGATAATAATTCATTCTATGTGACCTTTTGTAATAATGATTCCATGTTAGGCAATGCATAATTTTCCTTTAATGATGATATGTTTAGATTCCTGAAGTCTACACAAAGTCTAATATCACCATTATTTTTTTTGATAGGGACCAAGTTTGAAACCCATGTTGAGTGTCTAATTGGATTTATTATACCAGCATCCCTCATCTTGATTAACTCATCTTTCATCTTGGGAGCTAAAGTATGGTTTATAGGTCTTTGCCTTTGTCTGAATGGTTTGGCATTAGGCTTTAAAGGTATCTCATGTTGAAAAATGTCCTCCCAGTAAGATTTAAGGTCGTCATAGGACCAAGAAAATACATGCTTATATTTTCTCAATGATTTGATGATATATGTTCTAATCTTGCAGGTTAAACTTTTACCCATAAATATTTCCTTTGGAGTCTCTTCATTTCCCAAGTTTATTCTTTCTACTTCATCCATTGTGACATTAGTGTTTTTCTTGTTCATTTAAGAATATTTAATGTCAAACAGTCTCTCCATTGCTACAAGGCCTTTTGGAACCTTATTGGTTTTAAGCTGAGTGACCTCCTTTCCAAAAAACACTTCTTTCCCATCCTCTATCTCAACATGAGCATTCAAGTCTATTAATTAATCTTCATACTTTTGTTCACATGCTAAAAATATGATTATATCTCTGTCATCTTTAAATATTTTCCAGTTGTTGATGTTATCAGGTATAGCAGGCCTAGTTTTAACTTTGACTTGAACTATGTCTTCACAAGGGATGCCATTATTCTTCAATTCCAAATTAGCAATAAAGTCAGAAAGAATATTTTCTAATCTATCTATCCAATTAATAGAAAAATCAGAAAAACATTCTATAGAATCCCATACTTCATTTCTATATCTTTTAAGATGAGGCTTCTTAGCAACACATTTACTTTTAACTTGAGAAATAACCAATTCAGAATCACCAAAGACACTTAAACATTTTATTCCATGTTTACTAGCTATCCTTAAACCAAGAAGTAGAGCTTCATATTATGTAACATTGTTAGTACACTCAAAATCTAGTAAAAAGGAATATTTAAATATTTTATTATGAGGGGCAAAGAAAATGACACTAGCTCCATTACCATCCCTGCAGAAAGCACCTTCAAAATACATTTTCCAAATTGTATTGTTACAACTTCAGCATGTAACTCAATAGGTTCAGTATTATGCATTGAAATTTTTGAAATACTTAACTGAAATTTATCCATATCAGAATGACAAAAATGTGTAACCAAGCTTGGATCCACATCCTCAATAATGTATGGACTTTGAGTCTCCTCATCAATTCCTACATCCCTTCCATTCACTGGAATAGAAGCATAAGAAAGATCTAATTGGATACTACATCCTACTAAGCTAGACCATTGTTTGGATAGATGCATTCTATAATTGACAAGGACTTCAACCATAGTAATATCCATTTTATAAGACATTTCAAGACATGTAGGAAATTGAAATTCAGCATTCTTCATTTTTCCTACAACATGAATAGATCTATTATCCATAGCATAACATCTACCAAATTTGGTTTCAACATTCATTCCTAATTCTTTCATTACATCATTAGGCATAATATTTACTGCTACACCAGATTCTATCATACAATTTTTTACCAATCTATTGTTTATGAATAGAGTAAGATAGAAAGGATCAATTTGATTTCCATTTTTGTTTAAAGTAGTTCCTAGATAAATAGCTGGAGGATCCTTTAATTCTTGGTTAAGATCTTTCTTATTACCTAAATTAGACAATATTGTCAAAGCTTCACTTTTACATTCAGGTATTTTAACTATTTCAAGAAAAGGAACATATATTTTAACTTGAGATAATGCATTAGACATGAAAGAACATTCATTGGGAAGAGATTTACTAACCACCTTTTCTCTTACTCTTGTTGGAAATTCCTAAGGTTCTACCTGTTTACCTTGAGCAATGCTTTTGTGCTTCAGCCTCTTTGGATCAGTTCCTTGGTCAGGTTTCCCTCGGTCTTCATTTGATATTCTATTCCTTAACTTTTAATTACTTCCTTCTTCTTCCAGTGCAACTATTGTGTATGCTTTCTTCTCCTCTTTTGTTTATTCTCTTAATCTTGGAGTAGTCTCCTAATAACCATCATATTGGTACACTCTATTTAGGTCATCCCTGTAGTAGTATTCATCTGAAGAAATATAATCATCATATCCCCACATAGGATCTATTGATAAATTATTTAATGCGAGTCATTGATTATCATTATGGTCTTTATCCTCTTTCTATCTTTGGGAAACAACACAATGTTCATAATAATGTGGTAATGTGCAGGCCTCACACCAAGGATAGCTTTCCACAAAAGGGTTCTTTTTCCTTAATGGATTAGGAGTATGTAATTCTTTGTTCACTAGTTTCCTATCTTTCCATTCTATGTTATAAGGCATATCCTGAAATTTATATCTGTCTTTTTTGTATGGTACTCAATTATTCTAGTTGTACTTAAAATTATATTTTCCATTATTCATTTGGAGGTCTTTCACCATATTCATAAGCTTACCTAATTTATCTTCTTCCTTGTGTTTCTTAGGCTCTTTTGGATTGAACAACCGACTGTCCTCCCTATTAGTAATTATACCAAATGACTTCCTATAATTTTCAATAGCTATAGAAATCTTGAGAGAATGTGCTAAAGTAGAAGGCTTATGAGATCTGATTTCATAATTTTTCTTGATATCAAAAGCACCCATGTAGAAATTTATTTAAAAAGCATCAATAGGTTGAACATCCCTTGGAATCATATTTAGAACCTTGTTGAATCTTTTGTTGAATTTAGCCACAAATTCAATCTGATTTTTCTTCATACTTGTCAACTCATGTGAGGCAAAATAAGTGTCATTGTGATCACCAAATTGTTCTATGAATTTATTTACAAATTCATCCCAACTAGATATGGATCTATCTGGAAAAATTCTGAACCATTCTAATGCATCTTCTATAAGAGATTGGAAAAAAAATTTCATGTATAGATCCTCATTGAATTCATCAAGCTCTTGGATAACATTCTTCAAATTTACACAATGCTAAAAACTTTAGAATTGCACTTCTTAATTCATTTTTTATGTCATTAGGATATCCCCTTATGCCATAAAAATTTGATTATCTGTATCTATCAGAAACCATTGGGGCTCTATAATTGTTTCCATTTTGATTGATGGCTCCATGTCTTTGATTCTACTGATTTGTATTATGGAATATTTGATTTTTTTTGGTCCAAAATTTGAGTTGATATTATAATCTCTTGGGCCATAATTTTGATCCCTATTACTCTGATATCCATTATACATCACTCCATTATTTTGATGTCTATATTTTTCATATTGGTTATATGTGTTGGGATTCACTCTATTATTGTGGTTATGATATTCTCCATTGTTCCATTGTCCCCATTGATATCTTTTTTCCCAATCATTGTTGTTTTTATCAAGTTTTCCTCTATTGTCTGGTTTGATCAAGGGGTTGATATGATCATTATTGAAGACATTCCCAATGTGTGAGGAGGATTTTATACCCCGTTTCTATCATCCTTAGGAACTTCTTTATCTCTTGGTGATTTGATTGTGCTCCTCTTTATCCTCATTTTCCTTAGTATCTCTTATGTCTGTCTCTTAAGAGCCATGATCATTTCTTCATCTTCTGATCCTCCATCAGCCATCTCACAAAATATAGCATCCCATTTGTTAATTATTTTCTCTCTTTCATTCATTTCCTGATTTGGATCATTTTGAGACTCATGTTCTCCTCTATTACCTTGGAAAAAAGGATTACAATTGTCATCATTTCTCTCATGGCTATGATGGGTTGAATTAGGGAATTGTTCACAAGAAAACTCTTAATCATCCTTATCAGGGTATATCATGCATGGTACATACGACATCTTTAGACTTGAATTCTTGCCTTTCCTTAGGCTTAAGTCTAATTCAAGTTGATCTGGATGCAAGGATCTTCTTTCCTACATAAAAATTGTTAATAACAAAATTATGTGACCAAATTTATCACCACTTCAAATTTGTAAAGTCACCACCTTCTTCCTAGAAGGAAATACTTTATTGTCTAATGGATTATTTTCTCTCAGCAGATCCTAACCTCTATTACCAAAAACTCTAAAAATTGTTCTTAATTATAATTCCCTAGTAGAGTCACCAATTTGTTGGTTCTCAAATCAATAGCTTGGATTTCCTATGGATTTTTCCTATCCAATGATGAGAAACCCAAGTGATTTTCTAGCTGACAAGGTTTCAACCAATTCAAGTTTCATCCTTTTACATTTTTGGCTCTATATAACCAAGGCTGGTAGACCTATACCATAGACTTATCTCCCAAATATTTAGAGCTTTTTAGAGAAGATAATATGTGTTCCAAACTTCCTTCTCTCAGAGTATGGAAAAGTACAACTGAGATCCTTAAACTAATAGCAATATACTTCCAAGTATTGAATGTGATGTTGTACATATTAAAAAAAAATTGATGGATACAAGATATAAAATGAATAGAGAAGATGGATATAATATCTCAAAACTATAAACAATGAACTAATGACCATAATCTAATAAGAAAGAAAGACCAGTACCCAACCATGGGCAACAGAGTTAAGATCATTCCAATCCTATGTTCAACCTCGGAGATAATTTTATAAGTAAACTTATCACTTCAAAGGTGTTATGAAATGTAAATTCAACCTTGAACAAGTTCAGAGATATTTCAAAAGGATGTCACTTATCAAATGACAGAAGTATTGACTGAGGCCTCAATAACCATAATTTAACCATGCAAAATGAGAAAAACCAATTGATAATAAAGACTACGAACCAAATCAGGAAGTATGCACATCAAACTATCACTTTGAAGAAGTTATGTTTATTTATCTGAGGGACTAATTGTAAAATGGTAATGAAATAGTTGCACATATGAAAGAAAAAGGACTTATCTTTATTTGATTTTGGAAAAATGGTACAATTGAGTTCAAGTTTGTAGTTATTGATCCATCTATCCCATCTAGCTATAATAACAGTAAGTCTTATCCTGTGTGTTGATCTTGGTATCCTTATAAGTATGAAACCCAAAGGATGCAAACAAGCTTCGAATCAACACGGCTGTTCCTAACCAATACCTAACCCAATGATCAATAACTGAAAAATTTAGTTACAATAATGGAATAAGTAGTTATCCCTATTCAATAATAATTATTGGCCGATTATGTCTCATAATAACTTAACAAGTTTATCATAATATGTCTTGGAAAACAACTTAAACAATGGATCTACATCATGATGGTATTCTGATCTTATCTATCCAATGCATTTTTATAATCACTGTATGGCACCAAATATCATTGTTGATTTATCAAATAACCCTATCTAGTATGATAGTATTATTAATGTTTTTTACATTGAAAACCACAAGAATCATTTCTAACATATCCTTCATCCTGTATCAATGACTCTGAACCAAGATATAACATTTCTCTGAGCATGTCAATCACATATATATTTATGTGCATGATAATGAGTATATTCTTTGGTGCATGGTCTTTGGAATCATGTTCATCACCTTTATCGACCGCAACCATAGAGTTAATTAGTCCTTTGTGATCTTTCTTTATCATGTCTGCATGTGATCATTCCTCACAATGTCAAGAATCTGGACTGTCTAATCAAATCATGTTCGCGATCTTTATAATCTACATGCAAAGTCCAATCATCGATTAATAAAATAAACCCTAAGCATAATAAAATATTTTAATTCCATGTAATGAATTTAATATTGTCACCAATGGTTTTTGTCTTATTTCCATCACTAACACGTGTCGAGTCTTTCACTACTGCGCAACAACTAAAGCTCATTCACTTTTCCATCACACCATCGCGCTAAGCCGTGGATCTTCCATCTTATAGTCATAGATCTCCTTTAAATACCTTGGTTATTTTTTTATCACCTTTTCTTTCTCAATTAAGTCTCGATCATTGATTTAAGACATAGGCTAAAAGATGATCTTTAAGTAACCCATCCTTTACTTTACTTTATATGGCTCCATGTAGTCCAGTCACTTTGCTTAGCCAACCAAACACTAACACCTGTATCCCTTTTTTTCCATTTGTAGATTTTGGTGAACCTGGGACACCTATCGTCTATTTCACCATTGTGTGATGGTTAAATAGAATGTAGCTTGTGATAGCACCATCGTGCTCGACTGTTGGATTAGACCTTGATCTGTGCGGATATCATTCTGTTTGAATTTAGTTAAGCGGGGCCCCATATGACACATGGTGATCATTTGTGGTTCCATGTTAAATAAATGATTCTATGTAGACATCAGGTGTAAAGTTTTAAACATTGACAATTCCTCTCGACTTTTTCTATCTTTGTGGGGTCAAAACCTATGTACTTCACCACCATGCAACAGATGGAAGATCACTCATTTCTTCATTGTGCCATCATGAGATAGGTAGACAGAGGGTAATTCTACAACCACGTGGTTGACAAAATCTGCATTTTGACTTTGGTCTTTTTAACTTTAGATCTGCATAAAAGGATAAATAAGGAAGATCAATGGTAAACATGAATAACTGTCAAAGACAAGGATTCAAACATCATAGTATTAATAAAAGACATAAGAAACATAAGAAGCATAATATATAAACCAGAAGGCTATAGAAGATAAATAAATAGGTATAAAAAAGATACTTCCATGATTCATTTTGAACATAAATAAATTTAAAAATATGGGTTCCACCATGAGGTAGTGAAAGAATCTTAGAATAAAGTTAAACTTAAACAAAAAACACATGTATCTATTTCTTCAGATTTATTGTTGGCAAGTGGTGACAAACCTTTGGGCACACATGTTGAAGGGATGGATGAAGATTAATTAACTAAATTATCATACATAACCTTTTCTAAGGCTAAGGAGAGATCTAAACAAAAATCTAAAAAAGAAGTCAAAGGTATTGGAAACAACAATTGATAGTATCAAAAAACTCCTACGCATACCTTTCAGTTTCCAAGGAAAGGATACAGTGTACAACCTAAACAAACTAATTGATGACTTTGATTTTATTTTATGAATAGAGGCCTTTAATATTGATAATTAACAAAGTAAAATATTCACAAAAAAAACTTGGGGGATTAAAAATCACCCCGCGAAGAGTCACTCGACATCAAGCCAAAATAGAATAGCTATTCATCAAAAAAAACATAAAGAAAAGCCCTCAAGCTATGAGAGAAGTAGTAGAAGAGGGTGGAGGATCTTTATCTAGTGCATTACCCCATAGATTGGGTCCAGGGGTCTAGTTGAGAGGTGACCACCCATCTTGAGTTTCTTTATCCTTCTCCATTTCTCCTTCCTCCCGCCTAGGAGAAATTGCAAGTGCCAGGTGAGGAATTTTATTAGAAGGGGCTAGAGGCCACATAAGAATAGTGGCCAAAGGCCGAGTAGTAGTAGAGGAAAGCATAGGAGGCCATCCAAAATCCAAGGCCCTCCTATCAGGAGGAGAGGTAGAGTGGTGGTTCCAAGAGCATGGTGTTTTGGAATGCCTCGCAGAGGCACTCCTTTGATGTTGGCCCCAGGGTGACATGCGGTCAGCAGAGAGAGAATCTAGTGGCACCTTGGCAATAGTACAGAGGGCATTACCCCAATATTACAGTAACTCCTACAAGTGGGAAACCTCAAGGGGCTACCTTGTCATCTTGTAATTGAATTTGCATCATGACATTATTACATAAACACGCCTTAGCACAGAGAGAAACATTGATATCCAAAAAACTCTAAGTAAAAATAATAGCATTGCGGTCTTTCCATAGGGAAAATAGAATCTCCATCATGAAAGCATGTCAAATCTAGGTAAAATGGGAAGGCATTCTAGGAGAGTCACCAACCAATGCAATGTGCCAAGAGAAAGGCTCTAGCTGAAATGGCATAAAAAAACTATAAATCCAACTCCAATAATTCTAGGCCCGACCACAGAACTAGAAAATATGCATAATGGTTTTAGAGTGCCCACAAAATGGGCATTTAGGATTAGGCACACCTAAGTGCCAAAGCTGAGCTCCTAAGGGTAAACCTTGGTAGAGAAAACACCAAGAAAAATGAACAATTTTTGGTTCAGTGATAGCATCCCAAATAGTGCAAAAATGCCAGCTCCAAGTGTTTTGGGAGGAAGAAAGATGCCAACGGTGATTAAGAGACTCAATCATTGATAAATGAGACACTAGCCAAGAGTATCCAAGTTTTGGCTTATAGTTGGTAAATGGTGTATCTGGGTACCACTTCCAATCTTTCCACCAAGGTTTAACTGGCTGAATTCCAAGCTTGTGCAGGAGGTGGGGCAGAATAGCAGAGACAAGCAAGTCAAAAGTTTGACAATCTGGGTGTGTGAGCTAGAACTAAACCCAGAAATCATCCCAAGAGCAGAGACTCATAGTGGCTCTAGAGAAAAAATCCTTGGGTGTTTGAATGCCTCATTTGTGAAAATGAAGAGCACTAATCCCTAGGATTTTGGCTAAAGAAAATCCTTGCTGCTTAAAAAGTAGGGACCGCCAAATATTTTGTTGATTGAATGAAAGCCCATCACAGAATCCATTACCGACCCAGTGAATCCAAGGTTTGACAGCTTCCTAGGCATGCCAAATACTCTTGGAAACAAAGGTACCTTGGATTTGAACATGATTTTTCATAACTAGGAGGGTTTGAAAGCCAATCCCTTTCCAAGCTAGTTTGTGTAATGGATACCCAGAAGAAATACTATGGTGAAGTAAAATTTTCCATGCCTTGTTTCCTGTGAGGCAACGCATAATCCATTTTTCACAGAGGGCTAAGCCCTGCTTCTGGGTATCAAGTAAGCCAAGCCCACCAGAGGCCCTGGGAAGACAACAAAATTCTTAGGAAACTCTGAGAAAGCCATGGTGATTTACACCAAAGGCCCAGAGCAAATCCCTCAACAATATCTTGAGATTTTTGTAAGAAGCCTTGGAAGGATCCCAATAGGAGGAATAATAAACATGAGTAGCAGACAAAACCTTGGAGCAAATATGAAATTTACCAGTGAGAAAGAACGGCTTGGTAATCCAATAGGTAAGCTTCTTTTCAATTTTGACAAGCACAACATTCCATAAATCAGTAGAAGTAGATTGAAAAGCAAAAGGTATGCCAAGAAACTAAAATATTTCCCCATGCTGGATCACGGACCAATCAAACTGGGAAAACTAGGTCAGGTCAGGAAGGGAAGACTATCTGTAGCACAAGGTTTTATGCCATTGAATGGTAGAGCCCAAAGCCAAATAGAAAGTGTCTAAACACTGCAAGGCTTCCTTGATATTTTCCTTGTCCTCTGCAAGAGTGAGAAAGGAATCAGTAGCAACATGGCCATTGACCAATTGTTGAGTGGAGTTGGGTAAAGCAATCCCACAAACATGGCCTAAAGAGATAGAATGAGCTAACAAATAGCCAAATCCTTTGGCTATAAGAACATATAAGGTAGGAGCAAGAGGACATCCTTTCTAAATGGATCTGAAGAGCCCAAAGATGGAATACTAGCAGCCATTAATGGTGATGCAAGCAGAGGCATCCTGAAAGAGCATTTGCATAGATTGAAGAAATTTGGGTCCAAAACCCAAAACATGAAGCATATCAAGAATAAAAGGCCATTCAATATGATCATAAGCTTTAGAAAAATCAATTTTTAGAAAAAGGACTTTTTGTTGACTCTTACGAGCCCATTCCATACCTTCCCAAATGGCTATAATATTATCAAGAATATATATTGATTTAATAAAGCTAGTTTTCTCAAGCCGAACAATTTGAGGAAGAATGTGGCAAATCTTGAGAGCCAAAGCCTTAGCAATGATCTTGTAAGATACATTAAGCAGGGTAATAGGCCACCAATTGCAAATATCCTCAGGATCCCCAACTTTTGGGATAAATTTAATGTTTCCTTTATTGATAAGATCACCCAGATACTAACATTGGTATGATTCAAGGTATACCTAATGGAGATTAGGACCAATGGCATCCCAGAGAGTTTTATAAAACTCACAAGGAAACCCATCACAACCTGGAGCTTTATCATCTGCCATGGCAAAGATGGCTTCCTTGAGATCTTGAAGGGTAAGAAGCTGATCACAAAAAGCACACTGGGAAGGTAAAACACATTAAGGCACAACAACTATGCAATCTGTAAGAGCTTGGTTGTTGGAAGGAGAAGATCCTTGAGTGGAAAAAACTTGTTTGTAATGACAAAAAAAGGCTTGAAAGATATCAGGAAGCTCTATGAGGAGAGACTAACCCTCTTGGATCTTGGTTATACCCTCATTAGTTTGACGAGAATGGAGAGTTGCAAAGAATTCTTTAGAGGCTTGATCTCTGACTTTTAACCAGTGCAGGTGAGCTTTGATCTGAGCACCAATGGCAGCATATTTGTCTAACACTTGTTTCTGGTGATGCAAATGGGTAAGCTGAAGTTGCAAATTCTAATTGAACGGGTCAAGGGATAAGGCCTTCATGGCAACACAAAGAGCTTTGGTGTTGGCATCATAGGATTGATGATGGTATATGGAAACCTGTCAACCATAAATGCGTAGAAAGTGTGTCGTACGATGGATGACATTATTCCACCATTGAATACAGCAAGACAAATGTGAAGGTCTAGGCTCAAGGTTCCAAACCTAATGGATGTGGGCCACCATTGAAGCATGATTGAGAATAGAAGTATTAAAGAAGAAATGAGTGGTGGGAAGATGTGTCTTAGCTATCTTCCATTCAATAATGAACTGAATGGGGAAGTGATCTAACAAAGTCAGATCAATAAGAGGAGTAACTGACAAGGCTTGTTTTTTGGAAAAAGAGAAAAAAGATTGTGCCATGATCATAGCATGATCAAGCCATTTATGAATTCTATCAGAGGAGGCTCTAAAATTAGACCATGTGTGCCAAACACCATTAGTTTAGTGGTGGCCAAGATTGGGATCAAAAAGGCCCAATTTATTATGCATGTAATACCAGGCTTCCTGTTTACCAGCTATCCATTGGAAGGGAAAAATTCTATCCTTTTCAGAAGCCACTTCAACCATATTAAAGTTTCCACAAAAGAGAAAAGTTGTAGGTGGTAGAGAATCGCCAAGCCAGTGCCACAGGTGAGATCTCTCAACAGCATCATTGGGAGCATAAACATTAACTATACCAAAGGATTGATTCTCAATAATTAAAGTGGCCCAAATAGATCATTGCATGGGATCTGAACCATGACTGATTAAAAAAGAATGCCAATGAGGAGAAATGAGAGTTACAACTCCACCTCAACCACCTCATGCTGAGAACAGAGAGCAAGGATCTTAGGCCAAATAAATTTGCAAGTCACATCAAGCATAAAAATAGAAATTTTAACTTCCTGGTGTGTGTGTGTGTGTAAATGGGTACCTATTGAAAAAAACACAAACACTCAATAGGTCATTGCATTAGTTCAAATGGTCAGTCAAAATGTTGAAAACCACTAATATCAGTCTATTGCCTTCTAACTAGAAAGAGTGTGATTAGTTGCATATTTATCCCTTAGAATATGCTTCAAATCAGTGACCAATACTATTCTAGCATGAAGGATTTAATTCAAATTTGAGCTAAAAATGTGAAAAAGCATGCAATCTAGCTTTAAAAGATGAAGTGAAAATAGTGAACTAGCATAAGATAATAGATGAAATGTAAACCTAAGATAAATCTAGCAACATAACAATGTAATTTAGATTCTAAGGTGAAGGCTTCTTTTCTCTCAAAACAGACTTCTATTTATAGAAGAATGGGAGAGAGAGAGGGGGGGGGACAAGGTTCATTTATGAATCAGGAGGCTCATAAATGAAGGTGTAAGAGTCATTAATGCCTAAGGAATTAATAAGGCATGGGAGAGACATAGGCTTAAGCCATCTTCATTAATAAGGCATTAATGAAAGCCTTTAAGAAGCATGGGAAGATGGCTTGAGAACATGGACCTTAAGAAATTCCAACTTGAGAAAGTGGACTTTCTCAAGTGGGTTGAGTTGTTAATCATTCCTTAATGGAATGTGACAACATTAGGAGGTGGGTTAGAGTAGAATTTAGGATTAGGATTAGATTAGCATGGGCGAATGGGTTGAGAAGGGTTAGAACCCAGGGTAGAACTGGTTGGGATAGGTTAGGTTGGGGTTTAGGGGAATATTAATAAATGAAATAAACTTATTTAATTCATTTAAAAACATAAGAATTAATTATTTAAACAATGAAATTGATTTTTAATAATTAGGGAACTATAGCCATTTTAATTAAATGGAATTGGCTAGGGGAATGGGTTATTTGCAAGTGGGTATTTGATTTAAGGATTTATTTAATTTCTTTATAATTAAATACTATAGCCATGTTTGATTTTAATTTGATTTTATTGGTCGAAATTGATTTGAATTGTATGTCTATAATAGTTAATATAAATCAGTGATAAAAATCACCTAGGATATTAAATTGATTTAAAGAATTATGCCAAGCGGTAACAGGGTCATTTGGACATAAATTGAGGGTATGATCACACTTAGGGTAAATAGGGTCCATAGTTGTGATAGACCAAATTCAAGTGGTTACATTTGCCCCTCTTTGAATTGATGTGTGAGTAGCTCATTGATTCAAAGAAAGTTTTTTATTTTGACTTTAAAAAGATTGAGAATCCTGTTCTTGGTTGTCGAACAAAATGTTGATGAGATCAGTCTTGCACTTGATTGAAAAAAAATAATAGAATTGATTTTGAACTTGGTTGTCATCCAAAGATCAATAAAAGATTTTAAAAATACCAATTCTAAACTTGGTTGTCATCCAAAAATTGATAATACTGATTTTGAACTTGGTTGTCATTCAAAAAGTCAGTAAGAAGCTACCATGAGCTTTAATAAAAATCTTATAAAATGAGGAAACATAAGATATCCATCTCATGAGAACCAAAGCTTTCTATCCAATAGATTCGACTTAGTCAAGGAAACTATTTATGCCCCTAGTTTGTTTGATAATGAAGTCATTTTCAATGCAGTTTTGAGCAAAAAAAATTAATTGATGATAGTGTGATCATGCCCCCTCAAGAACAAAATCGAAGGAAAGAAATAAAATCCCTCAGTTATAGAGAATAGAACCCTTGTAGGAAGCGAGAAGGATAGAAAGAGCGGAGTAGAAGAAGATATGGTTTTAAAATAAACACATTTATCAAGTTGAATTACGTGAAAATATGAGTGATAATGATGTTTAGATCAAGATGTATGATAAAATGTACAATATTTACCAATGTGGTGAAGAAAGGAAGCAAATTCATGATTTTTGAAACTTGTTGCAAAAGGACACTGTGCTGCTAAAAATGTCGTAGGCACCTTTGATTTGGTTCCTGATTGAAGAAAAGAGAGCATAAATGATTTTGTAGTTATTCAGGAGGAGTTCCAGAAACCCTAAATGTCCCAAAAGACCCATATAAGCCTCCAAATTGATCATTTCATTGTTCATTTTGACATTCAACTATAGCAATTTAGAGAGCTCTGCAAAGAAAATGGTGGTCCCCGTGAGGAAACATCGATTCAAGATGAGCCCTCGACACCAGAGACCAGCCGACTACCCACCGCTGGTAAGTGCTCGATAAACTACCCTGTGAATTTTGAATTTTTGAATTTTAAGCATTTTTGTGCATTTTATAGCTAGTCAAAGATAGGATCGCATCCAAGATTTTGGATCGCATCCTGCGAAATGCGCATCACATCCGATTTTTCCCAGATTGTATTTAGTTTTTGCTAGATTTCTGCATCGCATTTGAGTTTTCCTAGATCGCATCCAGTCCTTTAGGTTTAGTTATGTTTGTAGCTAGATTCCATCAGTGAATTGCATCCCAAATTTTAGGGATCATACCCTGCATTTAGGATCGCATCTTATTTTTCTAGGATTCCATCCTATATGCGCAATCACATCCTGTATTTCCAGGATCGCATCTAGTAAAATCCTTAGGTTATCAAATTATATTGATCTATTTGTGTCTTGCAAATTGGAAATGATTGAGTAGATTAGGAATATGCCCGTTGTTAGAGATAGAAGGCTGATGCTTTACTTGTCTGTCAAAAATCAGGCCTAGTTTGAGGTAGTCACCTTTCAAGGCACTTATCCTGCATGAGTTCTGGCATTGTCTGGCCAATTATCAGATGATGAGTAGAATATCATGATCTGATGTGGATTGAGATCTTTGATAGGTTTACCCGAGATTACGGTAAATTGAGGGTTGTTGACTTCTCTGGCTGAGAGATGGCATTTAGAGCACAACACCTTCCACCTACCGACTGGTGAGATTACCGTGACACCAGAGGACATTTGGAGGATCTTGCATGTGCCCATGGTGGGACATGAGGTGTTCTTTGAGTCAAGAGTTGGTGTTGTGATTGGGACTGCTCAGAGGTTCTTTCAAGATGACAACATAGATCACAGATACCTATCATGGGACTACATGGTCGATCACTATGATCGACTAGCTGTGTACATAGCTGGATTGGTAGGCGGAATCCTTATACTGAACAAAGGATAGCACAGTTTCTTGGTGGGTTGGGTCAGCATGGTAGAGTAGATGATCATCCACCACTGATGATTCACTTGGGGGAGCTGCATTTTAGCTCATATATACTGAGAGCTGCATGAGATTGTGTATCACCATACCCGCAGCATGACTTTGGGCATATTGATCCTTCAGGTATGGGCCTGGGAGCACATCCTAGTGACACGGCCGATTGTGGATAGGCAGAGGGCACTAGAGCAGCCCTATGTGTATATGTATGCAGTTCTATTATAGCAGCCCCACCTGGGCAAGGTTGAGTACTGGCATCATTTATTCGATGATATGATAGAGGTTGTATGGAGACCATACCTAGACTGTGAGGTATGGACATCTGCTGCTCGACAGGCTCCCTTTTTGTGTTAGAGTAGATATTTGATCAGGCATACCAGATACATTATAGAGTGCTTCCTTGTTACCAGATTTTTGAGACAGTATGGGCGGTGACAGGGCCGTACAGAGGATGTGGCAGTTTATGCACGGATCAGGGATGAGGTGGCTGACTAGGGAGCTCAGCTAACTTATGAGACTGCTACATAGGACATCCATGATATGGTAGCTATAGACTGAGACCTTCGCCCAGATGTTGAGGATGTAGGTGTATCAGATGGATATGCTATAGATATGCTGTAGCATCCATTACCATGATTTACAGTGCCAAAGGAGATGATTCCCTGTATAGAGGAGCCACTGGATTATGATCCTGAGGACTGACCTATCAAAGGGAGAGGCAGCCAAGATAGAGCACTAGGCAGGCATGGTGGTCGTGATGGTGGCAGAGATGGAGGTAGAGGTGGTAGGCATCCTCCCCCAGATGATAGACATGACAGTGATGACCGGGGGGGAGGTGGTGAGGCAGTGGATACTGGTGGTCTGAGTGGAAGTGATCAAAGATGGCTGAGGTAGAGGTTTGTGGCCCCACAGAGAGATCTAGGCCCTCTACTTACTCCTGAGCAGTAGAGACAGTGGAGACAGAGAGTACAGGAGTACGATCCTAGCAGAGATGGGGACCCTCTATCAAGGTGTGAGAAGGAGAGAGAGGAGCTCAGAGCACAGATCATAGCCTTGGAGGCTAAAGTGACTATTGCAGAGGCACTATTGGTAGACAAGGATAGATAGCTCAAGCGGATAAGAGCTGAGAGAGACACATAGGCCCAGACTGCAGTCCATCAGGGACAGAGTGTGACTTACTATTACACCTTATATCATGCAGCAGTTCCTGAGGGTCAGAGGGCACCCACATTCTCACACATAGCGTAGCAGTCAGAGGGGGCCATGCCACCTCCAGCAGCGCCATTCATGCCACCTCCTCCTCCTCCTGATCAAGGAAAGGGGGAAGGCCAGAGTTGATACTGTGCACCATGTCATTTTTGAGATTTATACATGTATATCTGGATCTTGCTGAGATCCCATTTTTGTACATTACATTGATATATATATCTGATTTGTGAGTTTTGGCATACTGATTCTCTGTATGTGTACTAATAATCTGTATACATCTGATACACTTTATGTTGTGATACTCTTTATGTGCACTGATACTCTTTATTCTTTGATGTGTATCATACTTGTAGTTTTTGGTTCTGACATGTTTCATGTGGTAGATGTATCCATTTTGCTTTTCATAGATGTGGTAAATGTATCCTTTGCACATGTGATGATATCTTGATCTCATGATGAATGAGTTATAGTTGACAACATCATTTTGTGAATGTGATGAATAGATTACTGATGTGAGCAAATGATATCTATGTGAAAAATGCAAATGTATGTTTTCTTTGATTTTCCAATTTATGCAGAAATATATGTATGGATGCACTTAGGATGTAAAAGTAAAAATGCAATACATGGATGTTGTATTTTTTTATTTTTAGTTTTTCTTTTCAAATGTATGCTATGGATGATATCAGTAATATAAATGATGTAATTAACTTGATAGTGGTAGAAGAAGAGAGAAACCATATTTTGAGCTTAAATTTCCTTAGGTACTATTTAAAAAAAAATACATTAGGCAATCTCTAAATGCAGCTATATGAAGACTCTTAGGAATTGCCACTGATTTCAGCAAATATTGCAACATTTTTATCATCATTAGGCATGTTTGGAATGGACACCATTGAATAGTACAATCATTACTAATACCCACTGATATTATGATAATATGAATACTATGTTTTATTTAGAATGTCAGAAATAGACTTAGGCATCAAGGCATAGAAGCCAGGATAACAAAATAGTCACCTTCCTTTTAATATATTAGATTCTGAGTAAGGCAAGATATTAGACCTGCAATGACCTTGAAAATTCATATCCTTGGGTATATTATGATTTGTATACCTTAGTGAGAATATGGATTAGAAAACAGACAAGGAAATTTTATTCAAACTCACCGTAGTTTACACATAACAAAGATTGAGATATATGTGGCTATCCACCCATAGTGGCAGCTCTTACCATAAACATCCAAGTTAGGTGAAATTTATAGGATCATATGAAACAATCACCATACGTAGAAAATCAAGAAAACATTATGCCCCCAATCCTTGTGACTCTTTGTCTTTGTGTAGACATCATTGAGTAACTAAGAAGACATAACAAATCATAAATTGAGAATCAATCAGATAAAATTTATAATTAATTAGATGCCCCTAGTTGAAAACATCATCAGGTCATAAAACAATCATAATCAATCCATTATCAAACTGTGTGTTTAAGTAGTACTTCATTCATCCATATGTCAAACAGAGTTAAAAGATTCATCAATCAGAAAATATGTAATACAAGTAATATGGTGTTCCATGTCTGTGCCTTGATAGGATAATCCATTCATGTTTGTGATCCAATACGGCTCTGTAGGAATGTTGTGAATGGCATGTCATGTCCCATGTCATCAAAAGACATCTATGTTTGAGTAAGTGACATTGTTTTTACATGGATTGAGAGACATCATGTTTGTGAGGAAAACCATCCTAGAGCGACCTAGCAACCACAAATGACTATGCCAAAAAAAGATGCCCCCAGTGCAGAATGACCTATTCCTAAGACGTAAAGATAGACAAAACCCAAGCGAGGATAAGATAGTCATGTAGGAAAATGAAGTCAGTGTATGAGTACAGGAAAAATTATGAAGGCCTAGTATTAGTAGTGCATTGATAGATGGAGCGCAAAACATAAGTGATGCCTGATTGCCAGGTTTTCACCACTTGGAAAGATCTTTTTCTTTCTCTTTGCTACCAAGATGCCTATTTTACCAAGTGCTCATCAAGGCACTTTTTCTCTTTTTCAATTTTTTTGCTATTTTTACTTTTTTGAATGTTTTTGTAGGATCAAGGTGCCTATTTACCAGGTTTTCACCAAGATACCCATTTTGAAGGACCTTTTCCACTATTTTTGGATTTCTTCAGGATTAATTTTCTGAATGTTTTTGGTGTTTTGCAAGAACTTTTTGCTGTACAGGCTTTGCTAGCCAAAAATTAAGCATAGAACCACTTCAAATGTAGAGTATTGATAGGATTAGGAAGAACATCTCCCTCAGGTGTAGCTAACTGATAAGCTCCAGTCCCAAAGGTAGCTATGATAACATAAAGCCCTAGCCAATTAGGTTCAAACTTTCCTTTTTATTCTCTGTTCGGAAGGTTCTTAGGATTCTCTTTTAGGACAAGGTCCCCCACTTCAAAATTGCATGGTTTAAACTTCTTGTCATAACCTTTGGACATTCCCACTTGGTACACTTTAAGGTGGTCGAACGCTTGTTATCTGTGCTCATCTAATAGGTCTAGAGAATTTATCTGATCAATGCGGTACTTTTCATTAGTAACTAGTCCTTGTAGAGAGATCTGCAAAGATGGGATTTCAATCTCAATAGGTAGTACTACCTCAGTGCCATAGACTAGAGAAAATGGCATGGCTCCAGTTGGTGTTTTGATGCTTGTTCTGTAGGCCCATAGTGCCAGATTTAGTTGTAAATGCCAGTCTCTGCCAGAATTGCTCACAGTTCTATGTAGGATTTTAAGAATGTTTTTGTTCAATGCCTTAGTCTGTCCATTACCTTGAGGATAATAGACTGAAGAGAAATGTTGAGTAATGTGAAACTGTTCACAGAGGTCATCAATGTCTTGGTTTTTAAATTGGCCCCCATTATCTGTCACAATTGAAGAGGGTATCCCATATCTACAAATAATGTAGTTCAGAA
>MU223713.1:1800127-1818489 GCA_018584345.1 Thuja plicata | reverse complement strand
TAGAATCAGGAATTGTAAGGACTTTGTTATCCACCAATGTTTTTAAGATGGTCTCAAGAGGTTCTCCCAAAGGTGTGAATGTTCTTTGGGGTTTTGAATTCCATGTTTGTCCCTTGTCATTATCATTTTTGGCTTTGGGAATGGGAGGTGTTATTTTAGCCTCCTTTCTTTCTTGCATACCATTGGTAAGATTGAATGCTTCATTTTTAGAATTAATGTTGGATGCATCAACCACTCCGTCATTAACAACATTTTTGTTTTTCTTCCACCTTTTAGGTTTTGAGTTGGAGCTACTACCTTTTTTTTCATTTTGAAGGGTGATTTCCCCCTTTTTGACCATGACTTCTTTGATATAGAGAGCATTCTTAATCATCCTATCAAAGCTAGGAGAATCTTGCATTTGTAGAGCATAGCTCAATTCAGGTATGAGATTATTAACAAAGATCTCCATCTTTTCTATCTCAGGGATGACTCTTGAATATCATGCAAAGATCTTCCTCCATCTTTGTAGGAAGTGTGTAAAGGATTCTCCCATTTTCTGCTTGGTATTACATAGATCCATCATGGTGACATCATGCTGGATGTTGGAGTAGTGTTGAATGAACCATTGCATCAATTCCTTAAATTTTTTGACTTTGGAATTCAACTTTGAAAACCACTCCATGGCGTTTCCTCCTAGACTTCCTAGAAATAGTCGCATGAGGTAAGTGGGTTCATGCATATACTCAATGCTAAGAGCACAAAATTCTCTCAAATGGTCATGTGGATCAGTTTCCCCAGTGTATTTTTCATATTTTGGTCTTGCCACATTAGGAGGAAATGGAACCATAGTGATACTCTTATTGAAAGGAAATGGACAAATGGCATCCAAAGAGTATTTCATTTTTGGTTTGTCCTTTTCTTGTTTGAGATTTGTAAGCTCAGTTTACATTTGAATGAGCTGTTTAGTAAGGATGGATATGGGGTTTGGTACCTCCTTTTCTTTGAGATCATTTACATCATAATCCTAGGGTAATTTAACACCTGTGGATGCTAAATGGAGGAAGCATTTTTCTTTGTCATCTCCAATTATCTGTTCCAACAGTTTGTGGACTCTTTTTCTTTGTTTTAGCTTCTTGTATTCATCTTTAGGGATTTCTTCATCACTATCTGACCCAAACGGATTACATTCAAACCTGGGTCTTTCTTCCTCTTTCGTGCCTACAGATTGTGCTTGTCTGCCATCGTCATATCCCTCAAAGGCTTTACTCCAATCATTAGTGTTGCTACCCATTCGAGGTGAATCAAGATCAAATAGGGAATTGTGAGAAGTTTCTCCTTGAAAGTGTGATGTTTTAGGAGGCACTTTGGATCCTTTAGTTGTGTACTTGTTGCATCTTGTGTTAACCATGAAGTTTGTTTCTCAACTTTGTCAATTTTTCCCAATAGTACTAGCAAGGATTCCAAATCGTTCAAGTGGGTGTGTCTAGGTAGACGTAACTATTTGTTTGGTGGATGTAAATGATTCCAGTGTTAGAGGGTTAGAATGCCCTGATAGTGAGCTGAGAACCAAGTTTGTTTGATAGAGAATGGGTAGACCACACGTATTGAACTGATTGTGAAAGACTGACTGAGCATGCAAGGTAGATGTTTTTGAAAGTGCTTGAAAATAATAGAAGGGAGACCAGAAGAGACAACAGGGACCAGATAAAGAGAAAAAAGGGTACCTAAAACAACTGAGAACTCCTAGAAAAAGTTGCTAGAAATGTCCACTACCCAGGATGTGAGCTCCCAGATATGAGCCCCTAACAGAACTAGATACGATCCTAAACCTTGGATACAATCTTAGAAAACTAGATGTGACTATATGATTGACTAAATGTGATCTAATGCACCAGATATGATCCTAAATACATGATATGACTCAAGAAATCTTGGATGCAATTTTATGATGGACTTGTCAGTTTTTGGTCCATTTTGAAAATTTTGCATTTTGAGGAACGTGAATCTGTTTGTCTCCAAATTGCATCAAGAGGTATTTGTCAGATGTGAAAGACACTTGTACTCCAGGGTATGAAATTTATTGATTATTATGAGGAGCTTATCTTTTTAATGATCTTTCTGACATGTCAGACAATTTTGCATTTTTAAAGGGGTGAATCAAACACACATCTTTTTCCTATTTTCTAGGTAGAGGATAAAAATTGTTTGCTCATTGACTTAGGCACAGACTCAAATGCTAATCAGAATATAGCCATCACCAAGCACACAATGGCTCCAGTCATGATGCTATATTAGCTGACTCCAAATGCAAGTGAGGGCACGATATGACGAGTGTCTTGGGGAAATTACTTTTTTCCTTGCACAAAGATTATCACCCTTTCGGGGATGAATCAGGAATTATTTCAATTGAATATGTTGTAGATTATTGGGAAATCCATTTGAAACTGTCCCCCATAGAATTACACAAGGCAAAATTGAGGTGTATAGCCCTATGAGTACTTGAATAGATATAGTCTCGCAAGCAAGATTCAAGTGGCTCCACTCTATATATACCCTGATATGTTCAAGGAATGATGTCAAAATTCCAAGAACAAAACCAATTCCATCTTCTGAGGCTTTTTCCTACAAGGAAGCAACCATTTATAGTGAGCTGGAAGGGTCAGCGTAAGACCTGTCCTCACTTGGGTCGTTCCCAAGAGATTTTTTTCTCAACTGGCAGGCCCTCTACTGTTAAAAGAATGGTAACCAGGATTGGCAAGCTTAGGAGTTCTAGATTTCTAATTCTTCAAAAGAAGAAGAGCGTACTCTCCTAGTCCATGCCATTTTCTCCCCAAACACTAAAAATAAAATTCTTTCCCTCAAGCTATGTTGAGCTTGTTTTAATGGTTCCTATTTTAAAGAAGACAGAAAGGGAAAGTTTGCTTTGTTCATTTACCACATTGATTTAGTGATTTGTGTTGTCTAATTTCTGATCCAAAAGCAATTATATGATGTGTTTATTCATTAAGCCCACATATTTAGTGCTTTGTTTTGTTTAATTAATTTTCTAAATGAATTAGACAGTTTTGTTTTTTGTTCATGTACTCCCAATTTTGTCACAAATGATAAGACAATGTCCAATTTTTTGATTTTGCTCAAGAGGAAAAGAGCATAATAACTAGTTGTTTATCAAGTGGAAAGAAATGGTTTTAAGTTGTGAAAATAGGAAAATAAAAGTCAAGACAGAAGGGGTTTGATAACCTATGAAAACCACATTAGTACTTTACTAATCCAACTCCATGAAACCTGTCAAAAGGTACCTATAAACAATTATTAGGCTGCAAAACACAGAAATCACAATTTGTCAACTTGTTAGGATTAGATAAATCAAATGGACAAGCTTCAAAACTAGATGCGATCCTAAATTCTTACCAGGTGTGATGCAGTATCTAGAATGCAATCCTATTCTCCAAATACAATCCCTTGTTGACCAAATGCGATTAAAAACTAGATACGATCTAGGAAATCTCAGATGTGATCCAGAATTTATGTGGTGCGATGGCGTATCTGGGATGTGATCCTGCAATATTATATGTGATTCTATGTCTTATTCCTGAGTCTACAAATTGTCAAAAAAGAGTTAGAAGATGAGGCTAAAATAAAAATTGAGCCCCATGGTGGGTGCTAGAAATGTGTGTGTGTAAATGGGTACCTATTGAAAACAACATAAACACTCAATAGGTCATTGCATTAGTTCAAATGGTCAGTCAAAATGTTGAAAACCACTAATATCAGCCTATTGCCTTCTAACTAGAAAGAGTGTGATTAGTTGCATATTTATCCCTCAGAATATGCTTCAAATCAGTGACCAATAATATTCTAGCATGAAGGATTTAATTCAAATTTGAGCTAAAAATGTGAAAAAGCATGCAATCTAGCTTTAAAAGATGAAGTGAAAATAGTGAACTAGCATAAGATAATAGATGAAATGTAAACCTAAGATAAATCTAGCAGCATAACAATGTAATTTAGATTCTAAGGTGAAGGCTTCTTTGCTCTCAAAATAGGCTTCTATTTATAGAAGAATGGGAGAGAGAGAGAGGGGGGACAAGGTTCATTTATGAATCAGGAGGCTCATAAATGAAGGTGTAAGAGCCATTAATGCCTAAGGCATTGATAAGACATGGGAGAGACATAGGCTTAAGGCATCTTCATTAATAAGGCATTAATGAAAGCCTTTAACAAGCATGGGAAGATGGCTTGAGAAGATGGACCTTAAGAAAGTCCAGCTTGAGAAAGTGGACTTTCTCAAGTGGGTTGAGTTGTTAATCATTCCTTAATGGAATGTGACAACATTAGGAGGTGGGTTAGAGTAGAATTTAGGATTACGATTAGATTAGCATGGGTGAATGGGTTGAGAAGGGTTAGAACCCAGGGTAGAACTGGTTGGGATAGGTTAGGTTGGGGTTTAGGGGAATATTAATAAATGAAATAAAATTATTTAATTCATTTAAAAACATAGAAATTAATTATTTAAACAATGAAATTGCTTTTTAATAATTAGGGAACTATAGCCATTTTAATTAAATTAAATTGGCTAGGGGAATGGGTTATTTGCAAGTGGGTATTTGATTTAAGGATTTATTTAATTTCTTTATAATTAAATACTATAGCCATGTTTGATTTTGATTTGATTTGATTGGTCAAAATTGATTTGAATTATATGGCTATAATAGTTAATATAAATCAGTGATAAAAATCACCTAGGATATTAAATTAATTTAAAGAATTATGCCAAGTGGTAAAATGGTTGTTTGGACATAAATCGAGGGTATGATCACACTTAGGGAAAATAGGGTCCATAGTTGCGACAAACCAAATTCAGGTGGTTACACCTGGAGGCATAAAAAATCTAGATTACTAACACAACAATGAACATCCCTGACAGAGTACTTTCTGGCCAGGTCTGTCAAACCCTAACATTCCAAGAGATGTACTTCATAGGAAAACAGTGTCGGCCATACCATCATTGTCCCCAAGGGATGCAAAAAAATTAGACAAATAAGAAAAATTGTTCCTAGGAAGTTCCAGGGAGATATTTCGATGCTTTTCTTCCATACCCTCCTATGCAGCCTTAGCACGTTGTCAGGGCTGTGAGAGTAGAGAAAGTTGGAAGGAGTGGAAATCATAAAGGCTTTGTGAGGTGTGTGAACCTAGTTAGGGTTAGGACTTAAATCCATAATCTCTTTCCCCTGCTAGTGAGGGTTTGAAACAAGAGAAATATTCTCAGCATGAGAAGCAACCTATGCCTCCACAATAGGAGGTGGTGGTTGTGAAGCATAAGTGGAAGCCAAAGTGATAGGTTTAACCTATTTTTTCTTGCAGCCGACCATTACCCAATCATCTTTTTTGTTATCTTCTTTTTTACCAGTTTCAAGAGGCCTCAAACTAGAATCCTTAGGAGGAGTTTTAGGTCGAGGAACTACCAAAGGTCAATCCTTTATTTTATGTTTTGCAAATTGACAATGATAGCAACTATTGGGAAGGTTGAGGTAGAGCACCTTTTGAGAGAAGATGGTGTCACCAACCTAAATCTCAATAGATTATTTAAGATCTTGAGAGAGGTCAACTTTAATGCAGAGCCTCTTTTGAGATTGAGGATTAAAAAAATGGTCATGCTCACTACAGATAACCCTACCTATCTTTTTCACAATGGCATGCATGAAAGGCCAATAGGGTAGAGGAAGACCAGAAAAATCAAACCACATAGGGACTTTGATTTTCTTTTCTTTAGAGACCGAGAAGTCATGAGACCAGTGCTGAAAAACTAAAAGGGAATCCCTAATATTCAAGGGTCCTTTAGCAAATATAGCATCCACATGAGTGGGATTGGAAAAGAGAAAAAAAAAAACCTTTGGTGAGACTTTGAATGCCATCCAGATAGATTCCATGAGGAGTCCAGGATTTTTCCACCCAATCCTTAATCATGTTTTCAGGAGGGTTGTGATCTAGAAAGAAACCAATAAGGGTATGTGTTTCAAGCCAAGAACAGGCATCATAAAACTCATGAATGGGAAAAACAATATCAGGCTAAGATATACCTCATGAAACACCTTGGGAATAAACTTGCGAGGTCTCTTGCTTGGAAGTGCCATTGTTATCCATCACCAAGACAACACCATCATCAATTGCTGGGCTAGTGGTGGCCAGGGCCATAAATACTAAGGAAAATCCCATAGTAAATGTGGTCTGAAAGGATAGGAGGGCTCAGAATAGCACCGTGACTCTAAACACTAGCAGAGCAAAAAAAACTTCATATTAGAAATGACTTTAATTTTTACTTTGAGTCTTTGGAAAAGATTGTAGTAGTTAGATTTGAAAAAGAATATTTGTTGAAGAATCTTGAGGAGGTATGTAATTCAATCAAATGGGACTTAGGCATATTGAATAATACTATTGTTGAAGAAAAGTCTTGTATTTCTTATGGAAGGAAGTTATATAGCTAATGTATAAATCCTCTCAAGAACTTGAAGAGCATTGAAGACATCATTGAAAATGATAGAAAGACTCTAGATACATTAGCACACAATTGTGATTCCTCCTCACAAACTATTGTAGAGTTGGATAAGCAAGTGTCTATATTGTTGGACAAAAGAAGCATGCTTGAAACAAAGAAAGGGAGATTATTAGGAAGATTTGGTGTGTTAAAGAGTCTAATCACTCTGAAACTATCAATTCTGGAGAAACATATTTTTGATATGGATACAATAGAGAAGGCACTTGTTGATAACATACCCATTGAACTGAAGGAAGCTGAGACATCATCTTTTGCACTAAATGGCCTGATCCACTTTGGTCAGATTTTGGTAAAGATGTGGATAACTAAGGCAAAGATCTTGGAAACTTCTTTTCAAGATGTACTTCACATGAATTTTTTGTGAACCATTCCTATAATTTTGGTATGTATATAGTTACACCTTTTCTAGTGATGTCAAAGGGGGAGTAATATGTATGAAAAATATGCAGTTAGTAAGTTAATAGTTTGGTATTGAGCACTTAGTCATTTTCCACTAACTATTTCCATCAATGCAAAAGGGGGAGATTGTTGGAAAGTGGCCTAATTTTCATTGCATGATGTTTTTCATTTATGTAAACACTACTCATTGGAATGGTCACTTTATGTACAATCTAGTTCTAGATATTCAATTTGGCAAAATGACTAAGTTTTGGAAGTAGTTGATAGGGTACAACTGTACAGTTTTGGTCAACAAGCACCATATGTGGTGAACTAAATTGTACGAGCTTAAGGGAAGATATTTTGGGATATAGTATACCTGTAGCTAAGGTCTCCTGTATTTTGGAATTTATTTTAGAGTTTTATAGTCTATTGAAGTTATGCTAAGATAGTACAATAGTGTAATAGGGAAGTTGAATGGTTGTGTTGATTAAGGGAGTATGATGTGGAATCCAGAAGTGATAATTTGGATTTCTATTGGATCCTCCCCTATTTTTGTTAATGTATGATCTCTGACTATGTGTTTATTATTTGGTAAATTAATGGTCAAATTTTGTGATATATTTGTGAGTGAACTGATTATGAGATTGAGTATATATGAAGATGTTTTGAGATGGGAAGAAGTAGATGGAATTCATAGATGCATGGTGATGTTAGAATGAGATAAAGGATATTATGATCCATAATTGGACCTATATAAGAATTAATGATGCTTGTTGGTTCAAAATAATCTAGGTTAGAAAGTATTTTGGGTTTGTAAGTTGCTTATAAGGTGTTCTGTTCTACCACTTTTGTAATGACCGAGGTCAATTTGGTGAACAAACACCACAGTTGTTTAAGTTGTTTGTTTTCAAGTTTAGTGTGTGTTGAGGTAGTTTTTAAGCCTTTGGAAATCCAACCAAGGCTCTAGGAACCTCAGATGGTGAAAATGAATCAAGGTAAAATGTTTGAGTTGTACTTATATTAGTGCTTGGGCAATACTGATGCTCGGGTTTCCCTATGTTGCTCAGGAATATTGCTCAGAATGTTGGGTGATGTCGGTTAATGACCCAAAAATCACAGCTTTGTCATTCTTGACCAGCCCATTCAATTATAATGGATCAATACATATCACCTTGTCTTCAATGGGTAGTTACACCTAGCCAAAGTGATGGGAGGTTTCTTAATGATTACCCATACCTGCATTCATGAGGTTGGTGAAAGTTGTTGGAGAGTGCAGGTTATATACATAGATGTGTGATGTTTCTAAAAAAGGGGGGAATTTTTTTCCTTTTAGAGATTGAAGAAGTTAATAGAAGCTACAATGTGTGTTCTTAGTCTATCTTTGAAGTTTCATTGTCTATTTTCAAGTGCAAGTAACATAGTTTTGTTTTGTTTTGCAAGTTGTGAGTTCTTTACCCGTTTTGGATAGTTATATTGCTTGGCTACTCAAGGTTCTTGAATCCATGGTGAGAACCATGTGTCTAGATAGGATTACAGAGGAGCCCTTGTATATAGTTTTATTTTTTTTTAGTGTAGGAGAATTATTGGACATGAAAGATGAAGTTCTTACCCTAGGCGAGCTTGGTGATAGTCTGGTTAGGGAAGGAACATGAAGGAAGATGTTGTGAGAGTATCATCTAAATGAGTTGGTTTATCCAAGAACATGAATCTACCCTTGTAGGTTCAATAAGCATGGGAAGATAACTTGTTGGTGGGAAACTGGGTCTTGAGTGAGAGGTGAAGATCTTAGTGACTTCCCTTGGTTAGGTTTTAGAATACCCTAGAAGGTTAGAGAGGGAGACCTAAGAGCAAAGTCAAGCCGACTCTCTAGCGATAAACCCCAGGCTTCCCAAAAGATTGGTATTAGAGAAAGAACATTTGGGCTTGTATTGTTTGGGTGTTATTTTCATTTTAATCTATAGATTCATCCAAGATGGTGACCAACGCAGAGCTGGCAAAGAATGTAGAAGAGAAAAAAGAGGAGAATAGACTCCTCAAGGAATAGTTGGCTGAAATGGAAACTAAGTTGGAAGAAGTGAAGCTTAGGACTATAAAAATCAATGAAAGGATGAGAGAATCTAATGGAAAGGGTAGATCAGTGGCTGAGGAAGATATAATACTAGAGCCAGGCCCTGTGCTTTAAGAAGAGACATTATTGAAAGCGTTGAAGGCAATGAGTGGTAAGTCCTTAAAAGGTGTGCCTCTATTTAGTGGAAAGATGGAACTAGAGTTAATCATGGAGTGGATAGAAGGTCTTGAAAATCCCTTTGACTATGATAGTGTGATTGAAGGTCAGAAAGTAAGAATAACTAAGACAAGATTGAGAGGAACCACTCTCACTTGGTGGAAATTTGTCCAAGATGAAAAGAATAAAGAAGGCAAGAACCCCATAATCAGTTGGAAAGGTATGGTGGCCAAAATGAAGGAAACTTACCTTCCTAATGATTATTACATGTAGTTGCACAAGAGAAGATAGAATTTGAGATAGAAATACTTAGAATTCAGTGCCTATAAAAAATAATTTCATAAGTTATGCTTAAGGTCACATGTGATGGAAGAAGAAAGCCTAAAAGTGGCTAGGTATCTGAATGGTCTTAAGTAGAGTATCCAAGAGGAGATTAGTCTCTTAAGCCCCTAGGAAATACATCAATGCTATCAGATAGCCCTCAAGGTGGAGGAGAAGTTCAAGAAGAAACAAGATTGAAGCAGTAGAGGAAGAGGAAGAGACAACATAGGTCATAGAGGAGGATATGGAGGAAGGCATTTTGAAGCTAAGAATCAGAGTGAGTCCAACCTCACTAAGAATAAAAAAGAATCCAATAACACAAGAGGTGGTTACACCCAAGGAAGAGGTTAAAATAATAATTCAACAAGAAGAACCAATAACCAGGGAAGAAGATCTTATTTCTCTTCAATGAAGTGTTAGAACTGTCAACGATTTGAGCATCCTGCATATCGGTGTCTTGAGAAGAGTTCTACATCACAAGGAGGAGAGAAGAGGGTCCATTGTGTGCAAGAAGAGTCTTCTATCAAAAAGACAATAGAAGTTGCACTATATTTTGAGATGGGAGAGAATCTAATGATTTGTAGAGCACTCCTCATAGAACTCAACAAATAAGAGCCAAGCCAAAGAAGATCTTTGTTTCAAGTCAAATGCAAGGTACCTGATAAGGTATGTAAAGTTATTATAGATTCAGGTTCTAATGATAACATTGTTTCTTTAGAAGCTATTGAAAAGTTAAAGTTAAAAAGGATTCCTCATACTAATCCTTATAGGCTTACTTGGTTGAATAAATATTAACATGTATTAGTTAATGAACAAGCTAGGGTAGAATTTTCCATAGGGAAATATAAGGACCAAGTGTTGTGTGATATCCTACCCATGGATGCTTGTGATTTTTTATTGGGTAGACCTTGGCAGTTTGATCAATTTGTAGTGTATGATGTAGTTAAGAACTCCTATTCCTTTAAGAAAGATGGAGCGAATTTCAAGATACAATCAATCTTAGAAGAAGGTGAAGTGAAGAAATGGGGTCCTAACCTACTATTGGTCAGTGAGAAGGAATTCTTGAAGACATTAGAGGAATAAAATGGAGTGGGATTTGCTTTGGTTTTGAAACTGAAGAATGAAGATCGTAATAAGAGAGAAGAGTTACCTTTAGAGATCCAAAGGTTGTCAACTCCATACCAGACCATAGTTAGTGATGGTCAACTAGCTACCCTACCACTTGAGAGGACTATTAGTCATTAGATTGAGTTCATCCTAGAAGTCGCACTTCCAATCAAAGCTTATTATAAAATGAACCCATAGAAAAATGTAGAAATAGCTAACCAGATGCAAGAACTAATTGACCAAGGGTTGATTAGAAAGAGCATAAGTCCATGTGAGGTTCCCACAGTCTTATCCCCAAAGAAATATGGTACTTGGATGTTGTGTACCAATTCTAGGGCCATAAATAGGATCACTATTTGGTAAAGGTTTCCCATACCGAGGATAGAAGATTTGATGGATTGTCTTGGTGGAGCTAGATATTACTCTAAAATAGATCTTAAGAGTGGATATCATCATATAAGAATCAAAGGTGGAGATGAGTGGAAGACTTCTTTTAAGACTACCTAAGGAATTTATGAGTGGCTTGTTATGTATTTTGGGTTGTCAAATGCCCCAAGCATGTTTATAAGATTGATGAATGAGGTTTTGAAGGACTTCATTGGTAAATGGGTTGTAGTCTACTTAGATGACATCCTAGTGTTTAGTAAAAAAAAATAGGATCATCTGAGACATCTAAAAATGGTAATGCAAAGGTTGCATGAAGAAAAGTTGATAATCAACTTAGAAAAGAGTGAGTTCATGAAACAAGAATTGGTATACTTAGGTTTTGTTATCTCAGAGGGTAACTTGAATATGGATACAAGCAAGGTGGAAGAAATCTTGAATTTTCCTACACAAAAGTTAGCTACAAAAGTAAGAAGCTTCCATGGATTAGCACAGTTTGTACCGGAAGTTTATCAGACACTTTAGTGAAATCAGCTCATCTATTTTAGATACCATAAAAGGAGGTATGAAAGCCAAGTTCCAATGGAATGAGAAGGTTGATAAAGGATTTGAGCATCTGATGAAAAGAATAGCAGCTCAACTGATATTAACACTTCCTAGTTTTGACAAGTTGTTTATTGTGTAGTGTGAAGCCAGTAATATTATTGTCAGAGCGATTTTGAGTTAAGAGGGAAAGCAAGTAGCTTTTCACTGTGAAAAACTCAGTGATGCAAAGAGGAAGTATTCCTCATATGACTTGGAATTATATGAATTAGTGTAAGCACTAAGGAATTGGACACATTATCTCCTTCCCAAAGAATTTGTAGTCTTTACCGACAACCAGGCTTTGATTTTTCTAAATTCATAGGATAAACTAATCCATAAGCATATGAAATGGGTGGAGTATATCCAAGCCTACACCTTCACCATAAAGAAAAAGAAGGGAGTACAGAATAAGGTAGCAGATGCATTGAGTAGGAGGCTTCTCACAGTACAAGAAGTTCAGTTAAGAATCATTGGCATAGAAAGCTTCAAGGATTTGTATCCAGTAGATGCAGACTTTTGTTTAAAGGAGGAAAACTATATGTACCAAGAGGTTCAATGAGAGAGAAATTAGTACAAGATAAGCATAATGGTTCATTGAGTGAACATTTTGGATTGAATAAAACTCTAGAATTGGTAAAGAGGTACTACTATTAGCTAAAAATGAGTAGAGATTTCCAAAGATATGTAGAGACTTGCATAGTCTGTCAAAAAGTGAAAAGGACTTCATCTAATGTAGGATTGTACCAGCCCCTTCCAATCCCAAATAGACCATGGGAATGCCAGAGTATGGATTTTTTAGTGGGACTTCCAAAGAGAAAGCAAGGAATGGATAGTATATTTTTTATTGTGGATAGGTTCAAAAAGATGGCTCATTTTGTGCCATGTAAAACCGCACATGATGCATGTTACATAGCAAATCTATTCTTTAGAGAAGCACTAAGGATACATGGATTACCTTTGAGCATTGTATCATACATAGACTTTAATTTTATGAGTCATTTTTGGAAAAATTTGTGGCAAAAGCTTGGTACTAATCTTTCCTTTAGCTTAGCATATCATCCATAGACCAATGGTCTGACTGAAGTGGTGAACCAAAGTTTAGGAAATCTGTTGAGATTCCTCACTAAATAATATGGACAATCATGGGATCAGTTACATGCTCAAGCAAAATTTTCCTATAATGATACAGTCAATAGATCCACTGGAAAGAGCCCTTTTTAAATAGTGTATGTGATTCATCCTAGGGGTATATGTGAACTCAAGAATCTTGAAAGCAATGCAAAGAAGAGTGGGTATGATAAATATTTTTCTCAATCCATGAAAGAAGTCCATGACACAGTGAAGGAAGCATTAATGAAGAGTACAAGTTACACCAAGCAAAAGGTAGATGCAAAGAAAAGAGATGTTTAGTTGCAAGTTGGAGATTTGGTCATGGTGCACCTAAACAAAGCAAGGCTAAAAAAATGTGTTCCGAGTAAGCTTCAGATAAGTAAGATAGGCCCTTGTACAATTCTAGAAAATTATGGATCTAATGCTTATAAACTTGATCTTCCTACAGACATAGGACTATCTCTAGTTTTCAATGTAGTAGATCTAGTTTCCTACAAAGGACCAATTCCATAAGGAGGATATGATCTATTAGCAGACACTAAAGACCTCAAAGAATTAAAACTTCAAATTGAACCAAAACCAAAGGTAGAGAAGATTCTAAATTCAAGATTTTACAATAAGACTAGAAGGTAGATCTACATGGAACATCAGGTCAAATAGTAAGGACACTCTGATTCACAGGATACATGGGTGCAAGAGGCCAACTTAAAGAAGTTAGGAATTGATCTTGACTTGATCCAATCACTTGGAAGTTGATTTATCTCATTTGGGGGAGTATGGTGTAGGAAAATCTAGGTTAGAAAGCATTTTTGGTTTGTAAGTTACTTGTAAAGTGTTTTGTTCTACCACTTTGTAATGACTGAGGTCAATTTGGTGAAAAAAACCATAATTGTTTAAGTTGTTTTTTTTAGCTTAGTGTGTGTTGAGGTAGTTTGTAAGCCTCTAGAAATCCAACCAAGGCACTAGGAACCTTAGGTGAAAAGGAAGCAAGGTAAAATGATCTGGTTGCACTTATACTAGTGCTTAGTTTACATTGGATGCTTGGTAAATACCGACACTTGGGTTTCCCTATGTTGCTTAGGAATGCTATTCAAAATGCTCGGTGATGTCAGTTAACAACATGGAAATCAAGGCTTTGTCCTTACTGACCATCCAAGTCAATTATAAAGGCTCAATACATATTTCCTTGTCTTCAATGGGCAGTTACACCTGGCCGATTTGTATACTTGCATTCATGAGGTTGGTTAAAGTTGTTGGAGAGTGCGATTTATATACCTAAATGTGTGATGTTTCTAAAAAAGGGGGATGTTTCTTTTTTAAGAGATTGAAGAAGTTAATAGAAGCTATAGTATGTTTTCTTAGTCTATCTTTGAAGTTTCATTATCTATTTTCAAGTGCAAGTAGTGTAGTTTTGTTTTGTTTTAAAAGTTGTGAGTTCTTGACCTATTTTGGGTAGTTATAATTACATGGCTCCTTGAGGTTCTTGAATCCATGGTGAAAACAATGTGCCTAGATAGGATTTGAGAGGAGCCCTTGTATATAGTTTTATTTTTTGTTATGATAGGAGAAGTATTGGACATGAAAGATGGAGTTCTTACCCTAGGTGAGCTTGGTGATAGTCCAATTAGGGAAGAAAAGTGAAGGAAGATGTTGTGAGAGTATCAGCTGAATGAGTTGGTTTATTTAGGAGCATGAATCTACCATTGTAGGTTTAGTAAGCATGGGAAGATAACTTTTTGGTGTGAAACTGGGTCTTGAGTGAGAGGTGAAGATCTTAGTGACTTCCCTTGGTTAGGGTTTAGAATACTCTAGAAGGTCAGAGAGGAAGACATTAGAGTAGACTCAGGCTCTCTCTAGAGATAGAACCCAAGCCTCCCAACACTTGTTTCATTCATTACTTGAGAAATATTTTTGTAAAGACAACTTCTGATTGTAAGAGCAATGATCTTCTTGTTCTTACCCTAGGAGGTTTTTTATCCTTTAACAGGGATATGTGCTAAATGTAATATTTATCTCCTAATAGGGACACTATACTCTTAGTGCATTAGTTTTGGGTATCATCCCCACTGGGGTTTTCCCTTGGCAAAGGTTTCCTCATGAACAAATCAGGGTGTTGATTTATTTACTTTATGTGTATGTTCTTATCATTTCACTAGATGCATGGTTAAGTTAGAAATTATTAAGTTTAAATTTAAAGTTTTGTAATACTGATTCATGCCCCCTCTCAATATTACCTAATCCTAACAATTGGCATCAAAGCACATGGCCCGTAGAAAGAAATCCTAATAGCTTAAGGGAGATCAAGCTAGATTTGGGAAGTTTGAAAGAGAACTTGAAGTAGCACATGAAAACCTTGATAAGGCTAAAGCTTAAAAATGGTGATTTGAAATTAAAATTGAGAAGAGCGGAGAGTTTCAATAAGAAGATTAAAGAGAAACTTAAGATTTCTAAGAACCAAAGGAAAGATCTTATGGAAAATATTAAGGAGGAATCTAATAATGATTCATCTGATCAGATCAAGCATCTTGAACAGGAAAAAGAAGCATTGAAGAAGGAACATGAAACTACTTATATTCATATGGATAAATAAATTCAACAAGAATCAAGTATCAGGAACTATAAAAAATCACTAAAGGAAAACTTTTTGAGGCTAAGAAACACATTGAAAAACTTCATGTAAGCGGTGAAAAGACTGATGAACAAAGAGAAAGACAAAAACCTAAAGGAGACATGACAAAAGTTGGGTTTAATAAATCTGAATGTTCTAAATATAAAGAAAGGTAATCTAAAGAAAAGACAAATGAAGAAAGACCTACACAAGAAGAACCTAGAGATTGGATCAAACCTTTCAGAGGTAGATGCTTTGGATGTAACAAATTTGGTCACATGAAGAGGGATTGGAGAGGTAAAGCTCCTTACAAGCCCTTTTCTTGTTATTTTTTTAATTTTTATGCATATGAGCACAAGAAGGAAGAATGCAGGAAACCTGGTCAATCCAACACCAAGCAATATTATATTAGAGAGAAAACTATGGCTAAGATTACATGTTACAATTGCTACAACTTTGGGAACATCACAAAGTATTGCAAGTTGTAGCTTAATCATAACATATTATCTCCTACATGCTACGAATGTAAAAATCAAGGACATATAGAAAAGCTTTGTGGGTATAATGGATCATAAAATAGAAGAGGACCACCACCTATCGATATGAAGAATAATGTTGGTGATGTTGGAAATTTTTTTATCATAATATATGAATGAATTTGACAATCATTTTAGTAAGGAAGGAGATATGGACAGTGGAAAGGTATGGAAAGTGAAGGAACCAAGTGAGACTAAGGTTTAGGGAGAGTTTTTAGTAATAACTGAGAGGGGGGGTGAATCAGTGGCCTCAAAAATTTATCCTTTAATCTCTAACCACCAATCAATACACCTCAGATTATTAAGTCCCTACAAGATGCATGTCATGAAATACTTATAATAACTAACTGTCTCTCGATTTACCTTGTCTGTCCTTATTCTCCTTGATAACCAATAAGAAATAAAACTATTTACCAATACACAGTAGATATGCAGAGTATACCAATCAATCCAGAAATGCATATGTCAAATGTAAAACAATAAAGTAATAAACCATATACACATAACACATGGATTTTAACGTGGAAACCGTGTTAAGGGAAAAACCACTAGGACCAGTACCCCAAATTTTCACTCTTCTAAAGTGAGCCCTGTTAGGATCCAACCTTGTTAAAGGTTACAAAAACACTGTTAAGTGCAACCTTGTTAGAGGATTTTATACATAGGATGTCACTTAGTATCTGGAATCTATTTTTCTACCATCCTTGAATCATCCTCCTTAGACTGTCAATAGGCTTTAGGAAAATCTTGCTACGATCCTTGAATCAACCTTTTTGGCAATCTCTTAGGATATACCTCAATTATAGAAGATGGTTAAGTCCTACTATGTTAACAGACTTGATGCTTCAATGGTTAAACTGAAACAATATGACCTATTTCTAATGCAACTTGAATTGCAGATTTTTAGATATATTTAAGTACAATACCTCTCTAATCAATGTATCAAATCAATTCTTTGTGCTCCATACTTTCTGCTTTGTGATGTTGTGCTTCACTGTTCATCGGTGTCTACAAAATTCTTTAGCTCTCCTTCAGCTTGATTGATTAGGACTGTATGAAGTTATCCTTCACCAGTTTCTCTTTAGCATCCTCTTTCTATTAACTCCCCTTCTGTGTATTTGATTGTTCATAATTTTTGGAAATGAATTATGCTTGTCTCCTATATAGACATGATGTTCCTTAATTCTTGATTCTTAATTCTTGGCGTGAAAAACAATCCAGCCAATTTGATTTACAGCTTTAACTCTTGATTTATCTCGTAGTTATCTTCTTCCCAAATATAAAAATCTTCTTTAAATCAATTACTTAACTCTGGGAAAAAAAAAAAACCAATTAAGTCTATCTTTAAGCTCTACCAGCTAGATATTTTGTCATTTTCTGAACTCTCTGTTCTGTCCGTCAACTCTGCAGTTAGTCATCGGTGACAACTGCCAGTTCCATCGATGCAACTCCAGTTAGCTTTGGGATCTCCATCTGTCAGGCATCATAGAATTTTGCATTTTTGGGAAACACTATCTTCTACTTGTCAGGCATCACTGTGACTTTTTCTTTTCCTTTACCGATGGTGTGCACTCCATCGGTGTTGTCTATCACTTAGTGAATACTTGACTTTTATGCATTGTTAAAAGCATAATCTTTGTTCCATTGATTCTTTAAAGTATTTGGAATTATGTACATGACCGTATAGATGATATCAAGTTGACATCAATGACAATACAATCCATTAACTATTTTAATGTCTTGCATCATCTTCAACTTAACATTATCAAACATTCAATCAGTTACATGTCATCAATCTCTCCCTTTGGAATTAATGGAAACATACTATATTATCACATTATACTATTTCTAATACAATATGAAATACAACTGTTGAAATTCATCAAATTACCAAATACTTTGTTTTGATAACTGATAAAAATGTCTGGCCATCGATAAGCTCTGTGTTAGCTTAGATTTGATTCTTGCAACTTTCTGTGTTTCTTCTCCTGATGTGTTTTGTTCTCTTTTTGTGTCTCTGTCTCTTATCAACAACTCTCCCTTTGTATATGATTTCTTCATACAAATTCTCTCCCTATGGATATGATCTCTCCCTATTTGGAGTAATCTGATAATGAATAGTTTTTTATGATAATATGGTACATTCTCTCCCTTTGACAACAATGCCAAACAAATATCTGACATTTATGTCAAACAACTATTTTCTTCTAACCATAATATATTCCTTGAATTTCCCTTATCCATTAGCAATATAACAATATGCTCTGGTGCTTGGTTCTTATATATACCTTTTTATATATAGATGTAGATTTGAAGTTCATCTTTTGCTTGCATCAACATGAATGATATTATGATAATATATAGGCTAATGCAGCCTTCATTCCTTTACTGACTGGTAGGCATGGGTTTGACCCCTAGTCTCTTTCTCAAGTACTCAAATATATCCTTGGGCAGTGGCTTGGTGAAGATATCAACCAATTATTCTTTTGATTGCACATATTCAAGTATCACCTCTTTTTCTTGAACTTGTTCTCTTAAATAATGATACTTGATGGCAATGTGTTTAGT
>MU223713.1:1768386-1800077 GCA_018584345.1 Thuja plicata | reverse complement strand
GTATCACCTCTTTTTCTTGAACTTGTTCTCTTAAATAATGATACTTGATGGCAATGTGTTTAGTCTTTGCATGCATGACTAGATTCTTGGAAATGTTTATTGCACTGGTGTTATCACAATAGATAATTATTGGTTTTGAGATCTTCATATGCATACCTTCTAGCAACTGTTTGATCCATGCAATATTTGAGCAGTTTGTAGCAGCAACAACATATTCTACTTCTGCAGTAGAGTGAGAGATGCATCCTTGCTTTTTGCTAATCCATGTGACAAGTTTGTCACCCATAAAGAATGCTCCTCCAGTTTTGCTCTTTCGATCATCAAGATTTCTAGCCTGATCAACATTGGTAAACACTTTTAGTTCAAATTTTTATTCTCTTCTATACCATAAGCCAAATTCCTCAGTATTCTTCAGATATCTTAAGATTCTCTTCACAACAATCATATGCGATTCCCTAGGGTTAGAAAAAAATCTAGAAAAAATTCCTAATACATGTGCAATATCTAGTCTAGTGTGTACAACATACATGAGTTTTCCTATCATTGATCTGTACAAAGTTTGATTTACCTCTGTTGTCTTGTCTTCCTTTGTTAACTTGCATCCAGTAGCCATCGGTGTTCCAACAGGTTTGGAATCTTCCATCTTGAATATTTTTAGGACCTCTTTGATGTATTTGGATTGTGTAATGAAAATACCTTCACTTTGTTGAATGATCTGTAGACCAAGAAAGAACTTGATCTCTCCAAACATAGACATCTCAAACTATTTTCTCATCTCATCAGCAAATGATTTGCATACCATATCATTGCCTCCAAATATGATGTCATCAACAAATATTTTAGCAATCAAAGTGTTAGCATCAGTATCTTCTTTCAAATAAATATTAATGTTTTCACTAGTCCTTATGAATCCAATACTTATTAGATAGGAATGAAGTCATTCATACCAGGCTCTGGGAGCATTTTTTAATCCATACAAGGCTTTGTGAAGTCTACATACCATGTTCCTCTTATTTGGATCTACAAACCCTTATGGTTGCTCAATGTATACCTCTTCTTCAAGTATTCCATTTAGGAATGCTGACTTGACATCCATTTGATATACTTTGAATCATTTATATACATCATAAGCAAGTAGTATTCTTACTCCTTCTAGTCTAGCAATGGGTGAAAAATTTTCTCCATAGTCTATACCTTCCTCTTGTGCATACCCCTTGCATACTAGTCTTGCTATGTTCCTTGTGAATTTTCCATTCTTGTTCATCTTATTCCTAAATATCCATTTTGTACCGATGACATTCTTGTCATATAGTCTTGGCACAAGTGACCATGTCTTGTTCTTCTCAATCTATTCAATCTCATCATTCATGGCACTTATCCATTCTTCATTATCTAGTGCAGCATTGACAAATTTTGGCTCAAACTCACAAATTAAGCAATTTGAATTTAAAAACTTACTTCTTGTTCTTGTACCAGCTTTATTATCTCCTATGATCTAGTCCTCTAGATGGTTCCTTCTTACATATCTTGAAAGTATAGGTACAAATCTTTGTGTATTATCTTGATCTTCATGACCTTGCACATTATCTTGATCATTATCCTAACTGTCGATAATAGCATTCTGACCGTTGGTTGCAACATTCTATTATTCTGGAATTAAGCATTGTTGCTCGGGTAGAGTTATGGGTTCTTCACAATATACAAACTTTTTATATTCTTCTTGTTCTTTTATTCTTTCTAGCTCATTCTTCTCTACAAATTCATCAATCTTCACATTTGCACCTTCAACTATTTTGTTAGAAGCCTTGATTAGACATTTAAAATCTTTTCTCTTGGTAGAATACCCTAGAAAAATACCTTCATCACTTTTGGCTTCAAGATTTCCATTTCTATCATCCTTTAAGACATAACATTGACTACCAAATATACATTGGGTGTTTTACCATACCATAGCTCATAAGGAGTCTTCTTTGTGTCCTTCTTCAATTGTACTCTATTAAGTGTATAAACAGCAGTGCTAACAGCTTCCCTCCAAAATATTTGGGTGATGTCCTTCTCTATCATTAGTGTTCTTGCACAATCAACTATTGATCTATTCCTTCTCTCAATAATCCCATTTTGTTGTGGTGTCCTTGGTGCAAAAACCTATCTTTTTATACCATGCTCATTACCAAAATTAGTAAATTCATCTGATATAAATTCTCCCCCTCTATCTAATCTTAAACATTTTAGATCCTTACCACTTTGTTTTTCTACCATAGCCTTATACCATTTAAACATCTTGAATGCTTTAGATTTTTCTTTTAGAAACATGGCTGTCATCATTCTAGAGTAATCATCAACAAAGAGAATAAAATATATATGTCTCCATAATAACTCTTTGTCCTCATAGGTCCACATAAATTAGTATGGACTAATTCTAGAATATCATCAGATGTATGGGCTTTTCTTTTGAAACTAGACTTTGTCATTTTACCTTTTTGAAAATTTTTGCACATGATGTTGTCTAGCTTTGTCATCATTGGTAATCCTCTTACACTTCTTTTTCTGCTTATTTCCATCATGTTGTCAAAATTCACATGACACAATTTTTTGTGTCACAACCATATGTCTTCATTTCTAGTCATTAAGCAAGTGGGATTAGTATCATTTAGATAGAATAAGTTACCTTTAGTCTGTTCACCGGTACCAATTAGTTTTCCTGATTCATTGAAGATCTTTGCCTTCTTGTTTTCAAATGCTACATTGTGACCTAAATTATTCAGCTAAGAGACACTCAACAGATTATAATTCAATCCTTTTATCCAATAAGTATTTTCATATTTAATCAGGTTATTCAGCATTATTGTTCCTTTATCTTCAACTAGAAAAGGTGTATCATTTCCCATTCTTACTTTACAACCATTATAATACTCAAAAGTATTAAATTTTTCTTTGTCACTGATCATATGGTGAGTGCAGCCACTATCTATAATCCAAATATCATTCTTACTAACCTTAGATATGAGTGCAGTTTCTTCATACCTTTCATCTTCATCTGAATCATCCTTCACATCTACAAATACTATCTCGATGTCATCATCTAGTTTGATGTTAGTATTTTCATCTTTGCAAGAAGCTAGGTATCTAGCCTTCTTGCCTTTATCCTTGTAGTCTTGGGTATCCTTTATTTTTGATTGTTGATAACCTCTACAATCTTTGTTATCACCTCTATCAGATTTCTTCTCAAAAGATCTATCATCACTTCTGTCATCTTTTCTTCTATTAGGACATCTTGCAGCAAAGTGTCCAATCTCTATACAATTAAAAGCATACAACTAGTAGCTTTCCTTTGTATTTACCTTTTCCTCTCTATATTCTTTTGGCCATAAGTGCTTCTATTTCATCTAGATCTTCTTCTTCACTTTCACTTTCACTGTCCCTTCTAGATGAGCATCTATGATTGGATTTTCTTATTTTCATAGAAGACTTAAATGTAGATTCTATACTTGGTAAGACACTATTGTCAAAGTTATTCATTTCAAATGAAATCAGTCTACCAATTAGGCTATCAAGAGTAACTATATTGTTTTCTACTACTCTCATTTCTTGAATAGAAGAAACTCTAATAGCATATACAGGCAATAAGGTTCTTAAGATTTTACTTACCACTGTCTCCTCTTCAAGTGTACCTCCAACACCTCGTATAGCATTGATTACTTCTTTTATCTTGTGCTTTACTATGCGATGTTTTCACCTTATTTTATTTTGAGATCATCAAACTTTCCTCTAAGGCTTTCTGCCTTGGCTCTCAGAATGTTTGTATCACCTCCATGCACAAGCTTTAGTTTGTCCCACATTTTCTTTGCATTTGTGCAATCCTTGACATCTTCAAATTAAACATCAAAGAGTGAGGAAGAAATCTCTATAACCATGTAGTTATGCTCATGCTTCACACTCAATTGATCTACTGTCAATGATCTTGTAGGCAACACATATTCAATATCTCTGTTTTGAGTAACATCATTACCAATACCTGATAAGTGGAGTCTTACCCTACTTTTCCATGAAGCAAAGTTTTCTTTGTTCAACTTGGAAACATCTAATCTTTTCATCTTGTGATCTTTCCTTAGGTCTTGAAACCTTCCTTCTAAGCACACAAGCTCTGATACCAATTGTTAGTAATAACTGAGAGGGGGGTGAATCAGTGGCCTCAAAAATTTATCCTTTAATCTTTAACCACCAATCAATACACCTCAGATTATTAAGTCCCTACAAGATGCATGCCATGAAATAATTATAATAACTAACTATCTATCAGTTTACCTTGTTTTTCCTTATTCTCCTTGATAACCGATAAGCAGTAAAACTATTTACTGAGACTCAGTAAATATGCAGAGTATACCAATCAATCTAGAAATGCATATGTGAAATGTAAAACAATAAAGTAATAAACCATATACACATAACACATGGATTTTAATGTGGAAACCCTGTTAAGGGAAAAACCAGTAGGACCGGTACCCTAAATTTTCACTCTTCTGAAGTGAGCCCTGTTAGGAGCCAACCCTGTTAAAGGTTACAAACATACTATTAAGTGTAACCTTGTTAGAGGATTTTATACATAGGTTGTCACTTAGTACCTAGCATCTATTTTTCTACCATCCTTGAATCAACCTCCTTCTTAGACTGTCATTAGGCTTTAGGCAAATATTTCTACCATCCTTGAATCAACCTTTTTGGCAATTTGTTAGGATATACCTCAATTATAGAAGATGATTAAATCCTGCTCTGTTAAGAGACTTGATGCTTCAATTGTTAAACTGAAACAATATGACCTATTTCTAATGCAACTTGAATTGCAATTTTTCAGATCTATTTAAGTACAATACTTCTCTGATCAATGTATCAAATCAATCCTTTGTGCTCCATACTTTCTTCTTTGTGATATTGTGCTTCACTATTTGTTGGTGTCTGCAAAATTCTTTAACTCTCCTTCAGCTTGATTGATCAAGACTGTATGAAGTTATCCTTCACCAGTTTCTCTTCAGCATCCTCTTTCTATTCACTCCCCTTCCATGTATTTGATTGTTCATAATTTTTGGAAATGAATTATGCTTCTCTTATATAGACATGATGTTCCTTAAATCTTGATTCTTGATTCTTGGCGTGAAAAATAATCTAGCCAATCTAATTTACAGCTTTAACTCCTAATTTATCTCGTAGTTATCTTCTTGCCAATTGTACAAATCTTATTTAAATAAATTACTTAACTCTGGGTGAATAAAACAAATAAAAAAACCAGTTAAGTCTATCTTTAAGCTCTGCCAGCTAGATATTTTTTCATTCTCTAAACTCTCTGGTCTATCGGTCAACTCTGCAGTTAGTCGTCTATGAGAACTACCAGTTCCGTTGATGCAACTCTAGTTAGCTTCAAGATCTCCATCCATCGGGCATCATAGGATTTTTCTTCATCAGGAAACACTATCTTCTGCTTGTCGGGCATCACTGTGACTTTTTCTTTGCCTTTATAGATGGTGTGCACTCCTACGGTATTGTTTGTCACTTAGTGAATACTTGACTTTTATGCATTGCTGAAAGCATAATCTTTGTTCCATTGATTCTCTAAAGTCTTTGGCATTATGTACATGACCATATAGATGATATCAAGTTGACATCAATGAAAATACAAACCATTAACTAATTTAATGTATTGCATCATCTTCAACTTAACATTATCAAATATTCAATCAGTTACATGTCATCAAGAGTTAGTAGATGCTACTGAGTCTTTGCCTAATGCTAACATTGCTACATCAACCTAGATGGCCAAGAATGGTCTTAGGGGGAGCTTTAGAGAAGTATAACATAAATATATCCAACCCTTATTTATGTGTAATATGCTTTTGTGAGATTATGGAGAGTATATATGACCGGTTTGAAGTACCTATCTGAGATCACATAGTTATACACATTGTATCTTGTGATCTCCAAATTGATGGTCAACTAGATTGTAGAAGACTTATAAGATCATTGGGAAATGTGTCGATCCTTACATGGAAAATTATAAGTTTGTTCACTTGAACATATCTAATCACAATTCAACCAAATTTCAAGGATACCATAGAAACAAGAAAGGAAGCTAGGGCTCTTTGTGATCGTTGAGCTTGCATACCTTGATTCATCAAAGAAAATGTATTTTGTATCACTTGTGAAGCTTTGATTACAATGGATACTCTATTGATATTTGATGTTAGTGAATGATCAAGTTACAAAATGAAGAAACATCCCTTCAAGTATCCTGAAGATGATCCCAAAGGTGCATTTTCATAAACACCTTATGGTGTGCTTCATGTCAAAGACATTAGGGAATACATTCATAGAAAGTATGAGTCATTAGGAGACTTTGAGATCTATATAGAGATGAAAGAAATGATAAAGGAGGATGGAACTTGGAAAGATAAGTTGGAACATTTGTAGAACCTCAGTGTGATGTGAATGAAGGAAATCTATGAGTTCGATGAAGAAGAGTGGATCAAGATTGTTGAGCATCCTGTGAATATTTGCAGCGAATTGATTCATGGCATAACTAGTTTGGACAATACTGGCATTATCCCTATTGCCGAGATGAACACAAAGAAATAGATAGAAACCCTAACTCATTCTATATGGGATAAGAGGGAAATGACCATAGCTGACAAATTTTAGCAAGATGTGAGATTAGTTTCTATGATTTTAGGATATAAACTTCACTATAGCAGCCAACCTAATTCATTTTATGTGAGTCATTGTGGTGGCCTGTAAGATGGTGAAAGATAATGTGAAATAAAATCTATGAGAAGTTCTTACATTGCAATTTATAGAGAATGTCAAGAAGATCAAGCAAGATAAGTCTAAGGCATTCAAGTTTGGGTCTTAACTTAATCATATCTATATTCATATAGTTCATAAATTTCATGGAATGCACCCTAGAGCATGGAAATACAATGAACCTACTGGTATTCAAGTTTCTAATAGCTATAGAAGATAGAATAGTACTTGGGTAGATGGAGAATTTCTTGTTATGATCAAAATTCTATAGAGGCCAATGAAGGAGAGGGTAAGAATCCCTAAAGCATTGGTTGAGAAATACAAGGATACAATATGTTTCATTGTTGAAACTGATTGTGTGTTCTTTGAGGTAGTTGAACCAAGGAAGAAGTGGTGTTATCCTATGGGCTAAGAGGTCAGATTAGAAGTACTTACAATGCAGGTTGAGAATATCTTATCTTCTAAGATTGATCCTTCTAAAGAGAGATAGGTAATGTATGAAGAAAAATCAGCTAAGAGAAAAGAGGAACAAACTAGTGCAGCAAGGAAAAGAAAAGTGGATAATGTTGTAGACAAACTAGTAGAAAAGGTCAGTATTTCTAAATATAAGATGAAAGAGGTAAGGAAAAGGATGGTAGAAGGTGTTTCTGGATTGGCAAGAACTTCTCCTATAGGTCTTTCTCCTCTATAAACTATAAAGGTCACTATTCCATCTCCTACTATGGTCGACGTACCTGATACTATCTCTACACCACCCAATAAGACATCGCAGAAAGAGAAAACAACATACATCCTATGAAGAGGACAAAGTCCTCCAAACATAATTCACCACCTAAGAAGTAGAGGAATGATGTGCTAAAAGAAGAAGAAATAGTAACAAAAGAGAAAACAGAAAAAGTGCAAGAGAAACTAGTTGAAAGACAACTTTGGAAACTAGATTTGAAAATGCTAGAAAAGAGATTTGTGGAACAAGGAAAGCTAAACCAATTTCCTAGATACTATGAAAGGTATGATGTAAATAATTAGATTTTGATTGAATACATTTTCATTAATCATATTCTTCTTTTCAAAAATAATTTACTTGAGATAGAAGGAAGTATTCTGAAGGATCTATATGAAAAACTTGAGGTAAGAAAGAAGTTAGCACTCAAAAAGGATGAGAAGTTAAGAAGGAAATAAATTTAAGACATGCTACCTATTATTTATTTTGATGAGAATGAGAGAATAATTAAATCCATTAAGCACCTACTAAGATTAAACTCTACATTGATAAGAATTATTGGAAGAAAGTATGACAAAGTTATAGAGGAAACACAAAAGACTATTGACAAAGTCCTATTGGAAGTGGAGTCTAAAAAAACTTCACCTCCTATGCACAATTCTACTAAGCCTAAAATAATTCTAAAAGGATAATCTTATAAGGTTGTAGAAGTAAACATTGACGCATCTAAGGATGTAGAGGATAGAAGTTAGTTCTTCAGTACAGTAAAGTAACGATATTTCTTTGTTTCTAGTGTGGTTGTGTCTTTGGCCACTTTGCAGGATGTAAGTAAACCTTTTCAAGGGAATATGGATAGAGTGATTGAGGTAGGTAGAAGAAGTGATCAGAATGTCATAAATCTATCTGAGGAAGAGGCTTCTTAGGAATAATAGAGAGAAAGTATAGTTTAGGTACTGAAAGAATCTTAAAATAAAATTAAAGTTAAATAGGAAACATATGTTTTTTGTTTCTTTAGCTTTATTATTGGAAAGCGGCGAAAAACCTATGGGCATAGATGTTGAAGGTATGTATGAAGATGAATTAATTAAATTATCATACATATCCTTTTCTAAGGCTAAGGAGAGATCTGAACATAAATCTGAAAAATAAGTCAAAGGTACTAGAAAGAGAGGTTGATACTATCAACAAACTCCTCCTCCTACCTTTCACTATCGAAGGAAAGGATACAGTGGACAACTTGAACACACTAACTTATGAATTTGATGTTCACTATGAGTATTTGAGAAGATCATAGTAGTTAGAGATGAAAAATAATATTTGGTGAAGAAGATTGATGAGGTATGTAAGTTAATCAAATGGGAATTAGGCATACTGAATAATACTATTGTTGAAGAAAAGTCTTGTATAGAACTTGAATAGAATTGAAAAAATCATTGACAATGATAGAAAGACTCTAGATACATTAGTACATAGTTGTGAGTCCTCCTCACAAACTATTGCAGAGTTGGATAAGGAAGTGTCCATACTGCTGGAGAAAATCAGTGTGCTTGAAATAGAGAAAGGGAGAGTAATATGAATATTTGGTGTGTTGAAGAGTCTAATCACTCCAAAAATGTCAATTCTAGAGAAACATCTTTCTAATATGGAGACAGAAGAGAAGGCACTTGTTGATAACATATCCACTGAATTGAAGGAAGCTAAGACATCCTCTTTTGCACTAAATGGATTCATCCATGTTGGTTATATTTTGGTAAAGATGTGGATAACTAAGGTGAAGATCTTGGAAACTTATTTTCCAGATGTACTTCATATGGTATGACTTTTGGTAAACCATTCCTACAATTTTGGCATGTATATAGTTACACATTTTCCATTGATGTCGAAGGGGGAGTAATATGTATGGAAAATATGCACTTAGTAGGTTAATAGTTTTGTATTGACCACTTAGTAATTTTTCACTAAGTTCTATCATCGTTTCCAAAGGGGGAGATTGTTGGAAAGTGGCCTAATTTACATTTCATAAAGGTTTTCATTTATGGAAACACTACTCATTGGCATGATCACTTGTTGTACAAACTAGTTTTGGATATTCAATTTTGGAAAATGACTAAGTTCTTGAAGCAGTTGATAGGGTACAATTGTATATTTTTGTTCAACAAGCACTGTATGTGCTAAACTAAGTCATGCAATCTTACATGAAGATATGTTGGGATATAGTAGATCTCCAGCTAAGATATTTTATTTTGGAGATGCGAAGAGGTAGATAGAATGTGTAGATGCATGGTGATGTCAGAATTAGATAAAAAATACTGTGAGTGATAATTGGAACTATCTAAGCATTACTCATAGTTTTTTATTTCATTATTTGAGTCATTATTTCGTAAAGAAAAATTCTGATTGTAACAGTAGTGAGCTCCTTATTCTGCCCCTAATAGGGTTTTTATCCTTTAATAGGGATATGTGCTAAATATAATATTCAACTCCTAATAGGGCTAGGTCTCCTAACATGGATAATATAATCTTAGTGCATTATTTTTGGGTATCATCCCCATTAGGTTTTTTCCTTGGAAAAGGTTTCCTTATGAACAAATCATGGTGTTATGAGTTATTTACATTATGTGTATGTTCTTATCATTTTAGTAATTGCATGATTAAGTTGTAAATTATTAAGTTTGAATTTAAAGTGTTGTAATATTGATTCACCCACCCTCTCAGTATTATGTAATCCTAACATTGGCTACATTTTATAGGAATTTCATTAGAAACTTTAGTGGGATTTTATCACCTATTCTAGACACCATCAAAGGAGGAAGTACGAAAAATTTTGTTTGAAATGGTGAAGCAGAAAAGGGGTTTGAAGTCCTCAAGAAAAGGGTAGCATCTCAACCTATTTTGATTTTTCCTACTTTCAATAAGTTGGTTTCCATCGAGTGTGATGCTAAAAATGTGGCTATAGGAGTAGTTTTGAGCTAGGAAGGAAGGCATGTGGCTTTCTTTAGTGAAAATTTGAACAAAGACAAGAGGAAGTATTCCAATTATGATATTGAGTTATATGATATGGTACATTCCCTAAAGAAGTGGAGGAATTACCTCCTACCTAAATTATTTTAGGTTTATATTGACAACCATGCTTTGAGATTCTTGAATTCACAAGAAAAGTTGAACCGTAGGCATGTGAAATGGGTGGAGAACTTGCAGTCTTATACCTTCAACATTAAACATAAGAAGGGTCAAGCTAGAAAAGTAGCAGGTGCCCTTAGGAGAAGAGTGATGACACAGTAGGAAATTAAGCTATAGAGTATTGGGATAGATGCATTCAAAGGTATGTAAAAAGATGATGAAGACTTCTTAGAGGCATACAAGGTGTGCACAGTGTTTGAAAATATTTTTCATGGCAATTTTGTAGAATAAACCCTACAAAATAGTCTTCTCTTTAAGGGAGGACACTTATGTGTTCCAAGAGGATCAGTGAGGGAGAATTTTATCCAATAAAATCATAATAGAGGTCTTGGAGGCCACTTTGGTCTCAATAAGATAGTAGAGTTGGTGAAGAGGTTCTAATTTTGTCCAAGGATGCAAAAAGATGTAAGGAGTTATGTGGAGTCATGTACAACTTGTAAAGGGCCAAGGGGACTTCTTCAAATGTAGGACTGTACCAACCTTTTCTACTGCCTAATAGGCCATGGGAGAGCCTAAGAATAGACCTTGTGGTAGTTTTACCAAGAAAAAAGAATGGATGTTATATTATTTATGTTATGTTAGATAGATTCAGAAAAATGGCTCCTTTTATACCCTACAGGACAACTCAAGATGCCTCCTACATAGAAAATGTTATAATACTTCAGGGATAACTAAGAGGGGGGGGTAAATCAGTTATCAGCAAATTTAAATCTTTTATACTTATTAATCCAGACTAATATAAATTAAATGCACATTTAGATAACACATTACTCAACACATCAATTTGGTTATGGGGAAACCAAATGGTAAAAACCCCGGTGGGAATTAGTACCCACAAAGAACTATATTGTTTATAGTAATCCCTGTTAAAAGATTCTTCAACCCAGTTAGGAGTTGTACAATACGATGTAATAGTATAGTTGACCTAGTTAAGGGTCAGACCCTGTTAGGAGTCTTTTATAATAACCTTGTTAGGGGTGGAGGACTCACTGTCCAAGAGGTGAAGGCTACAACCTTCTAGACAATTGATACACACCATACCAATGAAATGAACTATTGCTTCGACATTTCTTGTCTAATCAATTCCTTTTGTGCACTGACGCTTTAACCTCTTGTAAAGCAATATAACAATCTTTGTTGCATCAACATATGATAAATATAGCTTTGTTGCATCAACACTCTACTCTGCTTGTCAATCTCTAGCTTTTGCAACTCTTCTTATCACAAATGACCTTGTATAAATACATACACCAAATATGAGATCATGGGACCTGTTAGAAAAATCTTCATAACATCCTTGTCGGCTCTACTAAGCACGCAAGCATAATTACAACCGCACAAGTCAATGTTGAACAGACGCATCACTTCACTAAGTCGGCTTCACCAATTTAATCAAAACTTTGTAATCTTCTTGAAATATGTTTGGCGCGTTTAGATTAATATCAAAAACTCATAACTCATCATGAATATACATATGCATATTCTGAAGATAGGCACAACTCAATCAACATGCTACATATGTTGGCCTTAAACCATTAATCCTCCAGAACTATAACCGTCAATAATAGAATTACATATCTTTACTAAAACTTCATATTTGGGTCTACATGTATGAACATAGCATCATAAACATGTCAAAAACATGTATCTATCCATGCTAGTCTTCATGTCATCATATGGATAAGTACATACAAAAGTACTACTGTGTATTATATGTTGTCATCAATGACAAACATACAATAAATCAACTGTTTAGAATCAAATCTCCAACAATCTCCCCCTTTGGCATTGATGGAAACATATGATATAAAAACAAATTCTGTTCATGGTTTCTTCTTTCTAATACAATCTTCTCAATATCCTCATCAAAGATTCATCTACACTGATCCAGATTCATGTACTATGTATTCTTTGAATACTCCCCCATTGTCATACTTCCCTACTGTGTTTCTTTACTCCCCCATAGTATACACTCCTTGTATGTGTTCCTTAATTGTCTTGTTTTTACTAGTATATACTTCCCCATTGACATCAATGGCAAAGGGTACCATAAACTATTAAGCTCAGGTACTACTCCACAAGTAGAATAGTCAACCATTCATCCATCACACATGACTGATGTACTTTGCTTCTTTCTTTAATCAGACTTAGGAGTGGGAATGACTCCCAAATTCTCCCTTAGATACTCAAAGGTATCCTTTGCTAAAGGCTTCATGAAAATGTCTGCCAACTAATCTTTTGTGCTTACATAGTCCAATGTCACTTCCTTGTCTGCAACTTTTTCTCTCAAAAAATGATACTTGATCTCTATGTGTTTTGTCTTTGCGTGCATCACAGGGTTCTTAGACATGTTAATAGTACTAGTGTTATCACAATGAATAACAATAGGATAGTCAACCTGAATACCAAAATCTTTAACCATTTGCTTGATCCAAACAATTGTTGTACAATTCAGTGCTACTACAACATATTTAGCCTTTGTCGTTGACTGAGAAATACAATTTTGCTTCTTTCTTTTCCAAGATACCAACCTTTCTCCAAGAAATACTGCTCCTCCTAAAGTGCTCTTTCTATCATCAATACAACCTGCCCAATCTGTATCAGTATACACATGAAGTAGTGTATTCTCTGATTTAGGATACCATAAACCATAGTCTATAGTTCCCTTAAGATATCTAAATATACTATTGATTTCCATTAGGTGATTATGCTTGGGTTCAGCTGCAAATCTTCCAAAAATGCCAACTGCATTAGATATGTCAAGTCCTAATTGAGTTAGATAAATAAGCTTTCCAATCATAGATTTGTAAAATGTTTTATCAACTGCTGTGGATTCATCATCTTTTGAAAGTTTACTTCCTATAATCATAGGAGTGCATACTGGTTTTCAATCCTCCATCTTGAAAGTTTTCAATATTTCCTTCACATATTTTGATTGATTAATGAATATTCCTTTATCTATCCATTTTACATTTAGTCTTGAAAAGTATTTTATAGTACCAATCATGCTCATCTCAAATTCATTTTTCATTTCTTTTGCAAATGTTATACTAAGCTTGTCCTTACCTCCAAAGATAATGTCATCAACAAATATGGAAACTAATAGTAATCCATCACATGTTTCTCTTATGAACAAGTTGCAATCTGCTGCTCCTTTCTTGAATCCAATCTTGGTGAGATAACCATCTAGTCTCTCATACCAAGCTCTTGGGGCCTGCTTAAGTCCATAGAGTGTTTTCTTTATTTTGCATACCATGTCTGGTCTATCTGAAAGGTTAAATCCTTTAGGCAGTTCTATGTACACTTCTTCTTTTAAGTCACCATTCAAAAAGGGTTATTTAACATCCATTTGATAAACTTTAAAGTCTTTTACTATTTCATATGCCAACAATAATTTTATGGCTTCTAGTCTTCTCACAGGGGAAAATATATCACTATAATCTATCCCTTCTCTTTGTGCATATCCTTTACATACCAATCTTGCTTTGTTTCTTATTACTGTACCTTCTTCATTCATTTTGTTTTTTAAAATCCACTTTGTTCCAATCACATTTTTATCACTTGGTCTAGGAACCAATTCCCATGTGTCATTCTTGATTATCTAATCTAGTTCTTCTTTCATTGCATTTTTCCAATCTAAATCATTACAAGCATCTTCAACACTTAAAGGTCCAATCTGTGAAAGTAAACATACCTTTTCATCCACTATTAGATTCTTTGCTTTTGATCTGGTCAAAAAACTGCTACTCTAATCTCCAATGATATCATTCTTAGAGTGGTATCTGGATGTAAACTTAGGAACCTTAGGTGTGGCTTCTTCCTCTGTTGTCTGTTGTTCTTGATTGCACGAATCAGGGTCATTGCATGAGACATCAATGCAATCAAGCATTTATTCAATCATAGTATCTTTATTGTTAGGTCTAGGTTCTTCTTCGATCAAGGGTGCATATTCATAGTACCTCTCTTGAATCATAAACTTCCCATCAATATTGACATGCATGCTTTCAATTATATTCTTTAATCTTAAATTGAAACATCTATATGCTTTTCTTTTTGTAGAGTAACCAAGAAAAATACCTTCATCACTTCTAGCGTCAAATTGCCAACATTGTCATCTCTCTTGACGTAGCACTTGCTTCCAAATATTCTAAATTATTTTACTGTGGGTACATTACCAAACCAAATTTCATAGGGTGTCTTGTCCACACCTGGTCTCAATTGGGTTCTATTAATAGTATACACTGCTATGTTCATTGCATCTCTCCAATAGGTGTGTGCCACTTTTCCTTCAATCATCATGGTGTGCACAGTATCAACTATAATCCTATTTCTCCTTTCTACAATTCCATTTTTTTGAGGTGTTCTACGGGCACTCAACTGCCTTTTTATTCCATGTTCTTCATAGTAGTCATAAAAGTGGTCAAAGGTGAATTCTCCTACTCTATCTGATCTTAAGCATTTTAGTTTTAGTCCAGATTTATTCTCAACCTTAGCTTTGAATATTTTGAACTTCTCAAAAGCTTCTGACTTCTCTTTTAGGAAAGAAACCCACATCATCCTAGAAAAATTATCAACAAACAAAATAAAGTACCTTTCACCATAGTATGATCTTGTTTGACAAGAACCACATAAATCTATATGTACTAAGTCCAACTTGTTTTTAGCTGAGGTTTCTTTGCTTCTGAAGGAAATCCTTACATGTTTACCCATAACACATTCCTTGCAAATTATGTCAACTGGTCTTGCAATGCTTGGTAGGTCTCTAATTTCCTTGACATTATTGATCTTTACTATGTTATCAAAGTTGATATGACAAAGTCTCTTGTGCCATAACCAACTATCATCTAATTTTGCAACAAAACAACTTACATCTAAATTAAGCAGAAAAACATTACCTTTTGTTTTAGATCCTAATGCAATCATGTCTCCATCCTTGTTGCTAATGATGCACTTGTTTCCTTTGAACTCCAAATGATAGCCTTTGTCAAGTAGCTTTCCAACACTCAACAAATTATGATGTAATCCATCAACATATAGAACATCACTTGTCTTATTCTTTCCATCCAAGGTGATGGAACCTATTCCTATGATAGGTTTAGGAGTGTTATCTCCAAATCTAACCATACCACCTTTGTATTTGTCTAACTAAACAAATCTATCTTTGTCACCTGTCATGTGGTGTGAGTATCCATTGTCAATGATCCAATCAGTTTTGACATCTTCTTTGGAAATTAAGGCTAATTCATGATCTTCTTCTTTATCTGCAATGTCCATACCTTTAAGCAACTTTTCCATGTCTTCAAGGGATATGAATCCTATTTCATCTTCTCCTAAATCTTCATCAGTTACACCTTCTTCAGCATGGTAATATTCCTTTCTATATTTAGGTTTGTAGTCAGATCTGAACTTCTTGACTCTTGTGGGACACTTAGATGCAAAGTGACCAATCTTATTACATGAAAAACACTTGAACGGAATTTGTCCTTCATATTTTCCTTTTCCTTTCTTTTCTCTCTTAGCAATCATGGAAATTATCTCTTCTAGCTCTTCATCATTCTTCATTCTCATTATGACTAGAGATGTGTGAGGATTTCTTACCATGGATTGAAGCTTTGAAGGTTGTTTCATTCTAAGGTTCAGTCTTTAATCTTGATATCTCAAATGTAGATATTTTTCTGATCAAAGTCTCTCTCTTGAAGTCTTGTGAGAATTGCATATTTTCCTCTAGAATGATGATCTTGCTATCATAGTGTGATGTCAGAGTAGATAAAAACTTGTCCATTATATTTTCTTCTAAAAATTTTCCTCCATTAAAATTAGGGCTGTCTTTTCTAAAGTATGCCATTTGATCTACCTTAAGTTGTTAGGATTCTTCTCCAAGGCACTTGGCTCTAATACCAATTGTTAGAATAATTCAGGGATAACTAAGAGGGGGGGTGAATCAGTTATCAGCAACTTTAAATCTTTTATACTTATTAATCCAGACTGATATAAATTAAATACACATTCAGATAACACATTACTCAACACATCAATTTGGTTATGGGGAAACCAAATGGTAAAACCCCCTGTGGGAATTAGTACCCATAAAGAACTATACTATTTATAGTAATCGCTGTTAAAATATTCTTCAACCCTGTTAGGAGTTGTACAATACAATGTAGTAGTATAGTTGACCTGGTTAAGGGTTAGACCCTATTAGGAGTCTTTTATAATAACCCTGTTAGGGGTGGAGGACTCACTATCCAAAGGACTCACTATCCAAGAGGTGAAGGCTACAACCTTCTAGATAATTGATACACACTGTACCAATGAAATGAATTGTTGCTTTGACACTTCTTGTCTGATCAGTTCCTTTTGTGCACCGATGCTTTAACCTCTTGTAAAGCAATATAAAAATCTAGTCTATATTCTGAATGCTTCAACATAAACATCTATATTATCAACATATGATAAATATAGCTCTACTACATCAACACTCTGCTCTACTTGTCAATCTTTGGCTTTCGCAACTCTTCTTATCACAAATGACCTTGTATAAATACATACACCAAATATGAGATCATGGGACTTGTTAGACAACTCTTTATAACATCCTTGTTGGCTCTACTAAGCACACAAGCATAATTACAACCATGCAAGTCAATGTTGAACAGATGTGTCGCTTCACTAAGTCGGCTTCACCAATTTAATCAAAACTTTGTAATCTTCTTGAAATATGTTTTGCACATTTAGATTAATATCAACAACTCATAACTCATCATGAATATACACATGCATATCCTGAAGATAGGTGCAACTTGATCAACAGGCTACATACATCGGCCTTAAACCGTTAATCCTCCAGAACTGTAACCGTCATTAACAGAATTACATATCTTTACTGAAACTTCATATATGGGTCTGCATGTATGAACATAGCAGCATAAACATGTCAACAAGATGTATCTATCCACTCTGGTCTTCATGTCATCATATGGATAAGTACATACAGAAGTACTGTTGTGTATTATGTGTTGTCATCAATGACAAACATACAATCAATCAACTATTCAAAATCAAATCTCCATTAGAAAATTTGTTTTTTAGAGAAATTATTAGGGTTCATGGGTTACCATTAAAAATAGTCTTAGATAGGGACTCAAAGTTTATAGGTCAATTTTGGAGGACCTTATTGAGGATTTTGGCATCAATCTTGCATTCAAATCTTCCTATCATACAAAACCAAATGGGTAGACTGAGGTGAGTAATAGGTCTTTAGGTAATTTTCTCATAAGCTTGACCAAAGAACATGGAGGGTCATGGCATGCAATTATTCCATAGGAAGAGTTTTCTTACAATGACTATGTCAATAGGAGCGCAGCTAGAATCCCAATTGAAGTGGTGTATGGAATGCATCCTAGAGGAGTCTTTAAATTGAGGGACTTGCAAGCTTGGAGAAAAGGAATGGCCAAGAAGAGGAGTTTTTAGAAGTCATGAAAGAGATCCATGACCAGGTGAGAGATAGTCTTACACAAAACATGAAAAATGTGAAGGATAAGGTTGATCAAAAGAGAATAGATCTATAATTCCAATTCGGGGACTTAGTCATGGTTCATTTGAACAAATAAATACTTCCTAAGGTTTTTCACACTAAGATAATTATGAGGAGGATTGTACCATGTGAGGTTTAGGCTAAGTATGGTACTAATGCATACAAGGTAGATCTACTTGCACATGTAGTCATTTCCCCAATTTTCAATATTGTAGAGTTGGTGAAGTACAAAGAACCACCAATCTCATAACATAATAGAGAAGTGGTCGATGAAGAATATAAGGACAGGATCAAACAGTTACCCATCAAATAGGATCCATAGATAGATAGCATCCTTAAGAGAAAGATAGCCAAGAAAACAAGGAGGAGAAATTATTTAGAACGTTTGGTCAAGTGGAAGGGCCAACTAGATTCTAAGGTGACATGGATTCTTGAAGAATCTTTGAAGAAGCAGGTAGTTAATCCCAAGGCATTTCCAACTCAAGGGACTTGAGTTCTTTCAGCCTAGGGAGTATGTTTCAAGAGAACCAAGGCTTATTCCTAAGGGGATAATTGTAATCATCCACAATCAGGGACAGTGGAGATGCATCAGACCCCATGGGTCTTGTTTGTAATAAGGGAAAATGATAAGCCTGATGTAGAGTCAAAATTGGACCCTAAATGGTCTTTAGGGACATTTAGAGCCAATATGTCAAAATGTTGTATTTAATCCCAAGGGGCATGGACAAGAAATGTAATGGGAAAATATCCTCAAATAGATGTAATATTTCCCACATGATTCATTTCAAGGGTATCATAGAATTAGGATTCATAGTAGGGGTTGTTGCAAGGTGTGTACCCTTGGTCTCGGTTAGGCCATGTAGTGGTTGGTGATAAGGGTTTAACAACCTCCTATGGATTCTATAAGTCTAGTGCTTGTATTCGGCATTAAATGTTTGAGCATTTGGTGTAATGACAACCACCCAATCTTACAATTGGTATCAAAGCTAAGGTCTTAGGTTCTAACCCCATGCATATCTTAAGGGTGGGATTGTTGCAAGGTGTGCACCCTTGGTATCGGTTAGGCCATGCAATGGTTGGTGACAAGGGTTTAATAGCCTCCTATAGATTCTATAATTCTAGTGGTTGTATTGGGCGTTAAAATTTTGATCTTTTGGTGCAATGACAACCACCCAATCTAACATGGGGTAAATTGTCAAAATTACCAAAATGTTGCTAAAAAGTTGCTAAGCAACTTTTGCAACTTTTGTAAAATGTTGTCAAAAAGTTGCAAGATAGATAATTGGTTTCAAAATTTGTTGTTTTCATTGGTGTAATCTGTGTATGGTTGATTTAAGATGCTACACATGAAGATCCAAGGTTTTTGATGATTTTAATAAAGTTTTAACATTCAAGAGCAATAAGAATTTAGTGTTTTCCTGCAAATCTAGTGTAAGTACAGATAGAATGTGTGGGATTTGATTGGTAGGAAGAAAAATTATTTAGTTTTTAATAAAAAATATTTTTACCTTTCAAATGCACTTGGTCTGATTCCATTTTGTGGAGTTTTAAGCATTTTATAGTCAAATTTTTGTAACCCTCATGGATTAAGGGTTTGGTGAGTCCTTCTCAAAAACATGCCTCTTTCTTGAGTTTCTACCTTGGGATTTGTACAACCATGGGTTAAATTGAAGGAAAATGGATGTACTATAAGGTTCTAAAATGGTTTTGCAGAAGGACCTTGGGGTTGTAGATAAAATGGATACCCTAGGTGAGCATCTGAATGTGCTCACTATGACTGTGTCTACAAATTAATTTACAGAGGAAGGGGTAGAGTGATAAGAGTAAAATAAATGGAAGTTTTAGTGTTGTATTAGATCCCTCAAAGTTTCTATGGTGGTAGGAGTGTTGGTCGAAGCATAGAAAGGCATGTTGCTTTGTGATTCAAACCAAACTAGGCCTAATTACCTAATTTATCCATAGAAGTTTGAAGTCCTTGTTGGAATAATTGGAAGCCAAGATATAGGGTTTGGATGTATGTCAAAAAAGGGTATTTAGAATTCCCATTTTTTAATAAATTTCTTTGGGAAATTTGGAAGTTGTGCTATGAAAATAGGAAAACTAGGTATATTATGGAATAGACTTATTTACTAAGTTCAAGTGGATGGTTGATGTTTGAAACCACTTTTGAGGGAAATAATGGTAGATGGATTGTGAAATGTCTTAGGGTGTGGAAATCCACTCTACCCTCTAGTTATTGAAGTCCCACAAAATACATTTTGTACCCATTTGATAGGAATCAAGGGAAAATGGAAGGAGTAGTGAGATGTTGAGTGCTTGAAGGGGAGTTTGTTGGTGTTGTGAGGAGAAGTATACAACTTATTAAAGGTGTTGGAGTTTTCCAAGGCAAGGAAGGAAACTCACTTAGGTTTTGGGCCCTTTTTGAAGGTGAAACTTATAGTTTTACAAAAGTCACAAATGAGGAGACAAGAATACACTAACCTCTCCCTATCACTTCAAAATAAAGGAAAGCTCACTACCTTACAAAAATATCTATTTACAATTTAAAATGGACAATAGTCCATAACTCATGAACTAACTGATAGAATCTTTTTAAAGCCAATACAGTTCCAATGAAATGCATCAAATCTCTGACTCAATTGTAGATTCCACTCATACCTCTTCACACACTCTCGTCGTCATCCTCTACTCACTTTGTAGTTACAAATGATTACATTATTTTATACCTTACATGATTACATTCTTTTATACCTTAGATTCCACTTATACCTCTTCACACACTCTCATCGTCATCCTCTACTCTCATCCTTTAGCTCCCACCTTATATGTTTTGGTAGCTAAAGGCTTTGACTATTTACTTTTAGATTCCATTTCTCTGGGTCATGTTCATGGGATTGTTTTACCTAATTCTACCCATAAATTGGCCAATGGATATTTTTCCAATGATTCCTTTCTCACTCTTGCAGAGGATGACGATAATATCAAGGTAGCCTTGCAATGTTTAGATACTTTTTTCTTGGCCTATGGTTCATCCATCTAGTGGCATAAAACCTTGTGTTATAGGCAATCTTCCCTTCCTAATCCACCCTGGTTTTCTCAGTTTGGATGGTCTAGGACTCAACATGGGGAAATTTTTCATTTCCTTGGCATTCCCTTTGCTTTCCAATCCTCTTCTACAAAATTATGGAAAGATGTGTTAGCTAAAATTGAAAAGAAGCTTACCTATTGGATTACCAAGCCGCTCTCTCTCACTGGGAAGTTTTAGATTTTCTCCCAGGTCTTGGATACTATGCATGTTTACTACTCTTCTTGTTGGGCTCCTTCAAAAACCTCCTATAAGAAGCTTGAGAAATTGCTAAGGGATTTTCTTTGGGCCTCTAGTGCTGATCACCATGAATTTCATAGAGTTTCCTGGGATTCTTGTTGTCTCCCTAAGGCCTCTGGTGGGCTTGGCTTACTTGACACCCAGAAAAAAGGCTTATCTCTTTGTACAAAATGGGTTGTGTGATGTCTCACTGGCAATGAGACCTGGAAAATTATGCTCAACATTGCATTTATTCTAGGTACACACTACATAAGTTGGCTTGGAAGGGGATTGGATTTCAAACTCTTCTGGTTATGAAGCACCCTGTTCAAATCCAAGGTACTTTTATTGTCAAAAGTATTTGGAGAGCCTAGGAAGTTTTCAAGCCTTGGCTTTGCTATGTTGGAAATGGCTTCTGTGATGGGCTTTCTTTCAATCAACAGAACATTTGGTGGTCCCCTCTTTGTTCTCAACAAGGGCTTCCTCTGGCCAGAATCTAGGGGATTAGTGCTCTTAATTTTCACAAATGTAGCATTAAAATGCCCAAGGATTTGTTTTCTAGAGCCACCATGAGTCTCCTCTCTTGGGATGATCTCAAGGTTCAGTTCTGGCTCACTCATCCAGATCGTCAAACTTTTGACTTGCTTGTCTCTGTTATTCCACCACATCTCCTTCATAAACTTGGAATTCAATTAGTTAAACCTTGGTGGAAAGATTGGAAATGGTATCCTGATACACCATTTACCAACTACAAACCCAAGCTTGGGTACTCTTGGTTGGTGCCTCATTTTCCTATGATTGATTCTCTCAATCATCATTGGCATCTTTCTTCTTCTCAGAAAACCTAGAGCTAGCATTTCTGCACTATCTGGGATGCTATTATTGCACCCAAAATTGCTCTTTTTTTTGGGTGTCTTCTTTATCAAGGTTTGCCTTTGGGAGTTTGGGTTTGGCACTTGGGTGTACCTAATCCTAAATTCCCATTTTGTGGGCACTCTGAAACCACTATTCATATTTTTTGGTTCTGTCGAAGGGCCCAAAATTATTGGAGATGGATTCATAGATTTTTTATGCCATTTTGGCCTGAGCCCTTCTCTTAGAATATGGCTCTCCTTGGTGATTCTCCAAGAATGCCTTCCCAGTATACCCATATTTGGCATGCTTTCAAGCTACAAATTTTTTTTCTCTATGGAAATATCGTAATGCTTTTATTTTTACTCATAGCTTTCTGGATGTCAATGTTTCTCTTTATGCTAAGGCATCTTTATGTAATAATGTCATGATGCAGATTCAAGTACAAGCTAACAAGGTGGCCCTTGAGGTCACCCACTTGTAGGAGATTCTTCAGCATTGGGGTAATTCCTTGTGTACTATGGCTTTGGTGCCACCAGATTCCCTCTCCTCTGACCGCACACCACCCCAAGTCTGACGTCATAGCTGGATTTCCTTGGCCAGGCGCTCTAGAATGTCATGCTCTTGGCGTCCCTGCTCTGCCTCTCTTCCTACTAGGAGGAAATCATTTTCTATATGGACTCCTCTACTTGTTTTTACTACTACTTGACCAATGGTAAATGTTCCTATGTGGCCTCCTGCTACTTCTGACAAAATCCCCCACTTGGCTCTTGCTATTTCTCCCAGCCAGGAGGAGAGAGAAATGGAGAATGAAGAAAAAGATACAAATGATGGGTGGTTGCTTCTCGACTAGACCCCTGGGCCCAATGTTTGGGGTGATCCCAATGATAAATATCCTCCTCCCTCTTTGTCTTCTACTCTTGCAGCTTGAGGGCTTTCATTATATGATTTTTTTATGAATAGTTATTTGATTTTGGCATGATGCCATGTGACACTTTGTAGGGTGATTTTCCATCCCTCGATCCTTTTTTGTGAATATTGTACTCTTTTTTTATTAATAGAAAAGGCCTCTACTCATCAAATTTATTTATACTAGGTTGACCATGGACCTAATAAAATAATATTAATTCATTATAGTTCAATATACAATGTGATCCATTGAATATCAGCTAATACATAGCAACAATCAATAACAACATCCTCAAATATGCTCCAGATTCCTAAATCACACCATGATCCTTCATAAAATTCTATGCCATCAAGTTAGCCAAGAACAACAACACATTACATGAAAATTACCTAATCAAATTAAATAACCCAATTCGATCCAACAAAAAAATAGGAAATGATCTAGAAAGAGTAGCAAGAAACATGAAATGTCAAGACAAAAAAAACAACTTTGTCTCACAATTCAAAAATATCTTTGCACTATTCATAAAGAACACCACTCAACAACATCTATCACTTAACAATAATAACTTTCCAGCATCCAAATCATGAATGACTTGAGTTGTGGATACACATTCATGTCCTAAACTTACCACTAGGTTAGAAACCAAAAATATTGTGTAACCAATCCAAGATCTTAAACACTACCACTTCCTGAATAACCAAAATACCATTCTTTGATAAATCAATCATAGCTTACTCAAATCGACATGCGAACCTCTATAAATTGACATAGGTCAACTACATAAATCTCTGAATTTATATGTACCTTTGCAACATCTAATCTTCAATATAGTAGTCATACCAAAACAATCTTCTAACTGAATATGCCAGGAACATAGTTACCAACAATAGGAATATGCTTTACATCAATGAAGAAACATCAATGTCAACACATATATGCATGATATCCTAGTAATCTCAAATAATCTACCCCTTTGGAATTGATGAAAACATATGATGTTTGAAACCAAATCATTGCATAAAGAAACTATATCAACAATACTACCGGCAATATCCATAATATATTTCAGTCTCTCTAACAATCTCTCAATCAGAAAACAATCTCTCTCCATTTTTTCCATACTCAATACATGACTTCTCTTCCCATATACATATACCTTCTTTTTCACATAACTATCTCTCCCCCTTTGACATCAATGCCAAAGGCACATATATGCACTAAGTCATAGAAGAAAAAAATATGAACATACATCTCTCCCAAAAACATATCTCACAAAACTAACTACTCCCCCTGAGTAGTAGCCACCAAAAAATCAATCTATAAAAATGATGATTTCTGTAAGTACACTGGATCGATACAAATAAATGCATCCCTAGCTCTGATCAAGCATGGGCAATCACACCAAGATTACCTTGGAGATACTCAAAAGTATCCTTTTGCAAGGGCTTTATGAAAATATCTAGAATTTTCTTTGTAGTAGATACATATTCCAATATAAATTCCTTTTCACTAACATTATCTCTCAAGAAATGATATTTGATAGATATATGATTTTTCTTTGAATGTAACATGAGATTATTTATAATATTGATAGCACATGAGTTGTCACAATAGATAGAAATCAGATCATCAATACTTACTCTAATATCTTTGCATATTTGCTTCATCAATATTACTTATGTACAATTAATAGAAGAAACAACATACTCACATTTAGTAGTAGATTGTGATTTACAATTTTGTTTCTGACTTTTCCATGAAACTAACCTTTTCCAAAAAGAATGCTCCACCACTTGTGCTCTTTTTGTCATCCACATTACCTACCCAATCTGTATCATTAAAATCACTCAATTTAAAATCATCACCCTTACCATGCCATAAGACATAATCAATTATTCCCAATTATCTTAATATCCTTTTAAAAACACCAACAACATGCGATTCCTTTAGTTTTGCTTGAAATATTTCAACAATGTAAATAACATTCATAATATCAGGTATGGTTTTTTTCTAGTACAATACGCCACCAATCATTGATTTGTATATTTTTTTATTTTCTATAGGTGAGTCATAATCCATTATCAATTTTCAACTAGTAACCCTAGGAGTTCCAATAGGTTTTGAGTCATCCATACAAAATTTATTCAACAATTCATTCACATACTTGGACTGAGGTATAAAATACCTTTATCAGATTGTGTAAGTTGGAGGGCAAGAAATAATTTCATCTCACCTATCATGGACATCTCAAATTATTTATGCATCTCATCATAAATTTTTTAACCAACATGTTATTTCCAGCGAAAATGATATCATTAACAAAGACTTCAACAATCAAAATAATATCATGATCAACTTTGAAGTATATGTTTCTATCAACAGTACTTTTATTAAAACCAATTTTCAATAAACACTTATCTAACCTTGCATACCAGGCTCTACATTCTTGTTTCAATCTATACAATGCTTTATTCAATTGAAAAATCATATCATCTTCATCAGTAAAATAAAATCCATTAGGTTTCTTATTATAGACTTCCTCTTCCAATTCTCCATTCAAAATTTTTGGCTTAACATCCATCTGGTATACCTTAAAATATTTTTAAGTAGCATATGAAAGAAACTATTGGAAATGAGTTCAATAACTGAGATTGGAGGGGTGAATCAATTACCACAAAAACAAATCCAAGTCCCTTAGATGTCTTAAACAAACTTATCACTATTACTCAGTTAACATAGATATTCTGTTGTCACTCGGTTAACAAAGTAAACCTTAAGATATTAAATGTGATTTATCCTTTAGTGATTAAGTGTAGAAACATAAAGCATAAAGTAAATAACATGCACACAGATGACACCAAGATTTAACATGGAAACCCAATTTGGGAAAAACTACCAATTGCAACTAGTTACTATTTTTCACTCTTCTGAAGTGAGTCTTGTTAGGAGCCAACCCTGTTAAAGGTTACAATACACATTGTTAGGTGTGACCCTGTTAGAAGATTTAATTGCCATGTAAGGAGTGGCCTTGTTAGAGGTCTTCAAACACTTCAATGTAGAAATGTCACCTTGTGAGAGGATTTACAAAAGACTATTTTTTATTAAGGTAACAACATATTTTGAAGGGGCCCTGAAACCCTTTACAAATAATTGAAATAAAAGAAGAGAGCACCAAAACAACAACAATCTATCAAAGAATATAGATGACCACAAAAATTTCTTAACCCTTAATTATACAATAAAAGACATAAAGATTTTTAAAAAAGAAGACAATGATCTACTTCCAGCAAAATAGTGTCAAAACAACTTCCAGTAGCCAAAACATTCCACCATAAATTACCCAGCAGCCTCCATCTAGTCTTCCAAAATCTATATTTCTTCCACCTATAGTTCCATAGTCTGGATCAAATCCCACAGCATAGTAATGTCTTTCATTTGAACATCAGATTTTTTTTTTTGTGCTTGATCTGGTCCTAGTTCTTGGGGCCTGAGGTCTGAGTTTCCAGTAGGAGTTGAAGTGCTTTTAGGTTATCCATAGAGTTTTGCATGCCCATTTTTCTTATCATTGTCAGATTTTTTAGAAGAGCATTGTTGTTATTAATCTTCTCAGTGATCTTTTTTAGCACGTTGTCAACCATGGTGTTTAAATTTTATTCCATAGTGAATTTTTTGTTGTTTACCTTGTCAAAGACATCTTTCCCTTGCTGATACATGTTATTGTTAGTAATAACTAAGAGGGGGGGTGAATCAATGGCCTCAAAAATTTATCCTTCAAACTTAAACACCAATCAATAAAACTCATATTATTATGTCCCTACAAGATGCATGCCATGAAAGACTATTACTGATTAACTATATGTCAGTGTTCTCTGTAAATCCTTATTCTTTATTGATTACTGATAAGAAGTATAACTATTTACCAAAACTCAGTAAATAAGAAGAGTATACTAATCACTCCAGTGTTAACTATGTCAGATACAAAACAATAAAGAAATGAATCATACACACATAACACATGAATTTTTAACATGGAAACCCTATTAAGGGAAAAACCACTGGGACCGGTACCCCAAATTTTCACTCTTCTAAAGTGAGCCCTATTAGGAGCCAACCCTATTAAAGGTTACAAACACGCTATTAAGTGTGACCTTGTTAGATGATTTTATACATAGAGGTTGTCACTTAGTATCAGGTATCTATTGCTAACATCCTTGAATCAGCCTCCTTCTTAGATTGTTAATAGGTATCAGGAAAATCCAATGCTACTTTCATGCATTAACCTTTTTGTCACTCCTTGGGATGTACCTTAATATATAGAATATTATTAAGTCTCTAATCAATGTATCAATTCAACTCTTTATGCTCCACACTTTCTTCTTTGTGATGTTGTGCTTCACTGCTCGTCGATGTCCATAAAATTCATTAGCTCTCCTTTAGCTTGATTGATCAGGACTATATGAAGTTATTCTTCATTAGTTTCTCTTCAGCATCCTCTTTCTATTCACTCCCCTTCATCCCATTGCAAATGAATTAAGCTTGTCTCTTATATAGACATGATATTCATTGTTTCTTGACTCTTGATTCTTGGCGTGAAAAACAATCTAGTCAATTAGATTTAAAGCATAACTCCTAATTTGTCTACTAATTATCTTCTTGCCAATTATGCAAACCATCTTTAAATCAATCACTTAACTATGGTTGAATAAGAAAAATAAAACAACCAGTTAAGTCTATCTTTAGCTCTTTCCAACTAGATATTTTATCATTTTTTGAACTCTTTGTTCTGTCGGTCAACTCTGTAGTTAGTTGTCAGTGACAACTGGCAGTTCTTTCAGTGAGACTCTAGTTAGCTTCATGATATCCATCTATTGGGCATCATTGGAATTTTACTCATTCAAAAACCTTCTAAATTTTCTCGTTGGGCATCACTGTGGCTTTACTTCATTAGGCAACACTATCTTTCGATCGTCAGGTATCACTGTGACTATCTTTCTTTGCTCTGACTGTCGGTGTTTTTTGTCCCTAAGTGAATACTTGACTTTTATGCATTGCTGACAGCATAACCTTTGTTCCATTGATTCTCTAAAGACTTTGGCATTATGTACATGACTGTATATATGATATCAAGTTTACATCAATGACAATACAAACCATTAACTAATTTAATGTCTTGCATTATCTTCAACTTAACATTGTCAAACATTCAATCAATTACATGTCATCAATCTCTCTCTTTAGCATTGATGGAAACATACACTATTATCACACTATACTATTTCTAATATAATATGAAATACAACAGTTGAGATCCATCAAACTACCAATCATTTTGTTTTCATAATCAAAAAAATGTCTGACCATTGGTAAGCTCTGTTTAAGCTTAGATTTGATTCTTGCAGCTTTCTATCTTCTGATGTGTTGTGTCCTCTCCTTGTGTCAATTTCTCTCCCTCAATTGTTCTTCTCTTTTGATGTCTTTTTCTCTTGTTAGTAACTCTCCCTTTGTATAATCTTTCCATACAATTTTCTCTCCCTAAGAATATGATCTCTCCATGCTGGAGTAGTATTATAGTGGATAATTTTCCTCCCTTTTCTGAAGAATGTGATAATATGGATAGTCTCTCTCCCTTTTAAAATAATGTCAAACAAATATCTTACAAATATCTGACATTCATGTCAAACAATCATTTCTCTCCATCCATAATATATTCCTTGAATTTCCCTTATCCATCAGAAATACAACAATATGCTCTGGTGCTTGATTCTGATATATACCTGTCTGTATATAGATGTAGCTTTGAAGTTCATCTCTTTGCTTGCATCAACATTTTTTATGTTCTGATAATATGTAGGATGATGCAGCCTTCATTCATTTTACTGACTGGTAGACAAGGGTTTGACCCCTAGTCTCTTTCTTAAGTACTCAAATCTATCCTTAGGTAGTGGCTTAGAGAAGATATCAGCCAAATGTTCTTTTTATTGCACATACTCAAGTACCACTTCCTTTGCTTAAACTTGTTCTCTCAAATAATGATACTTGATGGCAATGTGTTTAGTCTTGGAATGCATGACTAGATTCTTGGAAATGTTTATTGCACTGGTGTTATCATAATAGATAATCACTGGTTCTGAGATCTTCATATGCATACCTTCCAGTAACTTTTTAATCCATGCAATATTTGAGCGATTTACAGCAGCATAAACATACTCTGCTTCTGTAGTAGATTGAGAGATGCATCATTGCTTCTTATTTATCCATGTGACAAGTCTATCACCCATAAATAATGTTCCTCCAGTTGTGCTCTTCCAGTCATCAAGATTACTAGCCCAATCAGCTTCAGTAAACACCTTAAGTTCAAATTTACCTTCTCTTCTATACCATAAGCCATATTCCTTAGTATTCTTTTGATATCTTAAAATCCTTTTCACAACAGTCATATGTGATTCCCTGGGGTTAGCACAAAATCTAGCAACAATTCCTACTACAAGTGCAATATCTGGTCTAGTATGTACAACATACATGAGTTCTCCAATCATTGATCTTTACAAAGTCTAATTTACCTTTGTTGTCTTTTCCTCATTTTTTAACTTACATCCAATAGCCATCAGTGTTCCAACTAGTTTGGAATCTTCCATCTTGAATATTTTCAAGACCTCTTTGATGTATTTGGACTATGTAATGAAAATACCTTCACTTTGTTGAATGATCTGTAGACCAAGAAAGAACTTGATCTCTCCAAACATAGACATCTCAAACTCTTTTCTCATCTCATTAGAAAATTATTTGTATAGCATATCATTTCCTCCAAATATGATGTCATCAACAAATATTTCAGCAATCAAAGTGTTAGCATCAACATCTTCCTTCAAATAAAGATTATTATTTTCACTAGTCCTTACAAATCCAATACTTATAAGTTAGGAATGAAGTCATTCATACCAGGCTCTAGAAGATTTTTTCAATCCATTTAAGAATTTTTGAAGTCTACATACCATGTTTTTCTTGTTTGGATCAACAAACCCTTCTAGTTACTCAATGTATATCTCTTCTTCAAGTATTCCATATAGGAATGCAGACTTGACATCCATTTGATATACCTTGAATCCTTTGAATGCAGCATAAGCAAGTAGTATTCTTACACCTTCTAGCCTAGAAATGGTTGAAAAGGTCTCTCCATAGTCTATACCTTCCTCTTGTGCATACCTCTTGCATACTAGTCTTTCTTTGTTTCTTGTGACTTCTCCATTCTCATTCAGCTTATTCCTGAATATCCATTTTGTATTGATGACATTCTTGTCATCTGGGCTTGGCACAAGTGACCATGTCTTTCTCTTCTCAATATACTCAATCTCATCATTCATAACACTTATCCATTCTTCATTATCAAGTGTGGCATTGATGGATTTTTTCTCAAACTCACAAATTAAACAATTTGAGTTTAAAAACTTACTTCTGGTTCTTGTACCAACTTTCTTATCTCCTATGATCTGGATCTCTGGATGGTTCCTTCTTACACATCTTGCAAGTATAGGTTTAGCTCTTTTTCTATCATCTTGATCATCATTTTGTCCATCATTTTGTTCTTCATCACCTTGCACATTATTTTGATCATTATCCTGACCGTCGGTTGCAACATTTTTTTGTTCTATAATTAATCATCGTTGCTCAAGCAGAGTGTTGAGTTCTTCATAGTATACAAACTTGTTGTAGTCCTCTGGTTCTTTTGTTCTTTCCAGCTCATTCTTTTCTGTAAATTCATTTGTGTTTACATTTGCACTTTCAAAAAAAAATTTAGAAGCCTTGATAAGACATTTATAATCTTTTCTCTTAGTGGAGTACCCTAGAAAGATACCTTCATCACTTTTGGTGTCAAGATTTCCATTTCTATCATCCTTTAAGATATAACATTGACTACCAAATATTTTGAAGTAACTTACATTGGGTGTTTTACCATACCATAGCTCATAAGGTGTCTTCTTTGTGTCCTTCTTTGATTGTACTCTATTTAGTGTGTAGACAGTAGTACTGACAGCTTCCCTTTAGAAGATTTGGGTGATGCCTTTCTCTATCATCAGTGTTCTAGCACAATCAACTATTGATCTATTCCTTCTCTTAGTAATCTCATTTTTTTGTGGTGTTCTTGGTGTAGAAACCTGTCTGTTTATACCATGCTCATTATAGAAATTAGTGAATTCATCTTATATAAATTCTCCTCCTCTATCTGATCTCAAACATTTTATATCCTTACCACTTTGTTTCTCTACCATAGCCTTATACCATTTAAACATCTTGAATGCTTTAGATTTATCTTTTAGAAACATAACTATCATCATTCTAGAGTAATCATCAACAAAGAGAATAAAATACCTATCTCCATAATAACTCTTTGTCCTCATTG
>MU223713.1:1753650-1768278 GCA_018584345.1 Thuja plicata | reverse complement strand
TTCATCATGTTGTCAAAATTCACATGACACAATCTTTTGTGCCACAACCATATGTCTTCATTTCTAGTCATTAAGAAAGTGGTGTTAGTATCATTTAGATAGAATAAGTTACCTTTTGTCTGTTCACTGGTACCAATCAATCTTCATGATTCATTGAAGATTTTTGCCTTCTTGTTCTCAAATGCTACTCTACGACCAGAATTATTCAGCTAAGAAAAACTCAACATATTATAATTCAATCCTTTTACCCGATAAACATTTTCACATTTTAAAAAGTTATTCAACATTATAGTTCCTTTACCTTCAATTGGACAAGGTGTATCATTACCCATTCTTACTGTACCACAATTATAATACTCAAAAGTGTTAAAATTTTCTTTGTCACCGGTCATGTGGTGAGTGCAGCCACTATCTATAATCTAGATGTCATTCTTGCTAATCTTAGATATGAGTGCAGTTTCTTCATACCTTTCATCTTCATCTAAATAATCCTTCACAACCACAAATACCATCTTGATGTCTTCATCAAGTTCACTGTCAGTGTCTTCATCTTTGCAAGCAACTAGGTAGCTGGCTTTCTTGCCTTTGTCCTTGTAGTCATGGGTATCTCTTCTTTATGATTGTTGGTAACCTCTATAATCTTTATTATCACCTCTATCATATTTCTTCTCAAAAGATCTATCATTACTTTTGTCATCTTTTCTTCTGTTAGGACATCTTGAAGCAAAGTGTCCAATCTCTTTGCAATTAAAGCATACAAGTGGTAACTTGCCTTTGTATTTACCTTTTCCTCTCTACATTCTTCTAGCCATAAGTGCTTGTATTTCATCTAGAGCTTCTTCTTCACTTTCACTTTCACTATCTCTTCTAGATGTGTGTCTATGACTTGATTTGCTTATTCTCATAGAAGACTTAAATGCAGACTATAAGTTTGGTAAGACACTATTATCAAAGTTATTCATCTTAAATGAAATCAGTCTACCAATTAAACTATCAAGAGTAATTGTATTGTTTGCTACTGCTCTCATTTTTTGAATGGAAAAAACTCTAATAGCATATACAAGCAGTAAGGTTCTTAAGATTTTACTTACCACTGTCTCCTCTTCAAGTGTACCTCAACCTCCTTGTATAGCATTGACTAATTATTTTATTCTTGTGTTGTACTGTCTGATGTTTTCTCCTTCTTTCATTTTGAGATCATCAAAATTTACTCTAAGGCTTTCTACCTTGGCTCTTAGAAAATTTGTATCACCTCCATGTACAAGATTTAGTTTGTCCCACATCTTCTTTGTAGTTTCGCAATCTTTGACATCTTCAAATTCAGCATCAGAGAGTGAGGAAGAAAGCTCTATAACCATGCAGTTGTGTTCATGCTTCTCTCTCAATTAATCTACTATCAATATTCTGGTAGGCAACACATATTCAATATCTAGGAATTAAGTAACATCATTACCAATACCTGATAAGTGGATTCTTAGCTTTCTTTTCCATGAAGCAAATTTGTCTTTGTTCAACTTGGGCACATCTCATCTATTCATCTTGTGATCTTTACTTAGGTCTTAAACATTACTTTCTAATCACATGAGATCTGATACCAATTGTTAGTAATAACTGAGAGGGGGTGAATTAGTGGCCTCAAAAATTTATCCTTCAAACTTAACCACCAATCAATAACCCTCATATTATTATGTCCCTACAAGATGCATGCCTTGAAATACTATTACTGATTAACTGTCTGTCGGTGTTCTCTATCAATCCTTATTCTTTCTTTATTACCGATAAGCAGTATAACTATTTACTGAAACTCATTAAATAAGAAGATTATACTAATCAATCCAGTGTTAACTATGTCAGATATAAAACAATAAAGAAATGAATCATACACACATAACACATGAATTTTTAACATGTAAAACCTGTTAAGGGAAAACACTCTGGGACCGGTACCCCAAATTTCTACTCTTCTGAAGTGACCCCTGTTAGGAGCCAACCTTGTTAAAGGTTACAAACACACTATTAAGTGTGACCTTGTTAGAGGATTTTATACATAGAGGTTGTAACTTAGTATCGGGCATCTATTGCTACCATCCTTGGGATGTACCTCAACATATAGAAGACTGTTAATTCCTACTCAGTTAAGAGACTTGATGCTTCAATGGTTAAATTGAAACACTATGACCTATTTCTAATGCAACTTTGAATTACAGATTTTAAGATCTATTTAAGTACATTACCTCTCTGATCAATATATCAATTCAATTCTTTGTGCTCCACACTTTCTTCTCTATGATGATGTGCTTCACTATTCATCAGTGTCTACAAAATTCCTTAGCTCTCCTTCAACTTGATTGATCAGGGTTGTATGAAGTTATTCTTCAACATCCTCTTTCTATTCACTCCCCTTCATCCCATCGTAAATGAATTAAGTTTTTCTCTTATATAGACATGATAGTGAGTTGTCAGTCAACTCTATAGTGATTTTTCAGTGACAGCTAATAGTTCCATTGGTGAGACTCTAGTTAGATTCATAATCTCCATCCATTGGGCATCATTGGAATTTTACTCATCAGGAAACCTTCAAACTTTGCTCATCAGGCATCACTATGGCTTTGCTTCATCAGGCAACACTATCTTTTGATTATTGGGTATCACTGTGACTGTCTTTCTTTTCTCTGACCATTGGTGTGCACTCTGTCAATGTTGTTTGTCACTAAGTGAATACTTGAATTTTATGCATTGCTGACAGCATAACCTTTGTTTCATTGATTCTCTAAACTCTTTAGCATTATGTACATGACCGTACAGATGATATCAAGTTGAAATCAATGAAAATACAAACCATTAACTAATTTAATATCTTGCATTATCTTCAACTTAACATTGTCAAACATTCAATTAGTTACATGTCATCAGTTATGCCATCCATACCCATCCCTACTTTTTGTGGGCAAAATGTTGGGTCCCCCTTTTTTTTCTTTTGCCTTTTTTCTTTTCCTTTGGTTTTTTTTCGGCCCTTGCCTCTGTGGGGTCATTGTTTTCTTTTCCTCTTGGTTTCTCTTCCTTTGTGACCTGGCTTAGGAGTGTTCTTGTCTTCTTTGTTCCAGCTAGATTCTGGACTCTGACATTATTTGTCACCATTTCCTCTTTTGTTAGAGGGTGTGGTTTCATGGGATCCCCGGGCCCAAAGTTTGGAGGTTTGCCTTTCTTGGGATTTATGGATGGACAGTGGGATGTTTTTACCCTAGGGGTATAAATAGAGTTTCACCAATCATGGTTACATTTACCATGAAAAAATCACCCTTGAGTGATTCAAAGTGATTAAGGTGATTTTAGTAGTTGTTAAGTGTGATTTGTCCCAAAGCTTAAAATAGTGCCTGATAGTGACTAGAAGTGGTGTGCTTGTTGTTATTCAAAGCTGATAAGTTGTAGAGAACCTCCCATGCTCATCCTCTTGCATCTCTTGTTTCTTAGGTAGTCCCTTATGGTTCTCGCTTATTTATTTCCATTTTCAATTTTGATTTTTCTTTTAGCTTGCTTTCTGTCTCTAGTTTCCCATTTTTTTCTTTTTGGTCACCTCCCATTGGTGGGATGGCTCTACCAGAGGGTTGTCCACCCTCTGTGTAGTTTTAAAATTATGTAATTCTTTAAAATTTCCTCTAATTCTTGTAAATTTTTGTTTGTCTGTAAGTAGTTGTAAATTAGTTTGTTTCTAGGTCCATTTGTAAAGTGTCCCTCGCCCCTCTGTGTATAAGTGTTTTTAGTTTGTTTTTTTTGCATGTATATTCTATAGAGTTTTGTATGTTCCCTCTTGTTTGGTGGCAAGCTCACTGTGCCCCTTTGTGTGTGTCCAAAATGTCAAGCTCTCCCTTCTAGTGTCTACAAATTCAAACTCGGTAGCTCGCCTAGTCAAGTTTATAGGTTTTCTCTCTCCTTCGTCATCTCCACTTTAATGGTGGGTTTAATTCTCCCATACGTGAGCATTCAAAACTAGCCCAAGTGGCATTCATTCCCTTGTGTGTTCAAACAAATATCACCTTCAATGTTATTACTCCCTTTATTACATGACCACATGATGCCCAATGTCAGCCTAGTATGGCTAATTGTCGATCATGTCAATAACGGTCAGTTTTCCAGACTTTGGGTCCTAATTTCCCCTTTGACCTTCACTTCATTCACCACATGAGCTAGAATCCCTAGAACCCTAGGGCATTGATCAAAACAAGTAATTTATTTCATTTAATATATATTTTTACGGTTTGATGCAAACTAACACCTTTTCAAGACAGATGCAAGGCGGTGATGAAACCTTCAAAATCTAAAAATCTATCTTATTTTATCCTTATTGATGGTTGTCCAGACTCGTAGGTTGCCGAAGTTCACAAATAAATCATGTCTAAAGCATCTTCTCCACCTGGGATCCTAGGATCTTGGAACTCCCTACCACTTCAACCAAGGTAGCTGTCAAGACAAATGCTAAGAAGGCCTTAGAGAAGCTTCCATTGTCCATGAAATATCTTAAGGAAGAAACTATTGTGGGGTCTAAGGTTGATTCCAAGATACACCTAGTCACCAACACAAGCATCAAAGCATGGGCCAAACTATAGGCCTTGGTAAAAATAATGTTCATCCAGCACAAGGTTGGAGATCTAATGGCACTCAACGTGGCCACCTCTGGAATCCTCAAGGCTTCCTACTTCCCCTGCTCAATGTAGGCTCTAGAGCTTATTCTCACATTGGCAAAGTACAACAACATAGCCATATAGGCTATCATGCTCACTGCTCCTCTTCCATCAGGCTACCGAACACCCTTGGTGTCTCTGGATGCCGCAACTTTTTCTTCAGGACTGGGGATCCCCCAGTTCACCAATGCTATTGTTATCACCTGGGCCCTAGCATTAAAAAAATTTGAGAAGCTCCCACACATTGCCCGACAATACTTCAACTCCAAATGGCTCAAGAACCCAAGAAAAGATTACAAAAATATGAATTTGGAGATCCTTTGAGTAGATTTCAAAGAAATCATACAAATGGGGATCATCACCTTATATAGGGTCTTTGGAGAATCCCATACCTAGGAATTCTCAGCATGGATGTATTACTTTTTGTTTGACATCACCTCCGTCAGACAAAATTTTGATTGGGAAGCCATCATCGCCAATAATGTAGATGCCCAGCTTGTCAGGGTCACCCAGGCCTCCAAATTTTACATGACTTCATACATTTTGTGGGCACTAGCACAGCAATGACCCATAACCAGGTTTTTACTCATATCAGTGTCCTCAGGACCAACCCAGGCCAGAATGCTCCATGGGACTATTTCCCACAAATACAATGGGAGGCCAGTTTCCCTAGTTTTTGTAGAGTAAATGACACCTTCATTTACTATAATATTCTTACACCCACTTAGGATGTTGAATACCATCTTTCAAAAGAGGCAATGACTCTAGTCAGCACTTATGGCCATTACATTCTTCACTTTCAACAACACTCCTACATTTGGGTGACCGGATTCTCTAGGATACCCTACGTATTTCCCAAGCATTTTGGGGATACAATCATTCTTTTGGAATATTGTAGGAAGATCCTAGAGATTGATGCATTCTTTGTATTGAAGAAGGTCACCAACATTTCTTTCCTGATCACCTGTGGGAACTACACTTACAGCCTTGCTGTGACAAAGGAAGCTGATGGAAAACTAAAATGTCTAGGGCTAGCAGAATTTTACTTGGAGTAGAAGAATTTTGATTCACTAGATAAGATAGCTTTGCCACTGCCCCGGGTGGCAAACCCTCACAAGCCTCACATGGAGGATTTCTGGGCAAGCTGCCAAGATGAATTTGAAGTTTGAAATCAAAATTTCATTAGAATGACATAAGGTATGATGAAGTGCCTCAATCGTTGAACCTTTCCAAAGGAATTTTCAGATACTAGGTCCACAGAAGACCTTGAGTACAAGGCAAAGGGAGTAGACAAGATGGCTCTCCCTCTGGTGGTTAGGGATACCCCGAAAAACCTAGAAATTGAGGACATTACCCATGATGTGGTTGAATACAGTCATGTGTATTTTTCAAAGGTATGTCCAAAGAGTACTCAAAAAATTGGCCCATTTTTTTTTGGATCCTCTTCTAGATCTAAAACCTCCATGCAGGGTGACGACAAAGGAAAAAGAAAAGTTGGTACCCTGACCTAGATTTCATCCACAGTTTCAGTTCTTGTTGTGGAACAAGTACACCTTCAGCTGGTAGAATCCCACCAAATGAAGGAATAAATAAGTGTCAGGCTTGGCATCCCAGTTACTATGGCAGAACCTACGCTCCCTCCTGACTCCCCCTCGCTTGCAAAAATTATGGTCTGAGTAATAGGGACAGGAGTGGAGGATGAACATGCATCCATTTTGGATGTCGGACCTCCATTGGTGATGAGGAGGAAGAAGAAAATGACAAATGTCCCTCCACCAAGGACAAACACTAACCTTGAGATGCCCAACATCCCCCAGGTGGAGATAATCCCAGACTCCCCTGAACTAGAGAATCCCCCAGAGACCTCCCCTCCGCATGATGATTTTTATGACATCTTTGGGATGGATGAGCTTGTAAATATACAGAGGGATATAAGGAAGGTGATAGAGGATATTTTTGTGCAATAAGAAGTAGCAATCCCAAATGAAGGGGAGATACCAAAGAAAGAGGTCACCATGGAACAAGAGGTCCAGGAGGAAAAAGAAAAAGAACTAGAATAGGTGGACATCCTAGATGTTTAGAAGATCCTGGTCCCAGAGACCGAAATAGGAGGAAGGAGGCAATTACATGATGAGTAGTTAACTTCAGCTGAGGGAACTGGACCTCTGGGAGAAATTGTAACCTCAGTCACCATGCTCCAGACACCTCTACCCACCCAAGGTAGTATAACATTCAGCAAGGTGATCCTTGTAATACTATAGTCAGATCTAATTTGGGCACCTTTTCCACCTCTAGAAGATAAGCCAATGGAGGAGAATGTCCTGGCAGATGATGCTAGAGAAGAACAACATCACTAAGATAAAAAAGGGGAGAACCCTAGAGATATGGATGATGATCTCATTGATGCTTCTAATGACAAGGACATCGAGGTAAAAGATATTAATACCATGAAGGTGGAGGGTGTCAGTAGTCCTGAGAATATAGAAAAAGAGTCCAAAGAGACTATAAATTTTGGGGGTGAACAACAGAACCCTAGGGAAGACCCAAACAATTAGGCCATAGTAGCATGGTTCCCTCTGCCACCATAATGGTTGGTAGAGTCAAATAATAGAAAGGCCCTGACAGTGGAAAAATCTCATCTCTCCTTGGCCGAGATGATGGCCCAAAGTCAAGGCATCCCCAAGCCAAAGAATGCCCAAACACTCCACTCTATTCGGACTAGCCCAGGTGGAGATACAATTGCAATTATTGCAACCCCTCCGCCAGACAAAGAGGAAGCAGTAGGTAGTGCTATAGAATACCCAATTACAGAGGTACCTTTAGGGAAGAGGGACAAGAAGGGTGAACTAGACCTACTGAAAGAGCCTAGTTGGGAAATTGAGGCCCGTTATGATAAACAAGCCCAGAGACTAAAGGAGAAAAAATAAAAGAGTACAAATCTCCTCAGACTTCTAATAGAGGTAGCACATCCATTGGTTGAAATTCATCTGGAAGATTCTACCTTCAGGACACCACTTCCACAAGGTAATGTTGACGCATTAAGGAACATGAAGAAGAAGGTGCAGGGAGTCGATGGTTGGGTAGTCCACCAGGTAGGAAATGTCTATCATTTCCTAGTGAGAACACTCCTGAACCTACATACGGCTGGCAACATTTTGCACCATGCCAAAAATACCATTTCATGGGAGGGAGAAACCAAGAAATATGAGGCATGGAGGAGAAAGATAGGAGAGCTCATGAACCTCGAAGAGGAACCCGTCATGGAGATGTAAATTTTGGGGGAGGATTCTTTTGATTTTATCTGGGTCTAGCACTCTAGACTTGATCTCAAATTAGAGATTAGCAAGCAACTGGTAGAGGCCCTAAAAGACAAGGTCCCCAGAGTTGAATATTCTAAAAATTTATATAAGGATTTTGTTACAAGGGTTTTAGGAGTTGATCCCTTTAGTACAAATACGTGCACTCCAATGGATCACATCATGGGGAAGTTTGAAAAATGAATAGAGTCACGGTACCAAGCTCTAGGAGAATTTGATAGAGAAAAAATGTCACATCTATCCCACATGATGCTCCGAGCCTAGGATGCAGTGAAGATGGCCACAAAATTCAAAGGGAATGCCCTAGATTTGGGTGAGCAAGTGGAGGAGGCCAAGTACCATTGGGCATGCATCAAGGGTATTGATGAAGATGGAATTCCCTAGCTTTTGTAAGCTTTCAAAACATACATGGCACAATAAAGTTCCATGAACTCCAGATATTTTCACCAATAGGGTGTAACTTTGAAAACTCTTTATTCTTTGAGCGTAAGCTCCCAGAATCTAGAATTTAAGGTCTAAAGCTTTGCATTCTTTTAGTGACCCTGGTCCAGGTTCCCTGGAGCTGACCAGTCATTGTCAAGCTGTTAATAAGGGGTCACCAGGTAGGTGATCCCAATAAGGCATGTCAGATGGAGGGATGACTCTGATAGGTGATTCTCCCAAGGTGCCACTCCAGCATTAACTACTTGATGCATCAAAGATAGTGAGCCAAATTTTTCATTGATGAGACATGTTGCCTTGGATACCAGGAAGATTAGATTTCCTCTGTTAATACTCTGGTACTCTTCTCTATGCTGATTCTTCTAACTTCTCTCCTTGTCTTCTTCCTCTATCTTGTTAGACCTCTGTTCTTTTAGAGGTGATAGTAATTGGTGCAAGTAGTACTGGCCACCAGATAATCTATTTTATATGTTGAGTGTACAGTTAGATTAGGTTATTTTTAGGGAAAACTATGTATAAATAAGAAGTCTGACCTCATAACAAGGGTTAGTGAAATTGATGATTTTTTAGTCCAGCAAGTAATAAAAGATAGTTTTCTTTGCATTTCCAATAGTTTCAGGAGCTCAATGCTCAGTAGTTCTTAGTAGTTAGATGCTCCCTTGGAGCCATGGATGTATCTACTAGTGAAGCTGGAACACTTTGAGTTAGTGAAGAAGGAAGAACATTTTATGGCAATGATGTTCTTGATGTTCTGATCTCCAAGTTATCGATATCTTTTATGTTATATGTTTCTAATGTCCTTTTCTCTAATGTTTTGTTTAGATTAATGATCTCATTTCCCCATCTTATTGAATATGTATGAAACATTGTTTCTTTTATGCATTTAGTATATACTATAGTTCTTACATTCGAGCATGGTTGATATTTGAAATATATTACACAACTCTAAATAGAAGTAATAAACTCTAACACTGGCCTATCTTTTTTTGTTTATTTGGTAAATTTAACATGCTTGCAGGAAACCTCAACCCATCACTAAAATCCTCGAAGAAGATGAGTAAAACAAGCTATCTCCTTGAACAAATAGTCACTTTCAAAACTTAGCTTCCCCACACCGTCGAGACCCAACACTCAGGTGCTTGAAGGCTTAGAGAATTCATTCTCCAGAAAGCCTTTATAGGCAAATTTGGTTGGTACCCCGGTACTAGGTGACAACTTATCATTGTTGATAGGACCGGTCACAAAGTTTTGTTAACAAAAATTGGCGCTAGAAGGAGGGCATGAGCTCATGCCCTTCAAAAGATTTCAATTTTACACCACTTGAGGGTTCCCCAAGCCATAGTTATAGGAACCAAGCTTTTAGTAGGATAGGGTCATTCTTTCCCTTACAATTTTAAATAATCCTTTGATCAACCCTGAATCATGGAAATTGTGTTGAACTTGAGTCTCCTGCTCAGAAGAAAAGGACCCTACAAACTAAACATCTAGCCAACCATATATGGGGATTTTCTACACCCCATAATACCCAAGTCCCTCAGATAATCCTAGGGATCAAAGCTCAACCTAGCCAAAATCTAGCAGCCCCAATGGAAAATTACTTTGGTAACACCGGGTCCCCAATGGGGTAGTTCCCCGGTGCTACGAATGATCTTCCACTACATACAGAGAAGATCTACCCCAAGTATGAGTATCTAGGCCCACAAAATATAGAAGAACATCTCCAAGCCTATAAGGACACCATGAATCGACACTAGATATAACATTAGGATGTTGTTACCTAGATATTCCCTCTATCTTTAGGATACAATAAGTTAAACTGGTACCTCAACCTACCAGCCAACTCCATCAATAGTTGGTAGGATATGGAAGACACCTTCTTGGTGGCCTTCCATGTTCATGTAGACCTGATGTGATCCCATAGCCATTTTATCTCTATCAGGAATGAATAGAATGAACCCCTCGCCACCTTTAACCATCGATTCTAATGTGCCTTAAAGCAGTGCATGGGCCCCTTCATCCCATCCACAAACATCACCATCTAGACATACCTGAATTCTCTAGACCCCATTGTTGCCACTCTCCTTTGGAGAACCACCACTGCCAATGACCAAAATACTTTGGAAAAGGTTTACAACCTAGCCTTGGAGTTGTCCCACGGTTTGACAAAAGCTCCTAGTGGGATTGGACAAAGCCTACCATTCAACATGATACCTGGTAGAACTCCTTATGCTGGGGGATACAACCCCAATCCAAAAAAGGGTTCCCCAATGATGTCCATGGCTCTACCATAGATAGACCAGTAGGCCCGATACATTTATCCATCACAAGCCCAAACAATACCAAGTTTGGAGTATGTTCCCTAGAACTAGCCACAGTAGATGCAACAACCCTCTAGAGTACCTTTCTTCCAGTCATCCCTGGCTAAAGTATTATCATCCTTGACTCTAGGAGAAGCTATCACTTTCCCCAGGAACCCACCACAACAACTATCACACTATGACACAACTACCCAGCTGTCAATCAAGGTTGAATCCCTCTGGTGACTAGTGTCCTCTCTGATGACAAACATGGGAAAGCTAAAGGTGGGGCCCTCTATGCCTCACAACTCTAATTCCTAGAGATGGAATGTTTTCTCTAGATAACAAAATACCAATTCCAGAGGTTGAAACTACAATAATGGGCCTCAGCCCAACCAACAATAATGGAACAACAATGCAAATACCAGAGGTCCTCCTCTGAACCATAACACCACTTAGGGTGGTGCTAGACCCATTCATTCTATACAACTTGTAGAATTCCACCCCCTAACCACATGGTGTAGATTGCATAACATTGACTCTCATTCTGAGGTGAATTGTGCCACACTAGAGAAGATGATCATGATCTCCCAATCTGATAGATAACAACCTATTGATCCTACTCCCCTAGAACCATCTATAGTGGAGCCTTCTCTCACAACCTTTGCATGTGAGAGCATCTTCTTTAGGACAGATGAAGAGGATGAAGAAGAGCCCAAATTGCAAGGGTTCTTTGATGAATCTATCCTGGCCTTTGAGGCTAATGCCTTTACTAGCCTATGGAATCCCTAAAATAGTCTGAGCTAGGCTAGAAAGGGGCCAACTTACATGCCAACACTTCCCAAGAATACCCCTCCCTAGGAAAACACAAGTGATCATTCCTTCCCTCTAAAAGGACTTGGCTCTAACCAAGCCAAGGATCTGGCCGAGGGAAGTCAACTTTACCCAGGGGGAGGTTTGACATCACTAAGGCATTAGAGAAAGCCACCACCTCCATGACTTTGATGGAGGTTTTTCTAAATTGCCTTGAGCAGAAAAAGTCCCTTATGAAGCTCTTAAGAAACCCAAGAGTTGTCAGTCGTCCACCAAAGAATATCACATTTGACGATGCCAATTCGACTATCTTCTAGGGAAACATGAAGGATCCTCCCTTCGTACTAGGCTTAAACATTCAAGGGAAGAACTTATACAACTACCTAGTAGCTTCTGGTGCTTTGGGAAATGTCATGCCTCTATCCATATGCCAGAAGTTTGGACTCACTCCCACTCCATCCAAAGGTGCAGTAGTCCAATTGGACAAAAATGCTATAAAAATGGTAGGTGAGGTGAAAAAAATCAAGATTTAGCTCATCCAAGACCCCCGTATATTGAGCACCATAGATATCCAAGTGGTGGACATCCCTAAAACTTACGAGATGTTATTACATTGAAACTAGTCTAAGGCCCTTAATGGGTATTTCTCCATGGACTTCTCCCACTTCTAGCTCCCTTGGAAGGGGAAATCAAATCAAATCTAGGTGGAGAGTGAACCTAGAACAAAGTAGTCCCTCACTAAAGTTGGGAGGGTAAATGAAGTCCTTTTCTCTGAATCTTCCCCCCAGGTATATCAACCTCTAGAGATCCTAACATTTGATTTTACTCCTGGGGAGGGTCACATAGTTTCTCAGAGAATCTAAGACCTAGACAAGAAATTGGGGGGTGAGGTAAACTCACAAGGTAACATGATAACTCCCTCCACACTCTTGTCCAGCACTTGGTTCCAAGTACATTACTAGAAGCATTAGGAACTAGAGTGTGAGCCTTGCATCACCACTGCTTCTCACCACATCAATGCCCTCCACAAGAAAGAACATAAGGCCAGTTCACTTGGACCAAGTAATCCATCCAGCGGTATGCCTAAGGTACCGCTCATCTAGGAAATCAATCTGAAGGACCCTCTAGAGGAAAACCTCACCCATGAACCATCAGAGCCAAAGGAATCACCTCCCAACCCTCCCAAAATCAATTCCAAATGCCACTTTTCCTTCCCAGCCCCAGAGAATGAACAATGACCTTTGGACCCTAAAGTTTGATGGATCTTGGTCCAAACAAGGTTGCAGGGCTAGAGTGGAGCTGATCAACCCATGTGGGAAATAATTCCTAGCATCCTACATGTTGCACTTTAATTGCACCAATAACATCATAGAGTATGAGGACTTGGTCCTCAAACTCTTGTTTGCATTGAGAAAAGGGATCACCCACCTTCAGGAAATGGGTGATTCAGAGTTGATAGTAAAACAAGTTTAGAACCAATACACATGTCATGAAAAAATGCCAGCCACATACTACAACTGGTCATGGAGCCTAATCAAATATTTTGATTCTTTTGTCATTGATTTTATTCCCCAGAAGTGTAACTATGTTCTGGATGCCCTTTCTATATCCGCCAGCACCCTCGAGCTGATGGCTGGCTCCCAGCTCTAGAATTTTTCTATGGAGATGGTCCCCACCCCTGTCCTCCCTAGATAATATCACCCACTTTTAGGTTTTTGAGGATGACCAACATATTCTCGCCTTCATGGCTGATGTTGGCATCTTCAAGGATCAGATAGTGGAAGAAAGAGATCATGACAATACTGGGCAAGGTGAAGAAGATGATGGGATCATCAATCCACCCACCAACACCATCCCAAAAGGGATGGTGGCTATTGAATGCATCTTTAATTTAGACCCCCAAGGCAGAGATAAGATATCATCCTCCTCTAAGGGAGGAAAATTCAAAAAAGTTAACATCAGCAAGGCTGATGAAGAAAAATTTGTACACATTGGCACCTCCTGCTCCCTAGATGAGAAGAATAAGATTCTCGTGGTTCTCTGAGAATACATTGACATTATTGCCTAGGGGTATGAGGATCTTAAGACCTATGAAATAGCTATCATGACACATACTATCCCATTGAAACTAGATTCTAAGCCCTTCTGACAAAAGAAGAGGTTGGTAAACCCATTAATTGAACTTCTAATTCATCAAGAGGTTTAGAAACTACTATTAGCCCAGATTATCTTTCTTGTCTGGCACACAACATGGGTTGGAAACCTCATCCTTGTGTAAAACAAGAGTGGTGAGATCTACCTATGTGTGGATTTTTTCAATTTGAACAAGGCATCCAAGAAGGACAATCACCCTCTTCCCTCACTGGACAAGGTATTACAAATTTTTTATGGATCCCAAATTATTTCCTTCCAAGATGGGTACTCTGAATACAACCAAGTTATGGTTAAATTCGAGGATAGAGATAAAATGTCATTCATAACCAAGTGGGGAATGTTTGTGTATCAAAGAATTCCCTTTGGCCTCATAAACACAGGGGCCACATTTCAAAAGGCTATGGACATTATGTTCGAGGGCCTAGTAAATAAATACATAATCATCTATATGGATGATTTAACAGTCTTTTACCAGGACAGGCTTGATCATTCTGCCCACCTCGCCTAGATTTCGGAGAGATGTCACTGCTATGGTATTTCCCTCAACCCTAATAAATGCATATTCAGGGTCACTAAATGGAAGCTAATTGGGCATATAGTCTCTGAGAAGGGGATATACATTGACCCTGAGAGAGTTGAAGCACTGCTAAATTTACAAATGCCCGACAGTAAAAAAGAGATGAGATCTTTCTTTGGAAAGATAAATTTTGTCCAACAGTTCATCACTAGATTCACTAAGATAGTTAAGCCACTCAATGACATGATGAAGAAAGATACAAATTTTGAGTGGATCCTTGAAGTTGATGCAGAGGGAAGGGTGGTGAACCAAGAAACAACCCAAAATGAGCAATAGTGTAGAAGTGTTCCAAGTGACCCTTCTAGGTCCTGATAGGAAAAATCCACAAATAGTCAACTCTAGGAGGTTTC
>MU223713.1:1720450-1749292 GCA_018584345.1 Thuja plicata | reverse complement strand
AAAGAAAACTGTCAAAATCCCTATTCAATGGACTGCTACAGCCAGGCAGTGAATTAAATTGAACAATAAACTCACCAAATGGATTCAAGGCTTGCTTATTACCATCAAAACATGTATTAGAACAGAGCACAATTCATTTCAAATCAAAAGATATGCAAATACTTCAAGAAATCTTCAATTTGCTGCTCAAAACCAAGCCTTTTCATTAAAATTCTGAGACAGTCCGTACATTCCTGCCTTCCAGCCCGTACAAGAGATTATTTATAGACTTGGGGGGTGGTAACTAACCCCTTTAACCGAATCCAACTGCTCTCATGTGTTAATTCTTCATAAAATTTAAACTATGGAGTTTCCCTCCAAAATGACCTCCTAACCGTTACATTCAAATATTTAAATTTTCTAAAACAATAAACTATGTTTTAAGGGACTTATTGAATTTTTAAACTTATGAAAGGACTTGATATTATTATGAAATCACACTAGACCCTATCAAATGACTTCTCTACCCTATACAACCTCTAGATCCTATTCCATGGATCAATTACATCTTGTCAACATTGGAATCAATCAAAACATCATACAAACTTATAACTTTTTGTGCTTGCAAATGCCATAATTGGTTGTAGAATTGACCAATTGACTTCAGGAGGTGCCCCATGACCCCTATGATGCCTTGGACCTTCAATGTTCCTTTTATAATCATATGATTCTCCTGCATCAGAAGTGAAGCGAGCATTTTCCCAGGTCAAGAAAACCATAGTGGAGGCAATTGTCTTGGCAAGTCCAAACTATTCCCTCCCATTCCATATATCCTCCTTCACTTCACCACATTTGGTAGTAGCAGTCCTAACCCAAAAGGTTGAAGGGGAAGAATGACCCATTGCTTTCATGAGCTCCCCCTTCAAGAATTCCAAAGTTCAATATTCACCTTTGGAAAAGTAGGCTTTTGTTCTAGTCTGGGCCGTGAAGAAATTTTGGCACTATATTCTCTGGAGCAAAGTCCATGCTATCATTCTAGACCAGGCTATTAAATCCTTACTACTATAGAGTGAACTGGATGAATGTTAGGGGAAATGGATGGCCATCCTCCAAGCGTATGATCTAGAAATGAAACCAATGAAGATAGTCTGAGGCCATGGACTATGTAGAGCGATGGTGGAAGTAACTCCAAGCATTGAATGTCAAACCTATACAGTGGAGTTCGTCACTCAAGATCTATGGTAAACCAACCTAGTATACCTGCTACTCAATAAAAAAATCCCAGTGGGGCTTCCCCCAAACAAATGTTGCACCCTACAACTAAAAAGTGCACACTTCATAATAATAAATGGAACACTTTTTCGCACAAATTTTGAAGAGATTTACCTTTGGTGCATAGATAGGGACCAAGATGCTAAAATGATAGAAGAATTTCATAGGTAGTTTGGAACTGGGCATGGCTCAGCTGATGCCACTTCCCACTAGATTCCCCAAGCCTGATACTTTTGGCCCTTTATCTTGAAACATGTCTACACTCATGTGAGTAAGTGCCACACTTGCCAAACTATAGCCCATCATGAGCAAAACCCGGCCATGCCTTTGTAGCCAATCTTTGAATTTGGACCCTTTGCCTAGTGGGAATTTGATTTTATTAGGGAAATCAACCCCAACTCATCTACCAACCACTATTATATTATAACTACTACTGATTACTATACCTATTGGTCTAAAGTGATTCCATGTAAAAACAACATGGCAGATGTAGTTATCAAATTCTTGGAAGAAAACATAGTCACCCGATTCCTTTCATTATAGTGTGTGACAACCGTCTAGCATTTTCTTCATCACAACTACTTGAATGGACCTATGAGAGGAAGATCACCTTAAATTTCTCTAGCAACTACTACCCCCATGACAATGGTGTGGCTGAATCTACCAATAAAAATTTGTTGGAGGTGATCAAACACTTGTTAGAAAAAAACCCTTGGGACTAGCACCAAAATCTTAGGTTCACTATCTGGGTGGACCATATCAAAATCAAGGTAGCCCTGGGGAATTTTCCATTTCATCTAGTTTATGGCTATAACCCTGAGTTCCCTATCAACTTACAAATCCCTATTTTATAGTTTATGCATGAATTTAACAACCGAGACAACATTGTGGAGGTTCGGCTCTTGAATCTGGTGAGAATGGAGGAGCAAAGAGACATGACACTAGAACATTTTGTGCATCACCAAGTGGATATTAAGAGATGGTTTTATTAGAGAGCCCAATACAAATCCTTTTAGGTTTTGGACCTAGTCCTTCCGTGGGACAAGGCCTGGGAGAAGAAAGGAAAGCACACCAAGTTTCAGAGGCTCTAGCATGGACCAAATCTAATTTATGAGATGAGGCGGGTGGTAATTTTTCCTAAAGTTGTATTATATGTAAAGGTTTCCTCACTTGTAATATCTTTTCCCTGTGCTCCTTGGGAGTGCCTTGTCCTTGTAAATAAGTTGTTTGTGGTCCTCCAGGGCCTCCTCCTTTCATTTTTTTATTTTTAGTTTCTTTTGTTTTGCATCTTATTTTTTGGGTTCCTAGCATGTTGTCTTCTTCTTGTAGACAGGTATGCTTTGCATGACATCTAGTCCCTGGAATGATACCTTACACATTTCAGTTAGTCTAGGATCTATTGTTAGCATGATAGAATTTTTCCACACTTTGGGGTTATTTTGTACATATGGTAAAAGGTTATGGATAATCTTCATCAAATTCATATCTTGAAGGTCTCAACATCAGTTAACAGAAAATCTAAGAAGCAAGTAATCACACAGTCCTTGAGGGCAGATCAGTTGCACTAGTTATTGTCCAAGTCTAAAAATCATAAAAATATCCTGGGTCCCAAATGTCTCTCTTATTCAGCAAACTAAAATGGATGGCAGCATGAATGAAGTACCATCGTAAAAATTAGCTAAGCTTAAGGTTCATGGTGAAAGAAGTACCGCCTTCTCATCCTCAAAAGAAAAGAAAATAAAAAATAAAGAACGGGGAATTCCAGGACCTGGGTGATCGATGATTTTGGTTTGATATATTTAGTGCCTCCTCTCTATTTCTCCCAAAAGCCATCGGCTTGATTTTCTTTCAAAGCACATAATTCACAACTGAGAAAAAACCAAAGGATTGAATCAATGATGAGTCAGATTTTCTCAAACACCTCACACCTTGCAAGAAGAATGCTCAAAGTAAAGGTAAGTTCTAGTTTTTCTAACTAGAGATTCTAAATTCCTCAAATGTGCTAAGGTATTCATCCCAGTGAGTCACCATTTTTTATTCCCTACATACCCATCCCTACTTTTTGTGGGAAAAATGTTGGGTCCCCCTTTTTTTTGCTTTTGCCTTGTTTCTTTTCCTTTTGTTTTACTTTCAGCCCTTGCCTCTACGGGGTTGCTATTTTCTTTTCCTCTTGGTTTCTCTTCCTCTAGGACCCAGTCCCAGAGTATTCTTGTCTTCTTTGTTCCATAAGGATTCCAAACTCTGGGATTCTCTGTTACCATTTCCTCTTTTGTTAGAGGGTGCGGTTGCATGGGATCCCCGGGCCTGAAGTTTGAAAGTTTACCTTTCTCAGGATTTGTGTAAGGAAAGCGGGATTTTTTTACCCTAGGGTTATAAATAGAGTTTCACTAATCATTTTTATATTTACCACAAACAAATTACCCCAGAGTGATTCAAAGTGATTAAAGCGATTTTAGCAGCTGCTAAGTGCAATTTGTCCCAAAGCTTAAAATAGTGATTGGAAGTGGTGTGCTCATGGTTATTTGAAGCTGATCAGTTGTAGAGTGCCTCCCATGCTCATCCTCCTATATCTCTAATTTCTTAGGTAGGCCCTTCTAGTTCTCCCTCATTGCTTTCCATTTTCATTTTTGGTTTTTCTTTCATCTTGCTTTCTGTCTTTGGTTTTCTGTTCTATTCTTTTTGGTCACCTCCCATTGGTGGGATGGCACTGCCAGAGGGTTTTTTTCCCTATGTAGTGTAAAATGATATAATTCTTGTACATTTCCTATAATTCTTGTAAATTTTCATTTGTCTATAAGTAGCTATAAATTAGTTTGTTTCTGGGTCTGTTTGTAAAGCGTCCCTCAGCACTATGTGTATAAGCATTTTTAGTTTTTTTTTTGCATGTATATTTTGTAGAGTTTTGTATGTTCCCTCTCATCTGGTGGTGAGCTTACCATGCCCCTTTGAGTGTATCCAAATTGTCAAGCTTTCCCTTCTGGTGTCTGCAAATTTGAACTCAGTAGCTCACCTGGTCGAGTTTGCAAGTTTTCTCTCTCCTCTGTTATCTCCCCTTTAATGGTAGGTTTGATTATCCCACATGTGAGCATTCAAAAATGGCCCAAGTGACATTCATTCCCTCACATGTTTGGACAGTTGTTACCTTCAATTCCATTACTCTCTTTATTGCATGACTACGTGACACCCCATGTCAGCCTAGTATGGCTAATTGTTGGCCATGTCAATAACGATCATTTTTCTAGACTCTGGGTCCCAAGTTCCCCTTTGACCTTCACTTCATTCACCGCATGAGCCAGAATCCCCTGAACCCTTGATAATTGATCAATACAATTAATTCATTTTGTTTAATATATATTTTTGGGGTTTGATGCAAACTAACACCTTTTCAGAATAGATATGAGGTGGTGATGAAATCTCCAAAATCTAGAAATCTATGGAATCAAGAAATCTATCTTATTTTATCTATATTGATGATTGTCCAGTCTTGTAGGTTGCCAAAGTTTGCAAATCAATCATGTTTGAAGCATCTTCTCCACTTGAGAGCTCAAAAATCCCTACCACTTCAACTAGGGCAGTTTTCAAGACAAAGATCGAGAAGGCCTTAGAGAAGCTTCCACTGACCATGAAATATCTAAGTAAGAAACTATTATAGGATCTAAGATAGATTCCAAGCTATAGCTGGTCATCGACACAAGTGTCAGAGCATGGGCCAAACTGTAGGCCTTGGTAAAAATAATGTTCATCCAGTGCAAGGCCAGAGTTATAATGGCACTCAACATGGCCGCCTCTAGAAACCTCAAGGCCACCTACTTCCCCTACTTAGTGTAGGCTCTAAAGCTTATTCTCACATTGGTGGAGCACTACAACACAGCTGTCTGAGCTGTCATGCTCACTGCTCCTCTTTCGTCAAGCTACCCAATACCCTTGGTATCTTTATATGCCACAAAATTTGCTTCAAGACTGGGGAACTCCCAATTGTCCAATGTTGTTGTTATCACCTAGGCCCTGGCATTAAACAAATTTGAGAATCTCTCATACATTGGCTGGAAATACCTCAACTCCGACTAGCTCAAGACCCCGAGAAAAGATAACAGAAAGATGAAATTGGAGATCCCCCAAACAGAGTTCAAAGAAAGCATAAAAATAGGGATCATCGCCTTATGGAGGGTCTTTTAAGAATCCCATGCCCAGGAATTCTTAGCATGGATGTATTACTTTCTATTCGGCATTGCCTCTGTCAGAAAAAAATTTGATTGGGTAGCCATCATCATTAATCATGTAGATGTCCATCTTGTCAGGGTCACCCAGACATCCAAATTTTACATGACTTCATACATTTTATGGGCACTGGCACAACAATGACCCATAACCAGGGGTTTATTCACTGTCAACATCCTCAGGACCGGCTCAGGCCAAAATGCTCTATGGGACTATTTCCCACAAATACAATGGGAGGCCAGTTTCCCTAGTTTTTGTAGAGTAAATGACACCTTGGTTTACTATAATATTCTTACACCCACTCAAGATGTCAGATACCAGCTTTCAAAAGAGGCAATGACTCTTGTTATCACTTATGGTTGTTACTTCATTCAGTTTCAACAATACTCCTACATTTGAGTGATCGGCTTCTCCAAGAAACCCTACCTATTGCCCAAGTAGTATGGGGATAGGATCATTTATTTGGAATATTGCAAGCAGCTTCTAGAGATTCATGTATTATTTTCATTGAAGAAGGTCACCAACATTTCTTTCCTGATCACCTACGGGAACTACTTTTGCAGCCTTGTCATAGAAAAGGAAGCCAATGGCAAACTAAAATGTCTAGGGCTAGCAGAATTTTACTTGGAGTGGAAGAATTTTGATTCACTAGATAAGATAGCTTCGGCACTGCCCCAGGTGGCAGACCCTAACAAGCCTCTCATGGAGGATTTTTGGGAAAACTGCCAATATGACTTTAAAGTCTAGAATTGACATTTTGTCAAAATGACGCAAGGTATGATGAAGCGCCTCAAGATTCAGATCTTTCCAAAGGATTTTTTAGATACCAGGTCCATAGAAGACCCATAGTACAAGGCCAAGGGAGTGGACAAGATGGATCTCCCTCTGGTGGACTAGGACACCCCAAAAATCCTAGCAATTGAGGACATTACCCATGATGTGGTTGAACACAGTCATCTATATTTTTCAAAGGTATGTTCGAAGAGTACTCAAAGAATTTGTCCATTTTTGCAGCGATCCTCTTCTGGATCCAGAACCTCCACATAGGGTGAGGATAAAGGAAAAATAAAAGTTAGTACCCCAGCCCAGATTCCATCCTTAGTTTCAGTTCTCATTATGGAACAAGTGCAGCTTCAGCTAGAAGCATCCCACCAGATGAAGGAAGAAATAAGTGTCTGAATTGGCATCCCAATTTCTACAGAAAAACCTACCCTCCCTTCTAGCTCCCCCTTTCTTGGAGAACTTATGGTCTGGGTAACAAGGACGAGAGCGGAGGATGAACATGTGGCCATTTTGGATGTCAGACCTCCATTGGTGACAAGGAGGAAGAAGAAAAGGACAAATTTTCCTCCACCAAGGATAGACACAGACCTCGAGATGCCCAACATCCCCCAGGTGGAGATCATCCTTGACTCCCCTGAACCAAAGAATCACTAGAGACCTCCCCTCCGCATGATAATTTTGATGACATCTATGGGACAAATGAGCTTTTAAATCTACAACGGGATATAGGGAAGGAGGTAGAGGAGATTTTCATTTAGGAAGAAGTAGTGATCCCCATTGAAGGGGAGATACTAGAGAAAGAGTTTGTCATGGAACAAGAGGTCCAGGAAGAAAAAGAAAAAGAACCAGAATAGGTGGACATCCTAGATGTTCAAGAGATCCTAGTCCTAGAGACCAAAATAGGAGGAAGGAGGCAAGTATAGGATGAGAAGTCATCTTTGGGTGAGGGAACCAGACCTACGGGAGTAAGTTTAACCTCAACCACCATGCTCCAAATGCCTCCACTCACCCAAGGTAGCATGAAATTTAGTAAGGTGATCCTTGTAATACTACAATTAGATCTAGTTCGAGCACCTTTTCCACCTTCAAAAGATAAGCCAATAGAGAAGAATGTCTCGAAAGATGATTCTGGAGAAGAACAAAAACAGTAGTAGAATGAGGGAGAGAACCCCAGAGATATGGATGAGGATCTCACCGATGCTACTAAGGAAAAGGACATCGAGGCAATGGATATTGATACCATGAAGGTGGATGGTGTTGGTGGTCTTGAGAACATAGAAAAAGAGTCTAAAGAGACTATAAATGTCAGGGGTGAACAACAAAACCCTGGGGAAGACCCACACAATCAGGCCCTAGAAGCGCAGCCACCTTTGCCACCATAATGGTTAGTAGATTCAAAGAAGAGAAAGGCCCCGTGGGTAGAAAAATTCCATCTCTCCTTGGTTGAGATGATGGCCCAAAGTCAAGGCATCCCCAAGCCGAAGAAGGCCTAGACACTCCACTCTATTTGGACTAGCCTGGGTAGAGATACAATCATAGTTATTGCAACCCCTCCCCCAAACAAAGAGGAAGCAATGGTTAGTGCTGCAGAATACATAGTTATAGAGGTACCTTTGGAGAAGAGGGACAAGTAGGGTGAACTAGACCTACTAAAAGAGGCTAGTCGGGCAATTGAGGCCCACTATGATAAACAAGCCTAGAGACTAAAGGAGGAAAAGTAAAAGAGTACAAATCTCCTCAGACTTCTAACAGAGCTAGCACAGCCATTGGCTAAAATTCATCTGTAAGCTTCTACCTTCGGGACACTACTTCCACAGGGTGACATCAATGTGCTAAGGAACATGAAGAAGAAGATGTAGGCAGTCGACGAATGGGTAGCCAAGCAGGTAGGAAATTTTTGGCATTTCCTCATTACAACACTCTCGGACCTACATACGGCTGGAAACATTTTGCACCATGCCAAAAATACCATTTCATGGGAGGTAGAAACTGAGAAATATGAGGCATGGAGGAGAAAGCTAGAAGAGCTCATGAACCTTAGAGAGGAACCTATTGCAGAGATGGGAATTTTGGAGGAGGATTCTTTCAATTTTTTTGGGGTCTAGCACTCCAGACTTGATCTCCAATTGGAGATTAGCAAGCAATTGGTAGAGGCACTGAAAGACAAGTTCCCCAAAGTAGACTATTCTTTAAAATTATATAAGGCTTTATTAAAATGATTTTGGGAGATGATCCCTTCAGTATAGATATGTGCACTCTAGTGGATCACGTCATGGGAAAGTTTGACAAATTAATGGAGTCATGATACCAAGCCCCAAGAGAATTTGAATGAGCAAAAATGTCATGTCTATCCCAGATGATGCTCCAGGCCCATGATGCAGTGAAGATAGTCATGGAATTCAAAGGGAACACCCTAGATTTGGGTGAGAAAGGGGAGGCAGCCAAGTACTATTGGTCATGCATCAAGGGCATCAATGAAGAGGGAATTCCCCAACTTTTGGAAGCTTTCAAAACATACAAGGCACAATAAAGTTCCCCGGATTACAGAGATTTTCACCAGCAGGGTGTAACTTTGCAAATTATTTATTCTTTGAGCGTAAGCTCCCTGACTCCAAAATTTTAGGTCTAAAGTTTTACATTCTTTTAGTGACCTACGTCTAGGTTCCCCAGAGCTGACCAGTCATTGTCAAGCCATTAATAAGGGGTTAGCAGGTAGGTGATCCTGATAAGGCATGTCAGATGGAGGGATGAATCTGACAGGTGCTTCTCCCAAGGTTTCTCTCTAGCATTAACTACTTGATGCATTCAAGATAGTGAGTCACATTTTTCATTGATGAGGCATGTTGACTTGGATACCAGGAAGATTGGATTTCCTCTATTAATATTTTGGCACTCTTGTCTATGTTGATTCTTCTAACTTCTCTTCTTGTCTTCTTCCTCTGTCTTATCAGACCTCTGCTCTTTTCAATTTGATTGTAAGTGGTGTAGGTAGTACTGACCACTAGATAATGTATTTTATATGTTGAGTATACAGTTGGATTAGGTTATTTTTAGGGAAAACTATGTGTATAAATAAGAAGTCTGACCTCATAACAAGGGTCAGCAAAATTGATATTTTTGCAGTCCAGCAAGTAATAAAAGATAGTTTTCTTTGCATTTCCAGTAGTTGCAAGAGCTCAATTCTTAGTAGTTCTTAGTAGTTAGATGCTCCCTTGGAGCCATGGATGTATCTACCAATGAATCTAGAACACTTTGAGTTAATGAAGATGGAAGAATAGTTTATGGCAATGATGTTGTTGATATTCCGATCTCCAAGTTAACGATATTTTTTGTGTTGTATGTTTCTAATGTCCTTTTCTCTAATGTTTTGTTTAGATTAATGATATCATTTCCCCTTTCTATTGAATATGTATGAATCACTAATTCTGTATGCATTCAGTATTTACTATAGTTCTTACATTCGAGCATGGTTGATATCTAAAATATATTGCACAACTATAAGTAGAAGTAATAAACTCTAACTCTGGCCTATATTTTTTTTTTTATTTGGTAAATTTATCCTGCTTGCAGGAAATTTCAACCCATCACTAAAATCCCCGAAGAACATGAGCAAAACCAGCTATCCCCAAAAAAAAATTGGCACTTTCCCAACTTATCTTCCTCGCACCATCAAGACCCGACACTCAGGTGCTTGAAGGCCCAGAGAATTCATTCTCTAGAAATCCTTTATAGGAAAAGTTGGCTAGTACCTAGATACCTGGTGACAACTTATCACTATTGATAGGACTGGTCACAAAGTCTCGTCAATAGTACATGGCCGCATCATTACGCATTCTATCCACAATTTCCTCTAGAAGAGAATTTATTTCTTCCAGATCCTTGTATTTGACCTGCATCTCCTTCATATCATCCTGAATCCATTTTTCAATGTTATAGCCATTCTCTACTTTATTTCTAGCCATTTGGAGAAAATAAATATTAACGAATCTTTTAACTTTGATGTCTTTTTCCCTGAGCTCTTCTTCCAGGCTCATCTAGTTCTGATCATTGGTCTGCTCATTTTCACCATTCAGATTCTCTTAGGGTGAATAATTGACATTGTAGAAATCATTCTCTTTTTGTTTATCCTCCTTAATGTTAATACCATTGATGTCAATGTAGACATTTTTGGTCACTTCCTCAGTAGCAGTGTCCTCTTTGTTCTCATTGTTACCCTTTTCATTCTCTTTCTCCTTAATGTTCCCTGAATCCCTATTAATCTCCTGAATCTCATAGTTATGCTTCTCCTTATCATCATTGTTGACATGTTGGTCCATAATGAAGGTATCAATGAGATTATCAATTTTCTCATAAATCTCTTCTAGAATAGTGATGTCCATCTTCTAGGTATTCTCAATTTCCCCTTTCTCGCCTATAGGTTCATTATTTTTAGGGGTGGTAATCTTTGTTTCTTGTCTATTTCTTAGCTCCCTAATGAATCCTTCATCATCAAAAGATTCCATATATTTCTCATCTCCTATTCTCATCCCTTCAATATCATCATAAATTGATAGAGTAATGTCAGCAACAACAGGGCCTTTACAACTTTTTTTCTTTGAAGCCTTGCTAGACTTCTTGCCTGTGGAATTCTCCACACTTCCTTTTTAAATTGTCAATTTTCTTAGGTATAGGGTCATGAATATGGTTTTTAGCATAGTCTATAATCAAAAGGACAAGACTCTTATGTAAAATAGGGGATGACTTAACTTTGTGATCAATTATACTCTGATTAAGCGAGCTCAACTGATCATAGGGGAAAGGAACCATAATCTCATGACAAAAATGGTTAACTAGAAAAAAGTGTTAGTTATAAACCTTGGAATACTACCATTGAGCATTAAGTACTCCATGATTTCTCTAATGACAAAGGCCTAAATTCACTTGATGTTTAACAAATTAACGTAGTCCAAGTTGTATTTCACAAGCATGGCCCGCTCCTCATCAGTCTTTGGGAAAGTTTTGTAGGCTTTATTACCCTCTTTTTATCTTTTGAGAACTGAATTCCCTCCAAGGGGAGACCAATGATTCCTTCCAAGGGGAGACCAGTGATCTCAGGTAGGCTTTCCAACATTAGGGTAAAAGATTTACCCATAATGTTCACTTTCTCATTCTACCAACCTACCACAAAAGCCTTCATAACCTCCTTATTGTTACCATGGAGCCATTTGAGATATCTATGCACTTTTCCCTTCTTGAGATTTCTCTAGACTTCCTTTTCCTTCCTCCATTTTCATACCACAGGTTCTTCTCTTTTAAGGTCTCCACCCATTTCTTCATTCTCCTCCATTTTATTATAATCTCTAGCAATCTTTGGGTTTTTTTACAGAGTTTGACTAAGTGTGCATATAGAACTTCAAATAGATAGAATGAATCTTAAAACCCTAGAAAGAATGAAACAAGTTTTTGACATACTTCATCTCAATGTGCCAATAGAGCTTCAAATAAATGGGGTGATTCTTGATACCCCAGAAATCATGCGGTGGCTTGAAATCATAATTTCTATGACACTTCACATGGAACATCACCTTTGTCATACCCCAAATCCATATCAAATTAACTGATATGATTAAATTCACATGCCTTGTGGTTGACTCATTCATAATTGAGCAATGAATTAATATCATCATTAAAATTAGTTGTTTTGTGCCACTTACAAGGGAGATCATTTTTCGCTCCTAGATTGGCAAGACTATCTGCCACTTGGTTAGTTTCACAAAAAGTATGGGTGACATGAAAAGAGGTTAATTTTGATGCCACATCTATAATTTTATCAATAATATGCTCAATTTTCCATGAAACCTTACTAAGACATTTGATATTATTAATACTATTTAAAGAGTCACCCTCCAGTCATACTTTCTTACATCCCAACTCTTCCGCCAGCAAAATCACATTGAGGTATGCCATAGCTTCTGCTCTGTGGTTCAATTACACTCCCAGAGGGGATGCAATAGAACCAACATAAATACCATTTTGGTCTCTTATTATGCCTCCTCCTCCTGCTATACCAGGATTTCCTTTCACTACCCCATCAAAGTTAGCTTTGAACCAGTCCATTGGAGGTGTATTCCAAGTAGCCATAGCTCTCTGAGATTTATTTTTATGATCACAAACTCTGACATTCCAATCACTATTCCTCACACTATCTTTAGATTCATTTTTTGAGAAGAGATAGTTTTCTTCTAGCACCCTACTGATTTGGTTTCCAATAGCTTTAGGGCAAGACTGTTTCTCTCTGAAGATTCTATTTTTGTGTTCTTTCCATATTCGCTAGCAAAAGTGTGGAGGAATTAGGGACCAAAGATCTTTATCAATTAAATTCTGAGGGGGGTAGCTTCATTGAGCTAAAAAATCCTACCAAATAAGAGGGAAGCACCAACAAAGATTCCATTTTCTAAATATAATTTCCCAAACCTTACGAGAGAAGGGATAGTGTAGCATGATATGATCACAAGATTCAAAGTTTTCCAAGCAAAGAACACATATATTCACAATATTGAATCCCCTCAAGATTATCAATGCTTAGTGGTTTATTTTGAATAAGAAGTTAATAAAAGAAATTGATTTTGGGAATGAGTTTAATATACCACACATAGGAGAAAGGAGGCCTCTCCTTTCTTTCATTGAAAAAATTGTTAGTTGAATCCATCGTGTACTTTCCAACAGGTGTTGAATTCCAAATAATCGAGTCCTAGAAGTTATGTTTAATATACCAAGTCTGCAGCTCATGTTGGAGGAAAATGAATCTACTATCAATTTAACCCAGGTTCATCCATTTTTTATCCTACCCATAATCATATGCTCTAGTTCCAATAGATCCTTTGCATCTATTAATGGCTTGTTTCCACTCTTGATTGTTAGACAGAGGCACATTATGGATCCATAAATCATCCCATAAATCAATTCTCTTACCATCTCCCAGCTTCCATCTTTTACCTTTAATAATCAGATCTTTGGTCGAGTTTATGCTATTCCAGATAGAAGATCCATTGATAAAGATATCATCATTTATAAAATCCTCCATGGACTAGTTATAAGTGAAAATGTATTTGTTCCTAATTATAAAATTCCATTCTTTTTGATCTCCATATATTCTCCAAAGTTGTTTTGCCAAAAGGGATTTATTGACATTTTTATAGTTCTTAGACCAAGACCTCCCAACTTTTTAGGCTTGCAAAATTTATCCCAAGATACAAGAATAAGCCTTTTCTTTTCTTCAACCCCTGACCAAAGAATTTTTTCTAGATTTTCCGAATCTCCATAGAAATTTTGTGGGGTATTTTAAACAAGCTCATAGCATAAACAAGGATATTTTGAAGAGTTGATTTCAATAATTAAAGTTTTCCTAAATTGCTGAGAAGAGCCCCTTTCCAACCAGCAATCTTATTGTTATATTTGTCTATGATAGTATGCTAGAAGATTTCTGAAGGTTTGGAGCAAAGAGGTAACCCCAAATAAGAAGAGGGAATTTTCCCAATAGAACAATCAAGGATATATGACATCTTCTTCTATCTTTCTTCCAGAGAATTTATAAATAAAATTGAGCTCATAGACCAATTGACAAGTTGACCAGTAGTAGCAGTATAAACAAAAAGGCATTTCTTCAAGCTTTTAATGACGGTTAAGTCTACTTTGTAAAGATATTTAGATCATTGCTACAATTTTAAAGATTAATAATGGATTGACCTATTTGTCAAAGCAACTATCTTTGCTAATTCAGATCTCTGCTCTGGTTTTAAACTGGATCCTTACTGATCAAATATTCTATTGCAGCTCTCTATGTTCTGTCCTTAATCAAAACCCCATCTGAATTTTCCTCCACACTTCATATCACAAACTTTTCTACTTCTTACATCTTACATACATTCAATCCACACTTGACCTTATATATATATGATAAGTCTTGTCAAGTCAGCTTGAATGACCTTTCAAATAAATAATAAAACTTAAGTTTGTCGACTGCATATAACCAATTAAACATAACATGTAAACTATTGTAGTTAGCTGAGACTAAAAGCATAGCTTAGTTTGCACTATAATACTTCAATGCCTGACCATTACTCTAATGCCTGAGTGAACTCACTTAGAACTAAAAATGACTTTTGTCTTCTTCAATGCTTGAGAGAACTTGGCATACATTGACTATGTTCCATTTAGGTATAGACATTTGTGTAACATCACTACATTTTTGTAAACATTAATGATAATACATTAACAATCTCCCTCTTTTGCATTGATGGAAACACAACATGTCATAATAAAAATAATTATAGAGCAATAGTGACAAGGATAAAATTCTATTAATTTCCTTAGCTTCATTTTGATCCTCATCTAGAAAACTTCCTCTATCTTCACAATCACTTAAATAAATATTTCTCCCTCTGTCATAAATAATATTTCCCTTAATAATTTCTTTGGCATGACATCAATAATATCTCCCTCTTTGAAAACCAATTCCAAAGACACTATCCAATGAATTGTAGTGTACCTGATGTACTGATTCATATGCAATAAGCTCTAAAAATTTACATCAACATGTTAAATCTGTTATGCAGCTCGGTTGATGCATCACTAATCTATCCATTAGTGAGCCTCAATTAAGGGAATCACCCCTAGCTTTCCTCTAAGATACAAGAATCCATCCTTAGGTAATGGTTTTTTGAATATGTCTACATTTTTTTCTTTAGTATCTACATATTCCAACCTTACTTCCTTGTCCTGAACCAATTCCCTCAAGAAATGATACTTTATTGCTATATGCTTAGTCTTAGTATGCATCATAGGGTTCTTTGAGATTTTAGTAGCACTAGTTTTGTCACAGTAGATAATAATTGGTTCTTTGATTTCCTCCTTCATACCTAACAACATCTATTTGAACCATATGATATTTGAAAAATTTACTACTGCAACAACATACTCTGCCTCTATTGTAGATTGAGAGATGCAATTCTATTTCTTTCTATTCCAAGAGACTTACCTCTTACCAAGGAATAATGCTCCACCACTTGTGCTCTTTCTATCATCAACACTTCCTTCACAATCAACATCAGTAAAATTCTTCAAATCAAAGTTTCCTCCTTTCTTATACCATAATCCATACTCTTCAAAACCCTTAAGATATCTCAAAATCCTTTTGATAGTCATCAAATGATTCTGTCTAGGATTAGCTGAGAACCTTGCAACAATACCAACTGCTAATGCAATATCAGGTCTAGTGTGAACAACATATTGAAGTTTACCAATCATGGATCTGTAGGTAGTCTGATTTACTTCATTTGAGTCATCATCCTTAGACAACTTATGTCCAGTAGACATAGGTGTCCCAACTATTCTGGAATCTTCCATTCCAACTTTCTTCAATATCTCTTTGATGTATTTATAATGAGTAATGTAGATACCATCCTTCATCTGATGAACTTGTAAACAGACAAATAATTTGATTTTACCAAACATAGACATCTCAAATTCCTTACTCATATCTTTGGAGAATGCTTTACATAAATCATCATGTCCAGTAAACACTATATCATCAATAAATATCTCTTCTAATATTATCTTGTTATGAGGTCCTTCTTTGATGTACAAGCTACTTTTGTGATTAGTTCTCTAAAATCCAATACTTATTAGGTAACCATGCAATCTTTCATGCTAGGCTCTAAGATCTTGCTTTAGTCCATACAAGTCTTTGTGCAATTTGAAAACCATATTCCTTTTTTTAGGATCAACAAAACCTTTAGGTTTCTCAATATAGACTTCCTCTTCCAGGATTCCATTCAGGAATGCAGATTTTACATCTATTGGGTATAATTTGAATCCTTTATGTGCAACATATGCTAGAAGAGTTTTGACTCCTTCAATTCTTGCAACAAGAGAAAAAGTTTCTCCATAATAAATACCCTCTTCTTGAGCATATTCTTTATGTTAGCTCTTTTTCTTGTAGAATCAGTATATAGTAATGAATGCTTGACTCTTTAATTCCCAATTTGGATTCTCACAGGGAAAAGGCTAATTAACAAGGATGTACATCCTTCTTCACTTTAGGATCCACAAACCTAGGTGGGTTCACCTTCAACAGAGTATTATCTTTCAGTAATTTAAACAGTGGATTAAGGGTTCATGATCCTTATTATTTTTAAGCCACCAGGCTTAGGAAGGCTAACCTATTGATTCTCTCTTCAAGGAATCACTAAAGTAAATTTTACTAAATACAATTATCTAGACATGTATTTGAGATAATAGAAATATAAAGATTGATTAATATTGGATTGATGATAACAACCACTTGTCAGCATTTTGGCCAGTGCCTAATCATGGGTCATAGAGTCAGAATAAAACATACATACATCAAGGATAATTAATTGAAATACAAATAAACCTCAGATGGAATGCCTTAAAAAATATCCTCTCATCCTCACACCCTTGTATCAAATTCCTACATAAACCCTAACCCTATGCAATTATCTGAAAGATTTAAACTCTCCTTGAAAGCAACTCACAAACAATGACATGGTTACCTTATAACTAGTATATTCAAAATGCCTTAAAAATTGAACATACAAGAACTAAGAGAAAATGCAAAAAGACATCATTGGTGTCAAAATGGAGATTCCATTATACTTTATTAATATAAGCCTAATATCAGTACATTCAAAAAGACTCAAAACCAAAAACTCAGACACAATTCAGAAGTCTACCTTGTAGTCTTATTTTTTATCATCCTCCTTAAAATATTACAACTTGCTATTTATAGATATCCCTATTCATCTTGGAATTCTTTTGGAAAATAAGGATGTAACAAGCTTCGAATGACTAGGCTATAGGACAAAAGTGCATTTTATAGATGAGACAAAAATCAGGCAGAGGGATTAACAATTCTTTGTTACAAGTTATGTAATCCTTTGTCCTATGACCACCTGAATGCTTGGAGCTGCTCTGAGGTTGTTGGGTCCTTATCATCTGGAGTTTGTCCTCTTTATTGATATAGAATACTTAATCTTATCTTTACTCAAACTGCTCGGCTTCACTGGTTCTTGTTGTCACTCTTATATTATTGATTCATGATACTAGAGTGACTATACCATACTTTCTTATCCAAGTGGAAAAAACCTCATCATTTGGAAAACTAAACTTGAGAACCTCATCTTTCTGGTTGTTGAAATCCTCCCAATCAACATTGGCCTTCTCAATCTCTAACTCCCATGATTCATAAAATACCCTGGCCTTGTTGAGAATATCAATGGTTAACACAAGCCAACCTGTATTTTCCAATGTAATAATACTTTTAGTCCTGCTGGTTAGTGCTTCATTCAGTTGCCTTAGCCATAGGGCTTCATTCTTTATTTTCCCATCCTTTTTTAACATATTGGGAAACATGTCATATCTATCCCTAGATAATTATCCTCTCAAAGTTTCTATCCTTCTAATGACCATGCTCTTCTTGGTGTCCAAGTTAATCATCAATTTAAGATATTTGTGGGTTCTTGTCAAAATGATGTCAATATTGTTTTGTTCCTTTGAGAGGGAGTAAAAATATTTTACATGGGCTGTCCTCCCCTTCCAATTATCAATTATTAAATCCCATTTCACCTTACCCTCATCATGATTACTTATGATGCTAGAAATCTTCTTTCCCAATAAATAAAGATTAGCAAGGTTAACCTCACTAGCACATCTCTTAAGGTTGGAAAATATCTGGTCAAAACACCTTTGTTTTACCAATTCCTTGGCTTCTTTATACATAGGGGAGTCTTCAAGATCCCTCTTGCCTTCTTTCTCCAACGTTGATCTTTCACTATTTAGCCTATTCTTTTTAGCTTCTAGTTTTGCTCTCTTAGCATCAATTGCCTCTTGGGTAGTAGGACTTAAAGGTGTAGAGGATAGGGGATAAGTCACAAATGGACTAGATGGGGAAGGTTGGTCTGGTCCCTAAGTAATCATCATTTTGGGCATTAACTAAACTGTATGCTTCCCTTCAAGAATGGCTATCCTGTTACCCTTTTGTAGGGACTTAACCCTTTCATCATTATAGGCCTTTAGTACAAATTCATATTTCTTATTTAGGCTATAATAAGCCTCCTTTTCCTTCTCAACCACCCTCATGCTCAAATTAGCTGTTTGAAGGGCTAGGTTTTTTGCCTTTTTACCCGAGGTGTTAGCAACTCTCTTAACAATGAGGCTTCCTACATCCTCAATCTTATCATCTTCCTTCATTCTTCTTTTGTCTTTCTTCTTCAATGACCAGATTGCCAAGGTTGCATGGTCTTCACTAAACTAGGCACCAATTGATGTCCCAGTAGTGCTCAGTGGTTTTGCCTATTTTTTTACAGCATCGAAAACTACTGCATCAGCTAAGTCCCACTGAGTTAGGATGAGGACTCCCTATTTCTTGACTAATTCTTTACCCTCTTCAGGGGTGATCTTATCAAATCTAGAGACTAGATCCTTCTTAACCTCCTTTTCTACATCATCTTTAGTATAATGAGGCTGAGCTTCTTGTAGCTTTTGACATTTATTATTAAATTCATTTATGTGAATTCTCCACAAAAACTGAATGAAAGCCCTAGTCTTGAAAAAGTTGTCATCTGACAGGAATTCGTCACTGGCTTGCTTGGTCACAGGGTCTAGCTCTTTACCTGTGAATTCTACCACTGTGAGGTTAGTAGTTGTATGCCTAGGTGTCTCCACCATCCCTTCTTGTAGCTCTTGGGAAGTAACAAAAACTTCGCCAGTGTTCCTCAACTGAACCAATTGCTCAGCAATGGCTTGGTCATCACAATGCATAGGGGATTGGGAAGGAGAGTACAAATAACTCTCTTTCTCTTTTATTTCCATCTTTTGTCTCTTGGGAGAGGGCACTTCTTGAGTAATAGCACTTTTTGGCCTCCTTCCTTTATGCTGAGAAGGTTTATCAACTTTGGGCATGATAGTAGTGTACCCCCTCCTCTTGTATACTACATAATCCCCTGGTGGGACTACTCTTCCTTGCTGAAGTTTACTCAAAATAGTGTGAGCCTTTTTTGGCTTACCTTCCATTATCCTCTATTTCTTCTTGTTTACAGTTTGCATGATTCCCTCAAATAAAGTCATTAAAGACTCAATTTTCTTGGCCCAAGGGAAAAAATCCTTCAAAGGATCATAAGATTTGTCAAAATTATGTACAAAGTCCAAAGACTTATTGTACACTAGCCACTTCTCCTTCCTAATCTCTTGGTCACCTAGGTCAAAAATATTTCTGATGATATCCTCTAGGTAGTTAAACTGATGCTCTAATGTCAAGCACTTAGTTCTTTTTCTGAACATACCCATTATAAAATATTCATTATCTACACACCTAGATATAGATGTTGCTAAGTGATAAGGTTCAAAATACTTATCAAATTGTGTCCACCCATTCTTTGTTATGATGAAATGATGGGCTCTGGTGAGGGTAGGGAAAATTCTTCCCTTCATTTTTCTTGCTAGGGCTTCCTCGAGTAGTCCACCCAATTGCCTTGTAATCTCTACTATCCCAATCTTTAGAGGGACTCTATAGGATAGCACATTAGGGGTTCCCCTGAATCCATAAACTCTTATTACTGTAGAAACATGGTATAAAATTAAATCTCCCCAATTATGGGCAATCTTCAATTCAGGGGAAAACTCCATAGGTCTCAAAAACCTCATCATTTTAGTGTGGATCCTGGCATTTTGATTGCATAATAGTGACCTAAGCCTAGTGGAAAAAACCCTGTCAAAGTAAACATAACTAGCTTCTTTCCTATCCCATGATAGATCAGCACTCCACATCTGAACAGGCAAATCTTCGTCACCCTGGAACTTAGTCAACTCCATTTCTTCCTTAAAGGATTCTGTATTATTGGACAAGAACATTTTCATCATAAGGGAATACCATCCCATTGGTTTAAGTATATTTCTATCTTAGTTTTGTGCCAAACCCTCATGCATTTTTTGAGCAATGTAAGATGCAAAGTCAAAAACTACTAACAGATGGGGATGTAGAATCTGAACCACCATGAGCATTATGTGGACAGGCATTGTTACTTCTTCATCTTCTCCTAAGACCTAGCATAGGTAACTATACATTTTCTTGGCCTTGCCATTGAAATAATCCAATTTGAATGGCTCTGGTGTGTTTGGCCCTACTACAATCAAGTCTCCTATCTTGTTGAAGTATCCTCTCAAAGCTTCATTTCTGTAATATTCCCTCTAGGTTTGGTATACTTCCTTAAATTATTCAAAGTCAATATCATCCATTTGAATTGAGGTATCACTCAACTTGAAGATTCTTCTAATTTCATCAGCTGAAACAGTCAACAACACATTTCCTTTGGTATCCCAGACAACCCTAGATACTTTGTCATAAGTGTTTGCAATCAGAGTGAACAAATCAATATCCATAAACACCCTGGGAACTATCAGCTTTCCTACATCCAAGTCCCATATGTTACAATCTGGGGTGGGGGCATTTCTTTGACTATATGTAGTTCTAAATAGGGTAAGACCATTAAAACTGGTTTTAACATCTTTTGCCCATCTACCCAAATCATACAATCCTTCTCCTATTCTGAAATGGGGATGTGATGGAGCTATTCTCTTTATTTGGGTAGCATTGCATGTGGATCCATTCAACTGTTGTAGCAAATCCTCCCTGACATTTCTCTTTTGATAATCAACTTCTCCAAAAATCTCAATTCTAGGGGCCATTTTAAACCTAAGGCCTTTTCCTAAGATGAAATCTGAATTTTGCAAAGATAATTCTAAAATTTTTTTGAACTCCAAATCTTACTGGGAGTCTGAATTACTGAATCAAAGAAAACTTACCCATTCTAAAACTTTATCACATGGAACTGAGTATCTCTATAATTACATTGTTTTCTTGAATGATTTTGGTGAATTATTGTGACTTCAAGTCGAATTAACCAATTTTACAGCTTCAATCAAATCAATCATTTGTATTGAATTCAAATAGAGTTGCCACACATTCTGCAATAAATTTTCCTGCTTCAAACTCATAGCTTAATGGCTCACTAGAGCTTATTTTAACAATTTTTAATTTAAGTCATAGATCTTAAACATTACCATCTTCATCTTATAGCTATCTTATTTTCCCAGAAACAACTGTTCATCTTGGACATGTGTCAACTCTGCTTAATCGCTTACTCCTTAGATTTTGAGCACTTTACCTTTAAGCGTTTAAGTGAACCATTGTATTCTTTTACACTTGCAACTTCATTTACATTACTTTTGTGCTATATCAGACCCACCTCTTATACCACGTATCACTCAAGATTAATCGCTTACTCCTTAGATTTTGATGAATTTTCCTTCTAACAGATTAAGTCGACCGTCGATCTTCTCTAACTTGCAATGCCTTTAATAAGATTACTGAATTTTACTAGACTTACCTTATGAATTTAGCTAGACCCACCTTTTACATGTGGCATCATAGCTTAATCACTTAAGCGAGAGATGTCGATCACTTTTTTATTAAGTCATCAAGCGGGCCGTCAGATCTTCTCAGACTTCTCCAAACTTTATCCTATGGTTAGCTTCACTTTTAGTGGACCACACATCACTTCCTTTGACACGTGTCGACACCACTTAATCACTTATCCATTAGATGCTACACACTTTGCCTTTAAGTGATTAAGTCTGCTATAGATTATTTTAGGTCCGGCCCACTGTTTAGCTGAGAAACTTTATGACTCATCTGGCCCCACTAGGACACGCTTCACTCAGACTTAATCACTTAAGCAATAGATGTCATGCATCTTGGGGTCTAATCCATTAAGTGATCTATCAGATCAAAACAGAAATGCTTGGTATATAACAAATTTAATTAAAACTATGGCAGACTTTGGATTAAAGGAATAACGTAATACCATGGTGTTAGGATTGATAACTTTAACAAACATGACTATTCAAAACAAACCCATTAGAGACATAACTTAAGTAAAAAAGGTAACATGAAATTAGAAGACATTTCAGCACCTAGGGTTTTATGACTGGAATTGCTTAAGGAAACATGACACAAGGGATTTTCAACTAGGTCAATGGTTAGAATAGAATTTATAGAGGGATGAGAAAAAAATTAACCATGATTTTAAACCCTTGAATAACATGAATGATAGGGGACCTCACAATCTTACATGACAGACCCTAAATAGGAAAAAGCACCAACACTTTACACACTAATCTTGCTTTGTTTCTAGAAACTGCACCTTCTTCAATCATCTTGTTTCTGAAAACCCACTTATTACCAATCACATTCTTGTCTTTTTGTCTAGGTACAAGAGTCCAAGTATAGTTCTTTTCTATCTACTCAATCTCTTCATTCATGGATTCTATCCATCTTTCATCATTCAATGCATCTTTAATGGATCTAGGTTCAATTTCACTAAGAAAACATATACCTTTAATTTTGTTCCTTTTCATTATACCTTCTGTCTGATCTCCAATTATTTTCTTAGGTGCATGATGCCTTTTGACATATTTGGCAAGTATAGGTTCCTTCCTCTTTGATTCTAGGCTTTTTCCACTTGGTTCACCATGTTCAAACATTCTATTCTTCTCTTCCAAATGATACTTGAGTTCCACTGTTTGAGACTCGGGTATCTCAATCTAAGACTCGGGTACCTCTATCTGTGACTTGGTTCCCTTTGTCTGTGACTCAGTTTCTTCAGTTTGAGACTTGGTTTTTTTAGTTAGAAACTCGGTTTGCATAGGTTGCAAAAAGGTTTGAGCTGATGAATTCAGTGGTTGATATGGTTGATGTCCAATCACCATTGCCTATGTCTTAGGTATAGTATCAGGTTCAAAATACACAAATTTTCTCTGTTCCTCAAGCTCTTTACTACTTTGTTCTTCACTTCTCTCTGCAAACTCATCAATCTTTACATGTACACTTTCTATGACTTTATGAGTAGTAAGATTCAAACATTTATATGCTTCCTTCAAGATGTAATATTTACTTCCAAATACTTTGAAATAATGAAAAATTGGGTTTATAGCCATACCATAATTCAAAAGGTGTCTTCTCAGTACCTTTCTTTAGTTGAAACCTATTCAAGGTGTGAATTGCAGTTTTCATGGCTTCCTTCCAGTATTTGGTTGCAACATTCTTTTCAATCATCAAGGTTCTTGCAAAATCTATAATAAATTTGTTTCTTCTTTCTGCTATCCCATTTTTCTATGGTGTACCTGGGGTAGATACTTATCTCTTGATTCCTCTTTCATTGTAGAACTCATTGAACTCATTAGAAATGAATTCACCTCCTCTATCAGATCTTAAGTATTTAAGTTTCTTTCATGTTTCCTTCTCAATTTTGGCAAGGTACCACTTAAACTTATGAAAATCTTCTGATTTTTCTTTGAGAAACATGACAGACATCATTATGGGATTGTCATCAACAAATAGAATGAAATACTTCTCTCTTGTGTAACATTTTGTTCCAATTGGTCCACACAAATCAGTATGCACTAACTCCAAGACTTCTTTAGTATTGTAATTCTTGCTCTTGAAACTAGTTTTACCTATCTTCCTAATTTGACATTGTTTACATATTTCAAATTCATGTTTCTTCAAAATACGAATACCTCTTACTCTTTTGTTTTTTCTTATGTTGACCAAGTTATCAAAATTCACATGACACAACCTTTTATGCCATAACCAGCTTTCTTCTACTTTTGCAATAAAACATGAACTTTCATTGAGATCAAGATAGAATAGATTACCTTTTGTTTTCCCGCCAGTTCCAATTAGGTTTCCCTTACCATCTAGGAGCTTGGCGTTACCATTCATAAATTCTACCTTAAAACCAATATTATTCAGCTATGCCACACTTAGTATATTACACCTTAGTTCTTCAACCCAATAAGAATTATCACATTTTATTCCTTCTGTTAGAGAAATAAAACCTTTACCTTTCACATAGCAAGGTTCATCATTCCCAAAACTGACACTCCCACCATCATAGTGCTCAAGATGTTCAAACTTATTTTTTTATCACCAATCATGTGGTGAGAACAACCACTATATATTATCCAAGTGTCATTCTTGCTAATATGAGAATAAAGTGCAGTATTTTCATTATCTTCATTGTCTTACTCATCCTTAATAACAATGTAAACCATTTCATCTTCATCTTCATCACTATCAGAATCTTTTTCAATATAACAAGATTTATTACCTTTGTCCTTGTAGCTTTTGTAACTCTTGAAATTATTTCTAGATCCTCATCATCAGAATCATCATCACTATCACTGTCAATCTATTTTCCTTTTGAGTTTCTATCCATCTTACCAAGGTTTAATTTAGCTTTGAATGCAGACTCAAAATTGCTAGGATTAGGAGAATAATTGTCAAAATTATCCAACTCAAAAGTTGTTAGCCTTCCAACCAATGTGTCTAGGGATATATGATTACTACACCTCATCTCTTGAATTGCTAAAACTCTAATAGCATAGTGTATCATTTAAAAATGGAAGCACTTCCATTTTGGACTGGTTTATCCCTCTGAGTAAGATGTTTGGGGTCATGTCAAACACCTTGACTGGGTCTTTGACTTGGATTTGTCTTTTCCCCTATTCTACCCTATTTTCCACTTCTCTTCGACCTATTTCAGGTATCTTGCTCTGTAAATTTGAGGTTCTTTACCTCGGGTTCAAGGTTGACCTTTTGGTTCAAGGTCAACCTTGACCCTAACCCAGGGTCCAAATTTTAAGTTTCCAAGGTTTTCAGATGTCAGGATTTGGAAATATTTAATTCCCTCTTTTGAGACGGTTGTTTCAGAATCCAAAGTAATGACTCTTAAAATTATATTTAATATAGGTCCACTTCTAGGGGTATATGCCTAATTGGAATTTAAATTTCCTATGTAGGCCTCTCTAGAATTTTGTTTCCCTAGATTTGTATATAAGGAAGCTTTGTCCTCTCATTTTCTCTAAGATTGGAAAGACTTGAAACCTAAGGTGCATAATCCATTGAAGTGATCATCTATTATCAAAATAATTCAAGCATTCAATAATTCAAGCCTTCAATCATTCAATTAATCAAGGATTTCCATTGGTATCCATTGAAGGATTCAAAGCTATATGGAGTTCTCTTGTTAAAGATTTCTCCATCCACATCCACTCAAGCTTCTTCCTATTCTAAGATCCATTCAAGATTGGTGTTGAAGATCTAAAGACAATTGATTTGAGATAATCTACATTCTTCATTCTACATTCTACATTCATTTGGATCATCCATACTTGTGTATCCAAGGATTCAAATCCTCCACAAGGGTTTCTATACAAGCAAGGTGAATTTGTTCATTTACTTTGTTTATCTCTTCAATCTCAATTATATTTTAAGGTTAATTCCAAAATAGTGGTTTGAAAAATAAAAATCCCTCCCCCAAAAAAAACAAAAAAAAACCATTTTTCTTGTAGATATATGTATGGGACAATGAATTACAGATCAGATTCAGATACCCTTTTTGGCCAACTTTCGAGATCCGTGAATAGAATTTTTCATCGAAGAAGTGTAGGTCAAGGTCAACATAAAGGGGTGCAATTGTGCCCCCTCATTTGGGTCAAGGTAGACCTTTCTTAGAAAAGAAAAATATTTCTATAATTTCTCCATCTCTGTGTTTTTGTTCCAGATCCAGTTGCAGAATTTCCTGAAACTCAGTACAGACACCAAAAAATAGTAATTTTGAGATCTGCTATATTTTGAGGTTAGTACTTGTCTTAAATTCATTTCAATTATGTATTTAATCAATTCAAATCTATTACACACTCTTCATCCATAAAATGGGAATGTAAGGCTTTCTTCTTTCTTCTTTTTTCTGATCGGTTGATGCATTTGTGCATTAATCATTTTCTTATGGTTGATCAAAGTGAATCTTTCCTTTGTGAAATTTGGGGATAGGAGGAAATTATTATCTTCCCCAAACCTTTAAATAAATTATATATCATCACATCATTATCATTATCATACATCATCATTTCTTTCTTTATATTATGGTGAACCCATTTACGACAACTCTCACTTTTGTGGTGTTGGATTTACATTTCATGTTAGATCTTGCATGCATATTAGATTATCCTTCTTTTATGTTCTTGAATTTACATTTTCTTAGTTTAGTTCATTTTCATTGCATTGGTGTATGAGCTTTACTACCTCCAGTCCTACTTATAATATCTTGGTTAGAAGAGGTCGCCAACTTATGGGTTCTTTTGATCTTGAGTCTTCCTCTCCTTTCTGTAGAATCTCGGATGAAAATTTCATCACTTGTGATTCCAATCCTTCTACGGATCATAACTCTTCTCACTCATCTCATGGTGAGGATGATTCTTTTAGAGTTCCTCTTGAACAAGTTCAAAAACTATCAACTGAACTTGATAAAATGGGAAATTGGAATTGAAGAAAACCATAATCAAGATTATATTCAAGCTATAGAGGCTCTTAAGAAATTACTTTGTGATAGTGATCAATGTGTTAATCTCTTGTGTGGTATCATTGATCTTGTACATTTAAATGTTAAACCTGTAGTTCAAGAAGCTCAAGCTTTAGGATTTACTCCTCCTGTCACTAGTATGGAACCTTCTTCTATTATTTTACCTAGAATTCCTACTTACACTCCTCCTTTGATGACTACATCTCTTTCATATTCCAATCCTCTAGCTTCAAATATTCCACTTCCATCTCTTCCTGTGAGTGCTCCACTGGTGTCTCTACCTGCCTCATAGCCTTATTACCATAGTGTTCCTTTTACCTATTCCAATCCTCTTCCAACTATGGTTCCAAATATTCCACCGGTTGTGTCATCCATTCTTGTCACTTCCTACACCTTTCCTAGTGTTCCTAATGTTTATGTGCCTCCTATTTCTTCTAATGATTCCACAATAATTAGTCTGGCTCAAATTGTGTCCTCTTTACAACAACAACTTGTGTCCTTAACTCAATCCAACTTTATTATTCCTACATGTGACATGGGTAGCCCTTTATCCCTAGACATTATTTGTGCTCATGTCCCTCACCAAGATAGTATGCCTCGTCTTGAGAATTACAATGGTATGGGAGATCCTGTCACTCATGTTAAAACATTTCAAATCCTTTGTAGTGACTATGCACATGACCATAGGATCTTAGCTAAGTTCTTTACTTGAAATTTTTGTGATAATGCCTTGCAATGGTATTGTTCCTTGGCTCCTTATTCTATTGATTCTATTCCAAAACTTGCTAATACCTTTATTCAACAATTCCAAAATAACATTGGTCTGCAAGTGTCCTTAACTAATTTGATGCATTGTAAATACAATACTAAAGAAAAATTGAATAAATTTATTGGTAGATTGAAGAATTTGTATGCTCAAATGTCTTATCATGTTCCTGATATTGATATTCCACATATGTTTATTTCAAATTTTCAAAAGGATATTAGAGATAAGATTCTGCTTACTGAATTTACCTCTTTTCAACAACTTTGTGCATCGCTTCATCATTATCAATTACAAGTGAGTCAATTTGAGAGAAACACTCCAATGGATCCTATTCTAGTTGATAAGAGTGATGTTTCTCCTAATCCCAACAAGTTTCAAAAACCTAACAACTATGTCAAGATAAATAAGCAAGAAAATGCAGCTGCTGATCAAGTTGTTGTTGCATCCAACAATGCCACTTTTGCATCCATGTAATGGCCACTCATGTTTTGCTTTCTAGTTTAGGATGCCATATTATTTAGGCATTGGTTCTAGTTGTTGGACGAATTCTTTCAGGCCACATTTCATGTGAGCTGATATTATTTCATTTGATGATGATACTTGTTTATGATGTTATGAGTTTACCTTATGCATGGATAGATGTGATGATGTTATCTTGTTGATTATTATTTGTCGATTTTATATTATGATATACTTACCCCATACTCGCATGTGTATGGTTGTCTTGTATGTGAATGTACTTGTTGATGTGTTGTTGTGGTAGAGGATGGAGACGTAGTTACTTACTTTGGCGAGATCCACACATTTGATTGATCCCTATCATTGATTGTGATATTATATTATGCATGTACATGTGTGTTCTTTGATGATAGGATTGCAGGTATAGGGCATCGTCTTCCCTAAATTGGCAAGAGTAAGCGTGCCCATAAATATTCATCTCAATGGTAAAGAAGGGAGGTAACATACAGATCCAAAACCCTAACCTAAGCCTAATCATCCTAATGTAGGATGAGTTTTAGTTTGACTACCTTATCCGGATTTGTCCAGGTTGACAGAATTCAAATACCCTCTCTCTTGAGTTTGTGTGTGTATTGCTTGATTATGTTTTCAGGTGATTTTTTAGATTATTGAGTGATTTTCCATGTTTAGTGAATTAATGGATTATAGTTGAATTAATGATTTAATTATATCCTAAGTTTATTTTAAATAATTAATTAAATTGAAATATTTGGATATTATGATTTAATTAAATATTTAATTGAAAACTATATTGTATGTGCTTATATGATTAATTAAATAATTAAATATTTGGTTGCATGCATTATTGTGACATAAATATTTAAT
>MU223713.1:1696470-1720400 GCA_018584345.1 Thuja plicata | reverse complement strand
TAATTGTGTTGAAAAAGTATTTCAAATTCAAAAGATCTTAACTTGTAATTAGGAGTCTAATTTGAGTTGTGGCAATAAAGCACATTTTATTTAATTAAATTGGATTTACTTTCAATTTTCAAGTTGATTAAAACTAGGGATTGACTTGGGAGTTGTCATTCACCTTTGCATGTTTTGGGGAATTTGAATCTCTTTAGGGGGAATTGGTCATTCATTCTCTCATAATAGGTTTTTTGAGAATTGGAGAGCTCTTGGTGATTTTGGGGTTTTTGAGAAATTGTGGATTGTTGTGGATCTTGGTTGCTTCAAAGTTTCAGGGTTTTCTATTGCTTGTGTGTGTGTGTTCAAATCTACATTGTGCCAGATCTATGGTTGAATTGGGCTTGAGGGTTTCAGATCTTCTTCCATCCTTCAAGCTACATTCTTATGTTTTTTGCATTGGATTAAAGGTAGGTTTTGGTTGCCTTGCATGGATTCAATTTCGTAGATCAGAGGTTTTATGTGATGTTTTAGTGCATGTTTCTTAAATTTGGCCTTTAAATAACTTATGGATGTTTTCTATATTTTTGGGTGTTTCTATAAACCCTAGATCTATATTTCTATCATTTTCTATAATCTTGGCATCGTAGGGTTATGCTGTCAAAATTTCGGGAAGAAATTCCCTTTAGATCTCTTAGAAAACAAAAAATTAAACTCCTTGTATAGTTTATACTATAGGAGAAAATTAAATTTATGGATGCTTAATATTTTGGTGATTTTAGAGTTTATGAGAAACTCGGATCTATTATTTATGTGAATATGTCACCCTTGCTATAGTGCAAAGATGCTATCCAAATTTCATGTTTTTATCTCTTCTAGAACTCCTTAAAATCAAGAAATCAAACCCCTTCTATAGTCGTAACTATAAAAAGATTAAAAGATTAAGTCTCCTTATATTTGCTTTGAAAAAAAAATTAAATCTATTGAAAATACCTACTCTCTATAATTACACAGACTGGTGAATAATATCATCCAAAAAGGTTAAAAAGTTAAAAAGAAATTTCCCTTCTATCTTTCTGTTTTCGGAAATGTACTTAATTAAAAAAATAGAGATAAACCCCTTTTTGGGGGAATGCAAATTTTATTTGTTTAAATTTAAAAAATAAATAAATAAATAAATTAAAGAGACTACATTTATTTAAAAAAAGTGAAAGAAAAAAAAAACACTAAGCACATAGCTCTTTTAAAACAAATTTATTTTTTTTAAAAAAATTATGAGCAAGCGGTGGGGAGCGGTGGGCTCCACCCACGCACCCGCAGGGTGCCGGGCCCGCGGCAACCGACACTGTCGTAAGGCAGGCCGGATAGCCAACAGCAAACCCAGACCTGCCGCGGTAGGTACCACCGATGTAGGGGGTAGGGACCACGGGGTTCCCCTAAAAAAATTATGATTTTTTTTTTTTTTTAAAGTTTTTTTTTATTATTATTATTTAATGAAATTTATTTTAATTTATTTCACTATTATTTAAAATGTTAATTATTACTAATCTTAAATTATTAAAGATTTAGTTTAATTTAGATTTAATTTAGTTAATTTACATTATTTAAATTATTTTTTTAATTATAATTAATATATTAATTAGCACGGTGATTAGTATGTTGGATTGTGGTGTTAATTAGCATATTTATGTAATGATTTTTTATTTAACATATTAAATATTATTTTAAATCTATAGGTTAATACGAACTAATTATTAATTGTCAATTAATAAGTTATATTGACTAAATTACTTAATATTAGTTCTTTTTAATTTGTTAATTCTAAAGTGATTGGGGTATTAGGTGTAATCAAGTTAATTTAATTAATTTAATGGTTATTTTAGATTAGATCATTTAGGATGCTAGGGGTGATCTCGAATGGATTTAATTTTAATGACATTAATTACTTAGATTAAATCATAAATGTAGATGGATAAGTAAGTTTTAGTTTGCATATGGGTGATTTAAATAGATGATATATTATCTACTTATGTTCATTTTTCAGTCGTTAAAGACGTTTTGTTTTCTATGCATCTGTGTGTTTCTCTTTTGCTTATATATGTGGTTATCTGGGACATTAGATGACCTAGGATGTATACAGAGGCTGGGGGGAGTGTTTATCTTTTCTGATACTTCATGGTGTGTGTGTTGTCAGATATTACCCTAAATTGACCATGATGACCCTTTTTGATTATGTACTTGTATGTGTACCTATGTGTGATTGTTCCTGTTGTATGGGATACCGATTTGGGTTACACTAGGGTTGTGACCTATGCTAGATTTTTTGGGATTTCTGAGCCTAGGGTAGGTTACCTAGATGTGTAGTAGGAGGTGGCTTGCAATAAGTTCTGTGTCCGTAAGAGACTACTAGGGTTGCTTATTGTGGAGTTCTTAATAAGTGATAACTAAAGACATATTTTGGATATTAAAATAAATTAATAAGATATGCCCTCACCCATGCTTGAGTGCTAGTATAGGCTAAGATGGTTTGGAGAAGATGTTAGTTGCCTTGCGAGATATCTGACATAGTTAGTGGGCCTTGTCAGTATGAGAGGACATTAGCTCTGTGTATGGTCACTTGGGTGCCAAAATCTGTTTTGATTATCTGGCTAAACTTAAGGGCAGACCTACATGATGACACCTTTCTTTACACATGCTAGATTTCCTATGTTGTCAGTTTCCTCTGGATTAGTAAGTCTTACCTTTTATGATGTTTCGTACACTGGATTAGAGAGCTATCAGGATCCCTTTCTTAGTGGTTATGCCTTGTTGGTTTTGGATATCCAATTTGGATTTGTTGTTACCTCCTTAGCATGGTGGGGTGGACCTTTGTGGTTCCACATGGATGGGTGGTAGTGATTATTTACCCATTGAGATTCGACATCCTTGTACCAGGTGCTTGATGGTTTCTTTGCATATGAGCTCTTTATGTTCCTTCATCATTTATTATGTAATTTGATTATTGTATATCTTGTATTAGTGTATCGCATGTGATACCTAATCTGGAAATTATAATAGTAAGTAGTTTAGTGTGATTACCACATACCCTGTGACATGTGCAGTAGATGTGAGTTATGGTGGTTTCATGGTTATCCATGAGGATTGTAGTTATGGTTATGTAAGTTGTATTTGTTATGTTTAATTAGATGGAATCTTTTGTTATATTGTTAGTTGTGTTTTTCTTTAAGTAATTCAACATCATGGGACCCTTGAGTTGTTTAATCTATGTGAGTGTAAGACATGTGTATAAATGGTAATCACTTCCACATGATTGTATGTTTCTTTATGTTAACTTTAAAAAAAAAAATTATTCAGCACACATAGTGACATGTTTAGGCTAATCTCTCTTGGGTTCCCTGGCGAGGTGTTACAATCCACTTCTTTTTCATTTAAATCATATGTTTAATCCTCTTTCTAAATCTTTACATTCTATTATGAGTAAATTTTTGAATGATAATATGATTACTTTGCCTCCTATTTGACCTCTTCTTCCTACTATGATGGCATCAAAATACTTTGATCCCAAAGCCTTTTGTCAATACCATCGTTAGAATGGCCATGATACTGAGAAGTGTTATTCTCTAAAACATAAGGTTCAAGACTTAATTGATTCTAATGCTTTATCTATTGATAATTTTGATGTTAGTGGGAACAAATATGTCTCTCCTCCTAATAAAAACCTCTAAATATGTATGAATCATTTTCCTACGCATGATAATAATACCATTCTTCAGTCAACTTTTGTGGATATTGTTTATGATTCAAAGATGGATGATCTCAATCATACTGTTAACCATATGGAGCATGTTTTTTGTCTCAACCTATCTCTCCACCCTAGCCTCAATCTCAACCTCCTATTCAAGGGCCTCTTGCCCCTCCTCAACTTCAAGTTCCACCTCAACCTAAACTGAAACCTCAATCTAAACCTTCAAAACAACCTAGGGAAATCTCAATCACCTTTGATGATTCTGAGACTATTAAAGCTCCTGATGGTCCCCTCTAAATTTATGCTAGGATTTCTAAGATACTTATGCATGCGTGTATTGTTGATCCTACTTCCTTAGTCAATGTCATTATTGAAGAAAACCTTTTTATGAAGAACTTACAATGTGATTATTATGATACATCTAATGTGTGGATCCAAAATTGTAATCATTTTCTCTATCTATCATTTGGATCTATTAACTTTCCTTTTGAACTTTGTGGTAAATTTATGGACACTACCTTTGTTTTTGTCCCTACTTTTGATCAGTTTCAAGCTAAGTTTGGTTTTCCTTGGTTGACTGTCATGTGTTTTATTGTTTCTCCTATCCATAAGTGTATTAATTTCATTCATGATGAAGAAGTGAAAACAATTAGTCATAGTTTATATCAACCTTCTAGGCCTAGGGATTGTGCTACCCTTAACTTCTTTTGGCCTTCATTACCTAATTCATGTTCTTCTCGACCCGATAACATTTTTCACTCGTATCAATCCTATAATCATTACAAGATTCTTGAGTTAAGCATGCCTTGGATAGATCTTAACTATGGTCTTTTGCCTACGCCTTCCATACCTACTTTATACATTGCTTCTATTTCTATTAATCAAGTTCCTAGTGTTGCTTTTCAGCCTAATGAGAATCCTACTAATCCTCCCATAGAACCTATGAAGGAACTAGTTTTTGCTCCTCCTAGTTCTCAGAATTTTTCAAACAAAAAAAAACATAAAAAATCTTTCAGTGAATGTTGTAAGAAGTGTCAGGTTCAAGATAGGGCCCGTTTCTCTATTCTTCAAAATTCTTTACCTTCTTTTGACCAGCTTATGCCTGATGTGTTGGAAGAACTTAATGTTAATATTGATGTTAAGATGAATGATTATGATGATTCTATTTGTATCTTAGATTCTATTTCGATTAATATTGATGGAGAAGATACTCTTGATGATCCTATTGATGCCAATGATGAATATAAGACTATTGATCTTGATACTGATTTACCTCATATACTTTCCGCACAACTGATAATTACACCTAGTATCGAACATCATGATTCTCAAGAGGATCCTTGTTTGGAACTGGCTATTATTCCTATTATGTTGGATATAGTCCCTTTTGCGAGTTGTCCAACTTCCCTAAATGATATAGACTAAGATGGGGAGAGTAGGTGATGTGCTTGATTGTCTTGTCCTCCATGGTAGCCTTTTATGTGTGTGCCTGTTGTATTTTGATTCTCCTGTAATGTGTTTGCTAAACATTGTTAGATTATTTAATATGACCCTTGTTACTTTGTTGGTGCAAGGTGATAAAGGAATTGAATCTATAGTACTATTCCTCTATATGTATCTCTATTCTTATATATGTTGTTTTCATGTTATGTTTTACTTATCCTATTATTCGTAAATGTTTTCCTTGTGCAGTACGCTTGGATTTGTGACATGGTAGCACTGATTATTTTTGGTCTCCATGTTGTGGTCCGAAAAGACTCTTCTTTGTAACTCTTACATTTTCTTTCCTCCATTGTGATTTTAGTTCTAATTTCTTTGGGGAATGATGTCAATTCATTTTGCAATAATATCATATATATATTATCTTATGTTTATACTGACCCTATGGGTATGTTTATGTGGTATTTCCCTTGATTTGTCCTCACTTGGGGGCATCTCATAGTGGAAACATAATCAATGGAGTTGTTCATGTTTTTGTTAAATCCATTGCTCCTGTTAAAGTGTTAGAAATGAATTTAACATGGGGGCATACGCTCTACTCACTTTTTGCACACATGCACTTCAAAAATATTTTTAAACTTTAAAAAAAATTCCCTTTATGGATTAGAGACTAATCCTTAAAGCATGGGTTTTTACCTTATAGGATCTCTTGATCCCTCCAGTTTCAATTTATAATATTTTGATCCCTTAAGGTCGAAAGGTGTCCTTAAGATTGGATCTCTCTATGTTTTGGCTTTGCTCTTTTGGAATAGAATATTCCTAAGGGTAAATCCTTGATGGTTTGACTAGTGAGTAGCCACATTCACTAGGCGGTTCAACTCTATCTTTTTGGTTTCACTATTTCCTTGTGTGATTCACAATGGGACATAGGTTCTCATTGGGCAAGGTAATCACACCCTCTCTCTCTTTCTCTTTGACTGGTGATGTCTCTCTTATTTTAATATTGGTTTTGACAAAGACTTGAGTCCCTAGGGGCTTGAGGATTTCTTTTCTTCTTGATTTCAATATGATTATCTTTTCTTTGCGATCTCCTTTACCAAGAGTTTGCATCGAGTCCATACTCTTGCTAAAGTGGGGGCTAAATGTATCATCAAAAAATTGGAATAACTTCCATTTTGGACTATTTTAGTCCTCCGAGTAATTGTTTTGGGTTCATGTCAAATGCCTTGAATGGGTCTTTGACGTGGATCTAGATTTTCCCCTTTTCTGCCTTATTTTCCACTTCTCTCCAGCATGTTCCTAGCATCTTCTATAAATTTGAGGTTCTTAACATCAGGATCTTGGTTGACCTTTTGGGTCAAGGTCAACCTAGACCTTGACCTAGGTCAAGGTTGAACTCAAACTTGACCTAGGTCAGGGTCACCCTCAACCCTGACCCAAGGTCCAAATTTCAAGTTTCCAAGGTTTCTGGATGTTGGACTTTAGAAAGATTTAATTCCCACTTTCAGGTTGGTTGTTTCAGACTCTAAAGTAACAACTCTTAAAATTTTATTTAGTATAGTTCCACTTCTATGGGTATAGGCCTAATTGGAATTTAATTCTCTTATGTAGGCCTCTCTAGAAGTTTGTGCCCTAGATTTATATATAAGGAAGCTTTATCCTCTCATTTTCTCTAAGATTGGAAAGAATTGAAACCTAAGGTGCATAATCCATTGAAGTGATCATATACTATCAAAATAATTTAATCATTTTAGTATTCAAGCCTTAAAACATTCAATTCATCAAGGAGATCCATTGGTAGCCATTGAAGGATTCAAAGCTCTATGGAGCTCTCTTGTTGAATATTTCTCCATCCACATCCACTCAAGCTTCTTCCTATTCCAAGATCCATTCAAGATTGATGTTGAAGATCTAAAGAAAATTGATTTGAGACATCCAACATTCTACATTCTAAATTCCACTTTCATTTGGAGCATCCATACTTGTGGATCCAAGGATTTGAATCCTCCACAACGGTTTCCATACAACCAAGGTGAATTTGTTCATTTACTTTGTTTATCTCTACAATTTCAATTATATTTTAAGGTTAATTCCACAAAATGGGTTTGACCAAGGAAACACCCTCCCCCCCAACAAACAAAAACATTTTTGTTGAAGGTAGAGGTACGGGACAACAAATTATAGAGCATATTACAATACCCTTTTTGACCAATTTTTGAGATCCGCAAACAGAATTTCTATTGGAGCAGTGCAGGTCAAGGCCAAAATAAAGGGATGCAATTGTGCCCCCACATTTGGGTCAAGGATAACCTTGCCCAGAAAAGAAAAATATTTCTAGGTTTTCTCCATCTCTGTGTTTTTGTTCCATATCCGGTTGGAGAATTTCCTGAAACTCAACACAAACAATAGAAAACAACAATTTCCAAATCTTCTATACTTTGAGGTTAGTACTTTTCCTCAATTCATTTAAATTAAGGTTTTAATAAATTCAAATCTATTATAAAATCTTCATCCATAAATCGGTAATGTAAGGCTTTCTTCTTTCTTCTTATTTGCGATCGATTAATGCATTTGTGCATTAACAATTTTCTTATGGTTGATCAAAGTGGATCTTTCCTTTGTGAAATTTGTGGCTAGGAGGAAATTATTATCTTCCCAAAACCTTTAAATACATTATATATCATCAAATCATTATCATTATCATACATCATCATTTCTTTCTTTACACATAGATAGGAAGTAAAGTTCTCAATACCTTACAAACCATTGTTTTGTTTTCAATTGTTCCACCAGCAACTCTAATGGAACAAACACTTTTCTTGATTCTTTCACTATATTTTGTAATATCTTCTCATTTTATTTTCATCTAATCAAACTGACCTCTGAGAATTTCTGCTTTGGCTCTCTTTAAATTGTCATCTCCTCCATGTATATCATGTAGTTTCTTCCACATGATATAAGTAGTAGGGAAGTCCTTGACTTCATCAAATTTGAAATAGCTGAGTGAAGAAGCTATATCACTCATCATTATCTTATGATTATTTATTTCCACCATTTGATCCATAGACATAGGTCTTGAGGTTCCATATACTTGTGATCCAAGAATTGCAAACCAGTATCTCCAATAGTAGATAGATGTAGCCTCATCAAATCTTGCCATGCAACAAATTTGTCTTTGTTAAGCTTGGGGATCTCCCTTCTGTAAGACATCTTTAGCTTAGGCCTTGAAACCTTCCCTAAAAGAACCAAATTCTTTGATACCAATTTTTTGGAAATGAGTTGAGTAACTGAGAGGGGAGGGGTGAATTAGTTACTACAACAACAAATCTAATTCCCTTAGATGTCTTAAACAAACTTATCACGGTTACTAGGTTAACATAGATATTTTGATGTCACTCGGTTAACAAAGTAAATCTTAAGATATTAACTATGATTTATCCTTTAGTGATTAAGTGTAGAAACATAAAGTATAAAGTAAATAACATGTACACAGATGACACCAATATTTAACATGGAACCCCAATTTGGGAAAAACCACAAATTGCAACTAGTTAATGTTTTCACTCTTCTGAAGTTAGCCATGTTAGAATCCAACCCTGTTAAAGGTTACAATACACACTGTTAGGTGTAACCCTATTAGAGGATTTAATCACCATGTAAGGAGTGGCCTTGTTAAAGGTCTTCAAACACTTCAATGTAAAAACTTCACCTTGTGAGAGGATTTACAAAATACTGTTAAGTCTACTCTGTGAAGATATTTAGATCACTGCTACAATAGTTAGAGAGTAACAATGGATTGACCTGTTTGTCAAAGCAACTGTCTTTGTTGATTCAGATCTCTGCTCTAGTTTTAAAATGGATCCTTACTGATCATATATTCTATTTCATCTTTCTACATTATATCCTTAATCAAAATCCCATCTGATTTCACCTCCACTTATCACCCACTTCATTACGCTATTCCATGTATCCAATCCACTAATCCCACTCCATGTCAAGATCAAGTTACTCCATCTCCTAATTCCATCCCTTTGACTTCCTTGCATGATCCCCTTCTCGCTCAATATTTACTCATCCATTCCATTCCATCACATAATCCTCTCTAGATTCAAGATCAAAGTACCCCTTCATTGCCATGTCATGATCCTAATCCATCTCAATATCCTATTATCCCTTCTTATCTCACTCATAATCCCAATCCTCCACATGATCATAATCCTCCATAAACTCCCATCACACCTATCCAATCCATCTATTAACCTCTTACATCTAAGATTGGTTCTTCTACCTCTATCTAACATGGATTCCTTCAAGATCCTATCATTCCTTCCACTTTTCCTCCCCATTCACATGGAATCACATCTTGTTTTCAAAATAATAAGTATCCCATGAAAAAAACCATTTCTCAAGTTGTTGGTATACCTTCCACCCCTTCCAAATCCTAAATACCTCCATATAAACTCAAATATTCCCATCCATCATCCTCCATATCCATTTTGGTCCCTTATATCCAAAAATCCATCCCTTCCTCATCCACATCCATTTTGGGCAGTTATGTTCAAAATTCCCTACCTTCCTCATCCACATCCATTTTGGGTCATTATGTCCCAAAGTCAAACTCGTCATCCCTTCCATCCATTTTGGGTCCTTACATGCATCCATCCACCATATCCAAGTCCACCATTCCATCACCCCAAATCCATAATAAAGATGAAAAAAGGCACACATCCTTGTATTCCTTCCAACATTCACTCTCCATTAATCCATCCATAAACTCTCCAAACTCTCAATCCTCATGCACTCATTCCATTTATATTGGAAGCAAATTGGATGCCAAATATAAAATGCATAAAGAAAAAAATCAAGGATCAACATGCCCCATCTAAAAGACAGGTTCAAGAAAATAAAATATGATCCAAAATAAAGAAAATTTCAAAAGGCCATAAAGGCCCAAAAGAAAAATTCAAAAATCATGTGGATTCCCAAGCTACTCATTGAAGAAATGCATCTCAAATCAAAATCACAATTGGAATCAAACCTTGCTAATCCAAAAGCCTCTTCCACTCATAAATCCTCTAATCTTCCATCTAAAAATCCCCCATCTTCCAACTCCATTTTGGGTCCTTATTTCCCAAAATCCACTATCCTTAAACCATCATATCCTTCCTCTATTTTGGGTTCGTATATCCCAAAATCCACATTTTCTCCCCATCTCCTTCAAAATTTCCTCCTCCACAACTCCACCACCCTTCAAGGTGTGTGCAAATGATTATATTTCCAACTCATCCATCCATGTATTCACAAGTATTTAAACCTCCCATCCATTATACAAAAATCCTCCCTCATCATTCCTATTGATCTCTAATTTTTTTGTCTATTAGTGTCCCACACATAGTCATATTCAAGGAAGGTTGGTCAATCATCACTGCAACTGAGCCATCTCACTAAGGATGAGACCAAGGAGTAGTTATTTTCAATCAATTCATTTCATAGGTCTCCAAGTACTCAATGAATGCTGAGAAGATTGATTACCAAGTTTCATAGAATAGTTAGTATCAAGCGACAACATACAACTATGTCGAGCGAAACAGTATCGACCGAGCACCAATATTTTATTTTGCCAAGCAAAAAAAAATTTATACATGTGTTTGGAATGGCATGAACACCAAGATAAACTATTTTGGCTGAATTTTATGGAGCATTTAATGATCATATACAAATATTTAATGCATTAATTATGCATTATTTTTATGATCATGGATCCCTATGTAAGCCATGCAACCAATCAAAATTAGGGATGCCTAAGTGGAAAAAGATGATAAATCTAGATCATTGATCTTGACCTAGATGATATATGTTAGGGATGCTTCAAACCCTAATCAGAAGAGAGAGGTGTTTGTAATCATGTATGTTTCGATGCGGATGTGAAGAGTAGAGATAAATATATGCATACTTTGCATATCTAAAGCATTGACTAGATAGAGTGTCTGAGTAGAGAAGTGAAGAGGAGAACATAGATAAATCAGATTGAGAGATCAATTAAGAGTTGGAAAGAGGATATTCATTATCATCATTTGTAGTTCAGTTTGAAGGATCGGGTACTGATACATTCTAGCAAGTGAATCAAGGTAAATCTCTTAACAGAGTGTTCCTAACAGGCCTTTATAAATCTCTTAACCAAGTTCTTACTTTGTTTTAAGTTTAAATAATTTAAGAAGGTAGATTGTATAATTATAAATTATCTTAATAGGGCACACCCCTCATAGGGTAGATCATCAAAAGTGATCAAACTTTTTAGCCCTAACAGGCACACTTTATCACTGCAATAGTGAAGATTTGTGGGTGTCATCTCCACCCTAGTTTTACCATCAATGGTTTCTGGGTTACCAAAATATTTGTGTTATGTATTCATGATTAGATGTTAGATCTTTACATGATTTTATTTTATGTTTATAAATACATGATTGAATCAATTAGTTAAGAATTTGTAGAAGTTTTACAGATCTGATTCACCCCCTCCCCCTCTCAGTTACTGATTTCCCATATTAGACTTCCAACAATTGGTATCAGAGCATTGTTCTCTTAAAAGAAGTCTAACCACTTCATAGTTAAGATCTTCAAAATGGAGTCATATAAGTTGGTAAAGGTCATTGAGAATCAGAAGATTGATATTCAGTTGGCACTACAGTATCTTGAGATAGCTAGCGAAGAATTAAAGAAATCCTCGAAATCTAGGAACGAATTGGCAACTCAAATGAAAGATACTCAATATAAGGAAGAAGACATTGAAGATCTATTTAACAATGGTGATTCAAAAGAAAGAAATGCAGTGATTGTAGATCTATTGGAGAGGAATAACACACTAAAAGAACAATTCAAAATTTTGAAGATAGAACAAGAAACTAAATCAATAACACTATGTGAGGTGATTGATCAAAAGAAGAAAGTTGAGGAAGATAAGACAATGGCAGAAGAGGACATGAGAGATATGGCTATCAGACTTGATGAAAGGACTAGTGATGTGTAGAAGCTAACAAATAGTTAGTTGGACATGGTCACCCAACTATTATTTTCAAATCAAGAGATAAACAGAAAAGAAATTGAAAACACTTATCTAAGATCTTAGAACAATCAACTGAAAAATGAGTTGAGATCTAAAAGATAACTCATTGATAGGATAAACAAACCGAATGAAGAATTGAGATAATTTGAGGAAATTATGAGATCACCAAGAAGATATAGTGACACATCTAGACTTGGACATACCGAGCACCAGTCTTCCACTAAAGAAGGAGAATCATCAAAGAGTGGAGAATTGAGGAATACTAAGCCGAAGAACAACAAACCTACATGTTATCATTGTGGGAAACTAGGTCACACAAAAAACATATGTTGACACAAGAATAGTAATTCAAAACCTAAACCTAAATTCAATGGATATTGTTTAATTTTAAGAAACATGGACATCAGGCACATGAATGTAGGTCAAAGACTAGCAATACATCTACTTCACCTAGATTCCATGGACATTGCTACAATTGTTAGAAATTTGGTCATAGAACCCAAGATTGTACATCCAGTGCAAAATAAAATGGACATCCAAGAAACAAAGCAATACACTGAGGAAAGGTAACACATTCCATTGGAATTATAATACAAGGCACAACTAGCATTATTGTAATGAATATGGTCATATTGCAGAGATTTGTATAAGTACACACTTTAGAGGTAAATCCAAAAGCTGGATGAATGGAAGTATGGTTTGATATAGTTGTCACAAGATTGGTCATACCAACAAATATTGGAAGACTAGATCCCTAAAACTTACTATTGAACAAATAAGGAATCAGATGAATCTAAAATGGAGAGAAAAAGAAGAAGAAAGCAGTAGTAGATCCAGTGAAGCCAAGATCACCCAATCCAATGGATCGGGTGATTACACTACTTCAAATTAAGAAGAAAGGTATGTAAGGAACTATTTTTTCAAATGCAATATTTTAAACCAGTTCCTAACATAAATTGTATTAAAGTCCATATCTGCATAAGTTAAGATGCATTAGGACACATCTGAGACAAGAACCGAGCAAAAGAATTGTAATGAATATTTGATGTTGAGCATCAGTATCAACATATGTCGAGTTGCAATTGGTGTAGGAGCATCTAGGTTAGAAGCATTTCTAGGTTAGAAGAATTTTTAAGTTTGTAAGGTGTTTTGTTCCTGCTCCACCATTCTTGTAATGACCGAGGTCAATCGGTGAACAAACACCATAGTTACTCAGTAGTTGTTTTCTAGTTTAGTATGTGTTTTGAGGTAGTTTGTAAACCTCTGGAAATCAAACGAGGCTCTAGTAACTGAAAATTGTGAAATGGCACTAATTTATACTTGTGCTTAGGAAAATCTATTCCTCAGGAATGCTACTCAGGAACCTTGCTCAGGTTACACAAGGTTGCTCAAGTATGCTATGTGGAATGCTCGGTGATGTCTCTCAGGTAATATTTGGTGCTCAGGGATTTTTCTTGGTGATGTTCCTTGGGTTTGCTTCTAGATTTTGGGTTTTTTGAATGATGCTTGCGTATTGAAGGAAAATATTTTTGTGACACTTGGGACTGATGCTTGGTAATGGTGGCTTGTTTCTCAGTTATGTCGATTAATGGCCCAAGAAACATGGGATGTGATGTTTCTGACCAGATGGGTCAACTGCAACAGCTCCCAATGTGTCATTTTTATCTTTAATAGATAGTTACACCTATTACAGTGATGAGAGGGTCATTTATGGATCACATATGCCTTCTCTGCAAGGTTGTTGAAGTTATTGGAGGATGTGAGATATTTTGGAGATATAACTATATAGTCAAAGTTTGTAATAAATAGAAAGGGAGAGATGGAAGATTGTAGAGTATTGTACTTGTAATAGGTTTCAGATAGAAATACAAAGAGTATTTGGAAACTATCTTCTGTAATCTATTATGTGTTCTTTGTGTCATATGTTCAGTTTGGTTTTTCTTATTGAATAGTTAGTTTAACTTTGAGAATGAATCTATGCTAATAGATTCTATAGCATGAGATAGTAGCTTAATGGTGAGAACCAAGTCTAGAGCACTTGAGGTGAAGATCTTAGTGACTTCCTCAAGCTAGGGTTTGATAATACCATATAAGGTCCATTAAGAGACCTTAAAGAAGAGTCAGGATGACTCTCGGTAGAAACTAGACTTGGATCTACGTCATATTGGTATCAGAGAAAGTTAAAATATTGGGCTTGTGTTGTTTGGGTGTGATTTTTAGAAGAGTTTGTAAATTCATCCAACATGGTGTCCAATGTAGAGCTAGCAAGAGATGTTGGGGAGAATAAAGAGGAGAACAGACTCCTGAAGGAGTAGTTAGCCAAAATGGAATGCAAGTTAGAAGAAGTGTAGCTTCAAAGTATAGAAGGCAGCAAACAGATGAGAGAAGTTGATGAGAAGGGTAAATTAGTGGCCGAGGAGGCCATGATCCCAGAGCCAGACCTTGTGCTTCAAGAAGAGCCATTATTGAAAGTGTTGAAGGAAATGAGTGGTAATTCCTTAGAAGGTGTGCCTCTATTTAGTGGAAAGATGGAAGGTCTTGAAAATCACTTTGATTGTGATAGTGTGACCAAAGCTCAAAAAGTAAGAATAGATAAGACAAGGTTGAGAGGAACTTCTCTCACTTGGTGGAAATTTATCCAAGGTGAAAGGACTAAAGGAGGAAATAACCCCATAACAAGTTGGAAAGATATGGTGGCTAATATGAAGGAAACTTACCTTCCTAATGATTATGAAGTATAGTTGCACAACAAAAGGAAGAATTTGAGATAGAAAGACTTAGAAGTTAGTACCTATATAGAATAATTCCATATGCTATGCTTAAGGTCCCATGTGATGGAAGAAGAAATCATAAAAGTGGAAAGATATCTAAATGGACTCAAATGGAGTATCAAAGAAGAGATTAGTCTCTTAAGCCTCAAGACTATACACCAATGTTATCAACTAGCCCTCAAGGTGGAAGAGAAGTTCAAAAAGAAGGAAGACTCAAACTATAGAGGCATAGGAAGATACAATAGAGGTCATAGAGGAGGATATGGAGGAAGGAATCCTAAAGCTAAGAATCAGAGTGAGTCCAAACTCATAGAGAATCAAGGATAATCTAATAAAACTAGAGGTGGTTACAACTGAGGAAGAGGTTCAAATAACAGTTCAAGAGGAAGATCTAATAATCAAGGAAGAGGATCTTATTTCTCTTCAATGAAGTGCTATAATTTTCAACATTTTGGGCATCCTACATATCGGTGTCCTACAAAGAGATCTACTTCACAAAGAGGAAAGAAAAGAGCTAACTATGTGCAAGAAGAGTCTTCTAACAGCAAGACTATAGAAGTAGCCATAGGTTCTAAAATGGGAAAGCATTTGATGGTCTAGAGAGAACTCCTCAAAGAGCCCATCAAAGAAGACCAAAGCCAGAGAAGATCTTTGTTTTGAGTAAATTGCAAGGTACTCGATAAGGTCTGTAAAGTTATCATAGATTTAGGTTCTACTGATAATATAGTTTCTTTAGAAGCTATTGAGAAGTTAAAATTGACAAGGATTCCTCACACTAATCCTTATAGAGTTACTTGGTTGAATAAAGATCAACATGTAATAGTCAATGAACATTATTGGATAGAATTTTCCATACAGAGGTATAAGGACAAAGTTTTGTGATATCCTTCCCATGGATGTGTGTCATCTTCTATTAGGTAGGCCTTGGCAGTTTGACCGAGATGTAGTACATGATGGAGTTAAGAGATCTTATTCCTTCAAGAAAGATGGAATAACTTCCAGGGTACAACCAACCTTGGAAGAAGAGAATGAGAAAAAAAGAGGTCCCAACCTACTGGTTGTTGGTGAGAAAGAATTCTTAAAGACATTAGAAGAAGAAAATAGAGTAGGCTTTGCTTTGGTTTTTAAACCAAAAGGTGAAAATGGAAACAAGAGGGAAGAGTTTCCTTTAGAGATCCAAAGGTTGTTAACTCAATACCAGGCCATAGTTAGTGATGGTCAAACAGCTACCCTGCCACCTGAGAGATCTATTGGTCATCAGATTGAGTTTATCCCAAGAGCCTCACTTCCAAATAAAGCTTCTTATAAAATGACCCCATAGTAGAATGCAGAGATTTCTAACCAAATCCAAGACTTAATTCACCAAGGGTTGATTAGAGAGAGCATAAGTCCTTGTGTTGTTCCCACAGTCCTATCCCTAAAGAAAGATGGTACTTGGAGGTTGTGTACCAATTCCAGTTCCATAAATAGGATTCCTATCCGGTATAAGTTTCCCATACCAAGGATAGAATATTTGATGGATTTTCTTGGTGGAGATAGATATTAGTCCAAGATAGATCTTAAGAGTGGATATCATCAGATAACAATTAAAGGGGGAGATGAGTGGAAGACTTCTTTTAAGACTAATGAAGGACTTTATGAATGGCTTTCTATGCCTTTTGGTTTGTCAAAATGCCCCAAGCACATTTATGAGATTGATGAATGAGGTTTTGAAGGACTTCATTGGAAAATGGGTTGTAGTGTACTTAGATGACATCATGGTGTTTAGAAAAACAAAAGAGGATCATCTTAGACATGTGCAAATGGTAATGCAAAGATTGCATGAGGAAAATTTGACAATCAACTTGGAAAAGAGTGAGTTCATGAAGCAAGAGTTGGTATATTTAGGATTTGTTATCTTAGAGGATAATTTGAAGATGGATATCAACAAGGTGGAAGAAATCTTGAATTGACCTACACCAAAGTCAGCTAATAAAGTAAGAAGCTTTCATGGTTTAGCACAATTCTAACGGAAGTTCATTAAATAGTTTAGTGAAATTAGTGCACCTATTTTAGATACCATCAAAGGAGGTATGAAAGCCAAGTTCCAATGGAATGATTAGGATAATGAAGGATTTGAGAATCTAAAGAAGAGGATAGAAACTCAACCAATATTGACACTTCCTATTTTTGACAAATTGTTTACTGTGGAGTGTGATGCTAGTAACATTATTGTTGGTGCAGTTTTGAGTCAAGAGGGAAATCCAGTAGCTTTTCATAGTGAGAAACTCAGTGATGCAAAGAGGAAGTATTCCTCATATGATTTGGAATTGTGTGCATTAGTGAAAGCACTAAGGAAATGGAGACATTATCTCCTTCCCAAAGAATTTGTGGTCTTTACCAACAATCAGTCTTTGAGTTTTCTAAGTTCACAGGATAAGCTAAGCCATAAACACATGAAATGGGTGGAGTGTATACAAGCCTATACCTTCACCATCAAGAAGAAGAAGGGAGTATAGAATAAAGTAGTAGATGCATTGAGTAGAAGGTTTCTCACAATGCAAGAAGTTTAGCTATGGAGCATTGGCATTGAAAGCTTCAAGGACCTGTATCCAGTAGATGAAGACTTTGCAGCAGCATACAAGGTATGTCAAGATTATCAAAATCACTTTCATAGTGAGTATTCAAAGTATAATCTTCAAGAAGGTCTTCTATTTAAAGGAGGAAAACTCTATTTACCAAGAGGTTCCATGAGGGAGAACTCAGTACAAGAAAAGCATAATTATTCATTAAGTGGACATTTTGGGTTGAACAAAACTCTAGAGTTGGTCAAGAGGTATTACTATTGGCCAAGAATGAATCAGGATGTCCAAAGGTATGTAGAGACTTGTATGGTCTGTCAGAAGGAAAAAGGGACTTCATCCAATGTAGGATTATATCAGCCCCTTCCTATCCCAAATAGACCATGGGAATTCCTTAGCATAGATTTTGTAGTTGGACTACCGAAGACCAAGCAGGGAATGGACAACATCTTTGTGATTGTTGATAAGTTTGGCAAGATGGATCACTTTGTGCCATGAAAGACCACAGATGATTCATGTTACATAGAAAATTTTTTCTTTAGAGAAGCAGTAAGGATACATGGATTACCTTTGATTATTATATTAGACTGAGACTCCAATTTCATCAGTCATTTTTGGAAAACCTTATGGAAGAAGCTTGGTACAAACCTTTCCTTTATCTCATCATATCATCCACAGAATGATGGTCAGACTGATGTGGTGAACCAAATCTTAGGAAATCTTTTAAGATGCCTCACCAAGGAGTATGGACAATCATGGAATCAATTACTTTCTCAAGAAAAATTTGCATATAATGACATGGTCAATAGATCCATTGGAAAGAGCCCTTTTGAAATAGTGTATGGGATTCATCCCAAGGATATATGTGAACTAAGGGATCTTGGAAGAAATGTAGAGAGGAGTGGGTATGCTAAACATTTTTCTCAATCCATGAAGGAGGTACATGATTCAATAAAGCAAGCATTAGTGGAGAATACAACTCACACAAAGGAGAAGTTAGATGAAAGGGAAAGAGATGTTCAGTTTCAAGTTGGAGATTTGGTCATGTTACACCTAAACAAAGCAAGGTTGCAAAAAGGAGTTCTGAGTAAACTTCAGATGAGGAAGATAGGCCCTTGTGAAATTTTGGAAAAGTATGGGTCTAATGCTTAAAAATTTGATCTTCCTCTAGACATAGGATTGTCTCCTATTTTCAATGTGGTAGATATAGTATCCTTTAAAGGATCAATTCTAGAAGGAGATTATGTTCTAACAACTGATATTGAGGATCTCAACACACTCAAACTTCCTGTTATACCAAAACTAAAGACAAATAAGATTCTGAATTCAAGAGTTGGAAAGTAGACTAGGAAGAAGATAGACATGGAACATCTGGTCAAATGACAAGGACAACTTGATTTAGAGGCTACATGGGTGCAAGAAACCAATTTCAAGAAGTTAGGAATCAGTCTTGACTTACTCCAATCACATGGAAGTTGATTTATTTTTGTTTGGGGAGTATGGTGTAGGAGCACCTAGGTTAGAATCATTTCTATCTTAGAAGAATTTTTAAGCTTGTAAGGTGTTTTGTTCATATTCCACCATTCTTGTAATGACTAAGGTCAGTCAGTGAACAAACACCATAGTTTCTTAGTAGTTTTTTTATAGTTTAGTATGTGTGTTGAGGTAGTTTGTAAACCTCTAGAAATTCAATGAGGCTCTAAAAACCAAAAATGGTGAAATGGCACTAAGTTATACTGGTGCTTGGGCAACTCTATTGCTCAGGATTTCTACTTGGGAACCTTTCTCAGGTTACACTAGGTTGCTTGGGTATGTTGTGTGGAATACTCAGGAACATCACTTGGTGATGTCTCTTTGATAACATTTAGTTCTTAGGGATGTTTCTCTGTGATGTTGCTCAGGGTTGCTTATATATTTTGGGTTTGTTGACTGATGCTCGAGTATTAAAGGTGAAGTTTTTTTTTATTCTCAGGAGTGATGCTCGATAATGGTGGTCTGTTGCTCAATTATGTCCATTAATGGCCTAGGAAACATGAGATGTGACATTTTTGACTGGTTAGGTCAACTGCAATCGCTCCCAATGTGTCATTTTTGTCTTTTCTAGATAGGAACACCTGTTCTAGTGATGGGAGGGTCATTTATGGATCACCCATGTCTTTTGTGCAAGGTTGTTGAAGTTTTTATAGGATGCAAGATATTTTGGAGATATAACTATATAGTCAAAGTTTGTAATTGATAAAAAGGGAGAGATGGGAGATTATAGAGTATTTTACATGTAATAGGTTTTAGATAGAAATACAGATAGTATTTGGGAACTATCTTTTATAATTTGTTATGTGTTCTTTGTGTCATATGTTTAGTTTGGTTTTTCTTGTTGAATCAGTCGGTTTAACTTGGAGAATGAATCTATCCTAATAGATTCTATAGCATGAGATAGTATCTTAATAGTGAGAACCAAGTCTAGAGAACTTGAGGTGAAGATCTTAGGGACTTCTTCAAGCTAGGTTTTGATAATACCCTATAAGGTCCATTGAGAGACCTTAAAGCAGAGCCAGGCTGACTCTCAGTAGTAACTAGACTTTGATCTACATCAAAAATACCGACTGAGCTGATATGTTGACTGAGCCTTAGTCGACCAAGCATCAGTAGTGACCGAATCACTATTTTGACCAAGTAGTGTGTGATAACTGAGCAACTTAATCATAGAATGAGAAAAACTATTATCCGCCTACCACTACATGAAGTATTTAATGAAGCCCTAATCTGGTCATTTTAGGGTATATAATCAATTCAAGCACTCATTCTTCATTTCAAATAGTGATTTATGGTTTACAGAGAAGTTTAAGGAGATTCAAGATTGATTCAAGCTGAGTTTGAAAAGATTCCACTTGTAAATCATAGGCTAGTATTGAGAAGTTTGAAGACCAGTTGTTGCCGAGCTACACAGAACCTGTTTTGGGTACCCTAAATTGTAGCAATGGCATCCAGTTCATCCATTGGAGTAAAATGACAAGAAAAGGCATTGATGAATGTTTAGTTGGTCAGGAGTGACATGTGTGCACCGCCAAACTTTTGAACCATTTTTGAAACTACAATTAAAGGAGATCTTATGGGAGCCCTATCATCAATTCTACCAAAGGTACTTATGATCCATGATGTACGAGCTTGTTACATGTGTAAGATTTGAGAAGCCAGAGACTTTGAATTGAGAAAATTGTATGAAAAACTATGTTTAAATAGAGTTCTAAAGGTTTATCATCAGCATATTGCTGAGAAAGGGTTACAATGTGCCCTAGACTTCCCATGTGACTTTAAGATCGAATGGATCAGGATTTTGTTGAGAAGAACACATGACATGAGTTTATGGTTGCAAAATGGACTGGTAAAGATTACAAAAGAGAATATTCAATGAGTTATAGGTTATCCCATCATGCAAGGGAAGCACACAATGCGTTGTCATAAAAAGGAAGATATTGAAAATTTCACTTTGGCCGAGTGGAACAAACAAGGGATAACAATTTATAGATTCACCAATCCATAAATTTACTTTGCAGTCAGAGTCATTGCTCATAAATTCTATCAATCAAGCATAGAAGATAGTGTTTCATGTGTTGCAGTCAATCAAGCATAGAAAATAGTGAAGAAGGATCAAACTTATTATCTTTCTGAGTTGCATATGACTCAACTTAATGAGAACCTATTAGCTATAAGAAAGGCAAATAAATCTATATGTAATTTTGGTTCCTTACTTGTTTGCATATTCTTCTATCTACAGAATACTTTTCCTACTATAGGAGATGTTGTATGGATTCAGGAATGACTGATAACAGTTCAATTAAATGACTTCATTCAAAAATTAGGATAAAATTTTGATACTATTGTGTGTGTGATTTTTGTACCTGTTAAGAGAAACACAACACTTCAATAGATCATTGCATTAGTGAAAACAAGAGGTTAGCAAACATAGCAATCACCAAAATCTATCTATTGCATCCTATCTAGGAGTATGAAAAATGACATAATAGCCCTCAGATTATGCATATTCCAGTGACAAATACAACCTGAGAATGGAAGATTCAATTGAAAAGTAATCTAAATGTGATCAAAATCATAAGAAATATGCTTAAGAAACATGCATCCTAGCTCTAATGAAGATTATAAAAATACAAAGTAGAAAGAAGCTATGATGCAATATAAATCTATATGAAAATGAGTAGCATAACAATGCTTTCAACTCTTCAAAATTAGGAGCATTACAACAATCAACAATAAAAGACTCTGAAGTTAAGGGCCATTTGAGCTAAAAATCCATCCTATTTATAGAAGAAATGGAGGAAGGGGAGAAGACTCTAGAAGGGCTGCAATTAATGAGGGTGTAAGACTCATTAATGAGGAGTGTGAAAGAGAATGTGTAAGAGCCATTAATGCTTCATTTATGAAAGCATTAATGAGGTATGGTGAGGGTTTAAGAAGCATGGGTGAGGGTTTAAAGTCAAGCTTGATAACTTTGACTCTAGGGGGAGGGTTGAATTCCTAATCATAGATTTAGGATGTGACAAGCTTAAGGGTAGCTTAGGACTAGGTTTAAGGGTTAAGGTAGGTGATTAAGGAGATAGAGATGGGAGGAGAGAGAATGATTGGAGGGGGGATTTTCTAATTAGGGTTAATTAGCTAATTAAGAAGAATTAGCATGTGAGAAGGAGTTGGGATGATTTTGAACTCATGGTTTGGCATTTTGAGATTGGTTAGGTTAGAGGGAATATTAATGAAATGAATTGTTGTAATAACATATTCACTCAATAATAGGGATTTAATTAATCATTTAAGCTTTTGATTACTTTGTAACAATTAATTAGTACTATAGCAAAATTGAATAAATTAGGCTAGGGGATTGATTTTGCAAGTGATGAGGTATAAATAGGATCTCATTAATTCCTTTTAAATTAATTACCTTAGCCAGGTTATGATTTGAATTGATTGAATATAATTGATTTGATTGCATTGGCTAAAGCGATTAATGTAAATTAGTGATTAGATCACTTAGGAGATTAAATTTGATTCGAATAAATTATGCCAGCCAATTGAAGAGTTGTCTGGGCATAATTGGGGGTATGATCACACCTAGGGAAAATAAGGTCTATGGTCAGAGTAGACCAAATCTCGGTGGTTACATTTGCCCCTCTTTGAATTTATGTGCAAGCAGCGCATTGATACAAAGAAATTTTTTTATGTTGACTTCAGAAAGATTGAGAATTTTGCTCATGATCGAGCGAAATTTCTGATGAGATCAATCTCACACTTGATCAAACTAAACTGATAGAATAGACTTTGCACTTGGTTTTCATACTGTTGACGGGGTTTTGCTGACCGGGTCCGCCAACAGTCATAAGTTGTCACCAGGTTCTGGAGAAATCGGCCAACTCCGCCTGCAAAGGTTGTCCGAGGGAATAAATTCTCCAGGCCTTCAAGCACCTGGGTGTCGGGTCACGATGGTGCGGGGCTCAGTTGGGAGAGGTGACTATTTTTGAGGGGGATAGCTAGTTACTTCAACTCATTCTTTCAGAGATTTGATATAGTAAGGGTTTCCCAGAGCATTTTACACTTAGAAAATAAAATGAAAAAGATCCTACAGGGTTAGAAATATGTTTCATCTAACTACAGTCATGCTGAAATGTCTGGGACATCAACAATACTTTGAAAGACTACACTAAATACCAAAGAAACACACAACCATCAGTTAGAATTTTATCAGTAGCGGGAGTAAAGAGGTCATTAATCTACTTTGACATATCAAAGTGAAGGACATACAGAACATTAAAACATGAAATACCATTAACTCAGAAGTAGGGATGCTAAAAACATCATTGCCAAGAATCCTTCCTTCTTCATTAATATTTAGTCCAGCGAGCACTGGTGCGTGATACAATGGCGGCTCCAGGGGAGCATTTAACTATCAAGAACAGAACAATAGAGCATTGAGCTCTGAAACTAAAAAAGGGGATCACTTTTGCTATTTCTTATGGACAACAAAATCATCAATTTCGTTGACCCTTAGAAATGGGCCGATCTGCCTATTTATACAACTCTCTAACCCTAACCCTATTTCATTGAGCTTCAATAAAATACAATATCTGGGGGCCGGTACTACCTGCACCACCCTACAAAATACCTGGAGATGGAATAGGTTTGCCACGTCAGAAAAAGAAGACAAGAATATACATTAGAAGAATCAGTCTCAAGAAGAGAGTGTAATGCCCACCCTAGAATCTTCCTATGTTAGATAGGACAGGACTATTGCTTTGACACTATTGGGTTTTATGATGGAATATGATTATTATTTAGTTAGCATTTTATGAGATATTTGAGCATAT